>JALPQD010000230.1:1067500-1567313 GCA_023101885.1 Typhlomys cinereus | reverse complement strand
CTTTCCTTTTTCCTTTCCTTCCTCCTTTTCCTTTCCTTTCCTCCTTTCCTTTCCTTTCCTTTCCTTTCCTTTCCTTTCCTTTCCTTTCCTTTCCTTTCCTTTCCTTTCCTTTCCTTCTTTCCTTTCCTTTCTTTCCTTTCCTTCCTTTCTTTCCTTTTTCCTTTCCTTTCCTTTCCTTTCCTCCCTCTCTCCCTTCTCTCCCTCCCTCCCTCTCTTCTTTCTTTTCTCTTTCCCTTCCTTCCTCCTTCCTTCCTCCTCCCTTCCTTCCTTCCTTCCTTCTTTTTCTTCTTCTTTTTCTTTTCTTCTCTTTCCTTTCTTCTTTTTCTTTCTTCTTTCTTTCTTTCTTCTGTCTTTTTTTCTTCTTTCTTTTTTTTCTTTCTTTCTTTCTTTCTTTCTTTTCTCTTTCTTTCGTTTCTTCTCTTCTTTTCTATTTCGTCTTTTATTTCTTTGTAACCATGTGTGTGTAATGTTTGTCATAGTTATCAACTGTGTACAGAATACATAGACCTTGATGCTGTTTTATATATATAAATACACACACATATATGTATGTATAATAGACACATATATATGTCAAGTGCCTTACATGTTACCTTTTCTATTTCCAGAAGCAACTTTCAAGTGTAAAACCAGGAGAAACCTGACAAAAGCAAGAACGCAGAGCTCATCTGACATAAAGGAGAATGAGAGGCACCATGGACATGAGGGGGCAGGCGCCAATTTACTTGGTCTTGTATTCCCAGAATGAAATTTCTAGAGATAAGATCCTTTCTCTGAGAAAAATGTTCAAAGTGAGAAAACACCCGAAGGGTCACACAAAGCTGAGTTTGCTCAATACAAAATTCTCCCTGTGAACGGCTGCCATATATTTTCTGGTCTCTTCATTCCACACAAATAGCTTTGCATCACAGCCTGAAGCCATTTCTGTACCGCCACCCATCCTGAACCCTTCTCTACTCAGGCATGTTCCAACGTAACTTTTATGAAAGGGCGAAGAACTAAGTAGAGAAACTCCACACACTATCTCAAGGTCCCCTTGTCTGTGTTTTTACAAATGATTTCTTAGCTTCTCTCCATCCCCATGTAGTCCATGATTAGCTACCTAGTCATGTCAAACTAATCATTTCTTGACAAATTCCCTAGTTTTCTTTCTTAAATGTCTTGCTAAATTATAAAATTCCTGAAGATAATGATTCTGTTGTGTGCGTGGCCACTCTTTACCGTACACGTAACTACGTAACCACTACCAGATCAAGTAAAAAATATTAGCATCGCAACGGAGACTTTCTCAGGGAACCACCAATCTGGTTTATTTATTTCACCTCATTTTTTAGGCAATATTTTACTATGTAGCTCAGCCTGGCTGCCTTGAACGTACAGTCTTCTTGCCTCGGCCTCCCAGTGCTGTGATCATGGGCACGCCTCATGGCGGCCTGCTCACCATTCTGATTTCCAACACCAAAAATCTGTTCTTCCCATTTAACAATAGAGTCCTTAACATGAACTCTATTCGTATCTATCCTAAAAAAAAAAAAAAAGAACAATTACACGGCTTTGATGTCTTAACAACAATCCCTGGATTTGGGATACTGGAAAAAAGAGGTAAAGAAAGACAGCTTAAGTTAAAGAAAACAGATGTATTTAAGTAAAAACAAAACCTTTTATACTTTCTTATTGGAATCAGCAAGCCGAACCCATGAAACAATGTGCTTAAAAGGTAAAATTTTTCTACATTTATTTTCTGGAAATGCCTAGAAAAAAAAATGTTATCACTGCCTCTTGTACCTTGTATTTGAAATTGCTTCTTGAAGTACTATTATCATCACAGGAACCAGAATTCCTTGAAAAAGTGGCCAATTCCAGGTTTGGGGACAAAAAGTACAATGCAACTAGAACACCTTGTCTATCAAAGACTAGTATGCTGTGAAAGAGGCAAAATGAGTTGGATAGAAAATATATATACATATATACATACTTACAGATTAGAAGCTATGGGGCAATCTTATCATCAAAAAGAATAAATGAAAATGGACAGTACATAGTAAATGTAGTTAATTAAATCTAGATGTTTATCATGATTTTCTAGGAAGTATGTGTGGTCAAATTGGAGGAGGTCAGTCAATCAACTCATTTTGAAATTGGTAAGTAATAATACACCACACATCATGTAACTGAACTTTTGATGCAGAGTGGTTATTGTTTATAGAAACATTCCAATTAAAGACAGAAGAATATGCTGCAATTGGAAATTTATTATTTGTAGGGTTGAGGAGAAGGATCAAGGGCTAAAGCCTTTGTCTCACAAGCAAAAGAATCTGAGTTTGGATCCCCAGACACCATGTTGGATATGGCGTGGCCTGCAATTCCTGCCTGGAAGACACAGCCTGGGAAGCCCCAAAGCAAAATAATACAGAGATAGAGCAATGCAGGATGGTTCCTGATGTCATCTTTAGGCCTCCACCGACACACACAATTCAAGTGCACTCTTGTACTACACACACACACACACACACACACACCACACACACACACACACACACAGAACACAGACAGAATTTTATCTCCTAACCAACATCAGATTCAAGGCAGTGAGCATCAATGGTTGTGAGGATTCCAGCAGCAGATGCATCTTCCACCACTCTACACAGAGAAACAAATTGTCAGCATGGACTCAAACAACACAAACAGCAAAAGGAATAAAGAAAAAGTTAGTTTTACCCTTTGGGTCCTTCTTTCCAATATATATATGAAACTCACCAACATCAGTGTACGAACTCTTTGGGAAAGAAATTGCTATCAGAGAGCACCTGTAAGGTAGTTCGTCCTTGGGTTCACTGTTCTGCTTGTGGGTATTTCCTGTATAAAATCTTACATATGTCTTCCCTGAAAGCTAAGAGTAGTGGTAATTCTGCCTTCTCCAACATAAAATAGAGATAATTGAGTTAAAGTATTCACACGAAATTCCCTACAGAAGAAAAACATCGGATCTAATTCTACTGTTGAGTCCTTGCTGGTTTCTTTTAAATTAAATGAAATTAAATTAAATGCAAGCTCTGGATATAGTAATTTAACCACTATTTTGATCATTTCTCTTCCACTTAATTAGTAAACTGAACCACTAAGTAATCTCATTAAAAATTTGAAGAGACAGGTAAATAGCTTTCTGGATCTTACAATTATCAATGCTTGACCTTAAAAAACCTGGTACCTTCCAAAAGAATATAATCCCAACAGCTCCAAGAACACGTGGGCAGGAGGAGCCTCAGGGACAATCAGTTAAGGGATGTGAGTAGGGGTGGGGAGGAGAGGGGGGTAAGCAATGCCTCCTGTTTAAGTCTGTGACTCAACTACCTATAGGCAGGTTATTTCACAACATGGCATCTCTTCTACCAGAAACCTTCCAAACAGATCAGCTGTCACTGGGCAGAAGGATGGATCCCCCACAAAGAAAACCACTAATCTTTCTACATGGCTCAAGGAACAATGGGGCTTGCTCCATCCTTTCTGGAAACATGAGATTGGGGACCGAACAACAGATTTAACCCACAACACTGAATTTTGGATCAACAGATTGGAGCTTCGTGGATGTGACACTGAACAAAAGAAGCCATAAGCAAAGGAGCATGCACCATTCACATGATGTTCATGAACAAGCAAAGTTAGCCTTGGGTGAAAAAGAAAAAAGTGATCAAAACAGCCTAGGGCAGGTTGGGGACACGAGTGAGGAAGATGATAGAGGGACTTTTCTGGGGTGCCGGCTGCATAGGTACCCACTTGTCAAAATAATAGTTTTGCTGTAAAACTGCTTTTTAAATACCACTGACATCATTACGTGGAGTGAGAGATGGTGAATGGTAGACAGAAAGACCGCAGAGGCCTGATGACTCAGGCAGGAAATGGAAAGGTAACTGGAGGGCACTACATTATTCTGTTTGCACGTTTTAAAAAATTATACTATCAAAGATGGTTTAAGACACTAAATGGCTGGGGGTAGAGCTCAGTGGTAGAGCCCTTACCTACCACATGTGCAAGGCCCCTAGCCTGCTCCCCAGTACCACAAAAGAAGAAAACAACCTCAAGCTTTAGTCCCCACCTGACCACTTGGTTCCCTAGGCAAATAATAGCCTTCCTGAACTCAGTCTATTTATCTACAAACTGGAAATCACAAACCCTACATACCTTACTCAAAACAACCCTGGGTGTTGCTAAGTACCAAGTGAGGCAACAGATATAAAAACAAATTCTAAACTATGAAGCAACACATAAACAGAACAAGTTTCCAATAATGAAGATTTGTATCAGATCACATTTTGTGTTTGAGAAGATCATTAATATGTATTCTTCAGATACACGCAGTGTATATATATTTACTTTTCAATAATCCCTGCTTGAAAACATGGTAACAGAACCATATGTCAAAAACCCAGACAACACCAATGGCATTTATATTCAGTACAAAGTGACTTTTGTAACTTCCTAATAATGCACAATTTTATGCCTTCAGAAAAGTTCATAATCTTGACATGTACAACAAATGGATGGGCAAGAAAAGATGTTGAAAAGCATATTCCAAAAGGAAGTTGGTTTAGAATTTTAAGCTGACTAGATGAATTGGAGCTCACCATTCAAAATCAACCTTCATAAAATCCACATGACCAGTCAAAGTAATGTTCATGAGTTTGTATTTAAAAATCACATTAGGCAGAAGAGACATCAAATTCTTAACAAGACTTGATTAGACTCAGAAATGAGAAAGCAATACATTTGGCCCAATGTCAAGGCACACAAATTCAACTTAAGAAAGCCCAGCTGGGGCTGGAGAGGTGGCTCAGGGGTTAAGCATCTGCCTTGCAGGCGGAATGTCCTGAGTTCAGATCCTAGACTCCACGTATAGATGCCAGGCGGAAGCGGGGCCTGCGTTTCTGGTCCTGGTAGGGCACAGCCTGTGAATCCCGGGGCAGAGTAAGCAAGGAGGAGGTGGAGGCATCCATGGTGGTTCCCGAATTCGCCCGTGATTCTACACACACACACACACACACACACACACACACACACACACAGATGCACATACACACATGTATACACAGCACAATTGAATAAATAATAATAATAATAAAAGAAAAAAATTAAAAAAAGAAAGCCCAGCTGAAAGTAAACCAGTAGACCAAACTTTTTTTCCTTACTTTTTTTTTTTTTTAAGTGTCTGTTAGGCCAACCACAATTGGGTGCAAATATCAGAAAATATACAAGGGAGTGAGGGGATGAGGAGTAGGGACTGGCCTCGTGATCTGTTTCAAATTGACCAAGCATACTAAGGCAATGTTTTAAAGTAGACATTCAAGCTCAAATTTATGCTTTCAAGAAAACACTTGGATGAATATTTTTACATTAATGGCTTCTTCAAATAACAGCCATGTGCACCAAGTGTCTGCTTTCTGTGTGCTACTGACCTCTGAAATGGGGGAATGTTTCTTCAGCTCAGCTCTCCTGGCCTTTCGGTTCCGCTTGCAATGACCCTGTCAATTGCCCCTCTTTGCACTGCCGCAGATGACCCTCCTACTCTTCTGCACATGACAACACTTCACAAACCCAGGCTCAGCCTACCCGCTGTTGGATTTTAGTAGTTAACTGTGCTGTTACTTATTAAATTGCTAACAAAACTGCTTAGGTCTTGCTTCTTTGTTGTGGCAGTAAAAAATTACACAATACTAGAGCAAAAGGGCTGGGTGCTCCAAGACAAATCAAGGCTTTCTGGAGAAAGCCCCACTCCACTTATGACTGTGAAAAACCTGCATCATCTAGTTCTACAAGACCATACAGATACATTCTAAGGTCTTATTTCCCCAGTAGTCTCACATCTACTATCCATGGAGGCTGTACTGCTTGCTCTAAACACCAATTCTTCCCTTTGTTCCTCAAGTTCATCACAGTAATGCTGAGCCTGCTTGCCGTCAAAGAGGAAAGCTGGCCAGTCAGCCCAAGAAACACACTACTGCCCACATGGTCATCTGAGTCAAAAGAGAAGATGCCCAGGGAGGGTTAAGCTTCTAAACTGCTTAGCTCAAACTTATTTATCCCCTCCAGTAGCACAATATCACCAGCATCAAGATTAAACCAAAAATCTGTGAACACGAAGACTTGAACAGATTCCAAGAATTTCTTCCAGATCATCATAAAGTCTAAAGCACTACCACTGAGATGAGGGTAAACAGAATTGAAATGGAACTCTACAGGGTTTTAGAATAACCTGTTCCTCTATTACGTTCCCATCCCAAATCACTTCCTTCATGCATTTTGTTCTCAACATTCCTTTAAACCCAGGTCTTGATGTCACATTGTAGTATGAAGGAAATCCAAGTGAGGAGCTAGGGAATGGACAAGAATTGAGGATACCTACTGAAATACTTAGCTACCAAATCAATGAGGCAAATTCCTTAGGGAGTTTCAGCAGTGCAGAGCAGTGGTACAAATTACAGAGAATTTACACTCTATAAAATCAAACAACAGAGACTAAACATTTTAAAACAGCAAAAACCACATGCTTTCATAATCCTTTGAAAGCAAAATATAAAAACATTAATACCACTCTGGTTAATAAACTTTCTAGGACATTCTTCTGGCCACTACTAACTAGTGTTTCTCAATTTTCACCACATAAGCCACTAGTAATATTAGGAAGCAAGGATATCTAGGTTATATAAATGTCCAACACTCATTTTTAGTATAAAAATATCTTATATATTCCATTTAATATTAAGCATGTGTCGTGGTTAGGCACAGGTGTCAACTTAAGAGTTGAGGGTTTGAGCTCTGGGCACATTTGTAGAGAATTAGTGGTTGAGTTAAGCCCAGAGAAACCTGCAGGAGATTATCTTGCTGATGGGGAGGCCCAGCCCATGGTGGGTGGGACTAGGCCCTATAATAAAATACATGCTGGTCTGGCAAGTAAGGATCATCCCTCTCTCAGTTGTTATGTGGTGATGGTATGGCCAGTTCCCTCGGCCCTGGTGTTGGTGCATGCTCCCCCGTCAAGCTGGATGAGAACTGTAACTGGACAATCCTAAGAGAAAATAAACCCCTTGTTCCTTAAGCCATGTGATGGTGATATATCAGCAATCACGCAGGCAAACTACTACAATCTGCACACACAAAAAATGATCCCTTGCGTGTCTGAAATTCAAAGTTAATCTGATCTCTTATACTTTCTGTTGCCAAAATTGGCAACCTTATGGCCTACTGACTCTAGATAATAAATAAAATCAAGGCACAAATAAATGATACACAATTTATCTGCCTGATTATATAGTATGTGGATAACGTACAAATTATAAGGATGAGCGTGAGACCATTATTGGGATAACCTCATTTCCCCAACTAACAAATAGAAAGATCTGAGCCAGATCTAAAATGTTGTTAAACCACTGAATTATTAACAAGTATTTGCTCACATCAGGCTTCATTGTCCAAATCTGTCTTATATTTTCCAAAGAGGATTGTGTGCAAAATAAAAACATTGCCAATTCAATTTACCATCCATCTCTCCTCCTTCAAAATCAATTCCTGAAAACTATCTTCTTACAACTCATCAGTGATGATATCTTCTACTCTCATAAGGCAGTTTGAGTATCTGCCACCTTGTGTAGATTCGGTCTAGTCTCTACTGTCAAAAATGTTCAGGATCTACAGAGAAGCCAGTGTCCCTCACTCTGATAGCGTCCCAGCCAAAATCACACATCATGACCTCCACGATATTACTTGCCAAAAGGATATATTGTTTAGGTAAAAAATTCAACATAATTCTATGATGGGCTTGTTCCAAGAAGGAAGGAACAGCAGACATCTAATTCATGGTGAGCAAAGACATGAACAAGTATTGGCATTAATTATAAAGAATGAGTTAGCATGTACATGAATATCAACACTTAGTTCTGTTCAAATAGCCTCAAGTAATCCAATCTTATCTGTGACTAGATGGCATCTAGTATACTGTATTTGTTTAACAAAGGATATTGAGAGTCTGTCTAAAATCCAAATGTATGTTTCACCATATGAAAAGAAAAGACTTATTTTAGTCAAGTCACTTCCTTTGCTTTCAATGTTTTGGCTAGAACGATTAAGCTAACTAATCATGTCAGTAAACTATGACTCCTGTGCTTATTTCATTAAAAAAAAATTTATGGGAAACTTCATGTGTTGCGCATGGTTGCTTTTGCACCACGATGGCAGAGCTGAGTAGGTCACAACATAAACCATCGTCACAAACTTCCAGACATTCACAATTTGGCCTTTGCCAAATCTTGCTGCAAAATACTAACAATAACACTACTTTCCAAAAATGAGAATGAAAGTGATGACATTCAAGGCTTTGGATCTTTTGAGCAACAATTTAAGAAAAATGGATGATGGCTTCTTATCCAAGAATTACTCAGACCAAACTCCAAGTGGCTAGAGATACTGTTCAGTGTAGTGGCTCAGATGTCCAAGAGGAGCTTGAGGGAACACCATCCTTTCTTTCTACCTATTCTTAGGCGCCAAAGAACAAAGAGGCACGCATGGAAGGACCCTAAATGACACTTCTTTTTGCTTGGAGTCTAGCATTTCAAAAAGCAGAGTCACACAATGACAAGCACACTGCACGCAGCACAGCCGCTGCCACCATCCCTTGCCATCTTTTGAGCGTGCAGTACAGCAGCAGGAAGGACTCTCCGTGTGCCACCAGAGCCTAGGAGGGGGCTGTCCCTGTTGCAAGAACTTAGAATTTAAATCAACATAAGCTCTTCAGCAACTTCCTCTTCAGGCCAAAAGAGTGCATGATCAGCAACAGCAATTGCATTCAGAACCCAGACTACCTCCAGCCCAGCACAGGTGCAGAGCTTGGGCGCCAGGTGACAGTTTTGGAAGGGTGCTTGGTGCACCCACCAGGGGCCCCTCATAAGTTCCTTCTGGCTCCCAGGGAAAGTCCTTGCAGACAGAAACAGCACGCTCACAGCTAATGACATTGTGTACAACCAAAAATCAAACAGATATCCTCTAATTGAAAGGCGCGAGAAGAAAAAAAAAATGTCATAGCAACTGTTGCCAAGACTGACTAAACAATATTGACAGAGTAAAGGGCTTACCAAATAGAACCTTCAGGAACTGGATCTGCTACGATCCCTCCACCTCTGTAAGTGATCCATTAAGGTACAGAGCAGACCTGGATCTTTCTACTCTACTTTGACCCTTACTCCTCCCAGACTGCATCACCTGCTCCCTGAACCCACCCCGCCCCCACTGGGCTTCTTATGCCCTTGTCTGAAGGCCTTGGGATTCTACTAAGCAAACACACACGCACGCCTAGGAAGGAGGGAATGCCATTGGAGCTCACCTGGAGTACAACCAGAGCCGAATATATTTACATTTGACTTCTTTTTTAATTCAAGTAGTGGATAAATATCTTATCATAGCCTTAGAGTTAAAGACTCACAAGGGTGAGCGTGAAAGATGGGGCCTTAGCCTTCTGAAAGCACTGACATGCTACAGAGGGAAGACATCTCAATCCCATCAATGAGTCTGAAGTTGAGAATTGTGCTCTGTGCGGTGCTGGCAAAGGGCAGGAGTCTGCGAGGCTCTCCAGGGAGCTCTACTTGCCAGCACAGCATCTGAGAAAGCTTCTGCTCTGGGGAAATGACATTTCAAATGAAAGCAGGAGGAGCAGGAGTTACCCAGGTGTAGACGGGAGCTGAGGAGTATTTGCAGCAGAGGAACAGGAGGTGGAGAAGCTGTAAGGAAGGGGAAGTACAGTCTAGTCAATCAAGGGAGGCGAGAGGAAAGCTGGGGAAGTGGGGAGGTGTGCCCCAGCCTTCTGAGGCAGGGTAGGGATTTCCGATCTATTCTGAGCACAGTGAGAAATCACTGGGAGGCTTTGAGCAGAGGGGTAAAAACAGAGATCTGCATTTTTAAGATAACTACATGAGGACTACACTGAGCAGCCAAAGTAGAACACAGGGCACAGGGCTGCTGGGGAGAGGACGGGGGCAGAAGGCAGATTTGGGATGGCTGCAGCCCTTGTGGACCACTGTAGCAGTGCCCACGACCCCAGATACCTGGAGGTAGAGCCAAGAGGGGATACAGACCAATGAAGAGAAGGAGGTACTCACGGTATCTCCCAAGTTTTAAAGCTTCTGGATAAATGATGTAACACTGACCAAGACAATATAGGAAGGTGCTGGAAAGCAAAAGAAATGATCCAAGCTACCAGCACATTGGAAGGCATCTGTAGCCTATTTGCATCACCTGGGAAAGGGGGGAAAAGACTAAGACCTACAAGGCTGTGATTAAAGGGAACCTACGACCTAACTCCTGGTGCACAGTGATCTCAACAGACTAATAACGGAGTTGTTAATTACTGTTTTACGCTTGAACTTCTAACACTGGCTGGTGACCGTAGCGAAGAAGTTAGAGAACCTGGCTGTACATCTCAGAACTGTCTTCCTTGTTTAAGCGTGTGGGATACTCAAGTGAAACAATGCTCGTGTGTGTGTTGTGAGGTATTATGAAGATTTGTAAGTTGGCTAAATAGTATCTGAGTGTCAATAGTTTATATAGCTGACTAAAGTTGTGGAAAACAGAAGAATCTGAAAATGTCGGTGGGGAAAGGAGCCTGTGTATGAGCAGGAGGTTCCTCCAACAAAGACAAAAGGTAAATAGACAGGGGCTGGAGAGATGGTTTAGGGGTTAAGACTCTGTCTCCCAAGCAAAAGGCCCTGAATTCAGATCCCAGGTTCCTCATAAAAAAAAAAAAACAAACAAAAAACAAAAAACATCAGATGGAACCGGCAGCAGCCTGCACTTCCGGTCCTGGTGGGCAGAACCTGGGAAATCTCAGAGCAAAGCAAGAAGGAGGTAGAAACAATCCAGGATGATTCCCAAAGTCACCCTTGGTCCTCCACAGGTACAAACAATGCTCGCTCTCTCTTTTCTCTCTCTCTCTCTCTCTCTCTCTCTCTCTCTCTCTCTCTCTCTCTCTCTCTCTCTCACACACACACACACACACACACATAAAAAAATTTAAAAAATAAAAGTAGACAGACACTAAGAGATTTCCATTGTATCAACTTTTCAACTAGAGAAACAGCAACCGAAAAAGGAATAAGTAATTCCCTTACACATCATGTGTACACAGACAGACATATCTGCAAGAATATTCAGTGTACTATGTAATCAAAAATCACCTGAATCAACAATTGAAGACTGGTGAAGTCAAATACGGTCAAGTCACATGAAGGAATAAATCTAAGGCTCTAAATTATCGTGTCACCAATGGTCTACTGGGAAAATGTTCACATTTTATTGGTATATTTAAAAAAACTACCAGCAGGCTAAACGACACTGAGAAATAAAAAATAGCTCATTTGGACTTGGATATAGCTCAAGGGTAGAGTTTGTGCTTAGTAGATGAGGTCCTGAACTCAATCTCCAGCACAAAAAGGGGGTCGTGATGGTAAAGTAATTCTGTATAATGAGATTTGTCTTTTTTTCTTTGTATTTTTGATTTTCAAATTATTATCATTGAGTGGATGTGATTTCTATAGTCAGTAGATAGAACAAAGCGGATAGCTCATTTCTCCCTCTAAACACCAACAATTCTTCCTCCTCAAGTCCCCTAACCAGAAGCCCAGGAGAACGCTAAAAATGAAACCTTCACACAAACAATCTCCATCCTCAGTCCCCTGGCAACAAGAGGTACACACTGAGAACAGTATTTCTGGAGCCTTCCTTAATAAAAACAGAGTCCTGTCTTCCACCATGGCTGCTCCTTTCCAAGTTTGAAAAAAAAGTCAATAGCAGGCTTACTAATTGTATTACAAGCTAGGGAGACAGTACAGCAATAGAGAATTTGCCTAGCATAGTGAGACTCTGGGTTCAATTCACAATATGAAAACATAATTCCATTACAGCACTTTTTATCAATCAATCTCCTACAAGGAACATCAAGGGAACATTCAAATGAAAGTTCATTTGATGGTATGGTAAAAACATAAAGTCATATAAATCTTTTTGCATGCATGCATGTGAGTGCATATATGTGTGCATTTGTATCAGAGGGCACTCCAGTGTGTGTGCCTGTGGAGGCTAAAGGGTGACCTCCAGAATCATCCTGGATTGCTCTGCCTCTTTCCCTGCTTTGGTCTGGAGTTTCCTTGCTTTGCCTTTCAAGGCTGGAATTATAGGCTATTGCCACAGGGATCTGAACTCAGGTGCTTTTGTCTACTAGGCAAAGGTTTTAACCCCTAAGTTATCTCCTCAATTCATCCATATGAATCTTAAAGTTTGTGAACATTTGGGCTGGAGAGATGACTCAGGGAATAAGCCTGAATTCAGATCCTAGGTCCCTGATCCCATGTAACAAATGCCAGGAAAAAAAATGACAATGGCCTGCATTTCTGGCCCTGGAAGGCAGAGCCTGGGAAACCCCAGAGCAAGGCAAATAGGAGGCAGAGCAATACAACACAGACATGCACAGGGTCCTCTGATGCACATATACAAAAAGTGAAAGGAAGGAAGGAAGCAGGGAGGAAGGAAGGGAGGGAGAGAGGAGGGGAGGGAGGAGGGGAGAAGGTAGGGAGGGAGGGGAGGAGGAAGGGAAAAAAAAACTTTGTGAATATTTACATACTATCACACCTACCATCAAACCTGAAGCAAAACACTTTCAAAGACCTTTCATTTCCCCATAATGTTACTCTACAGTGTCTCAAGACTTGATACCGCCCCTTTGTCACTATGTCATGAACAAGTTTCAAATTATGGATTAAACCACCTTGTATTTCTCTATGTACATGGCCATACACCAAACCACTGAGATATCCTTGTCCTATATTATTTGTGTTTGTGTGTGTGTGTGTGTGTGTGTGTGTGTGTGTGTGTGTCTGTGTATGCAAGAGGACACTTGAGTGTGTGCCTGTGGAAGCCCAAAGATGACATTGAGAATCACCCTGGATTGCTCTACATTTTTATTGCTTTCAGCTTAGGCCTCCGCCATTTCCACTTGGCATCTTTATGTGAGATCTGGGATCCCGACTCAGGTCCTTTTGCTTGGGAGGCAGAGGCTTTAAACCCCATCTCTGCAGCCCCTCCTTGTCCTCTTACGCTATGCATCTTGACCAGTTCGTCCAGCCTTTCTGAGTCTTAGTTTTCTCCTCTAAGCTTCCCTTCTAGGAGATCCCAGGTTTGGGGCACAGTGGCCATTTTGTGAATCGAAACCACTCCATAGTTACCCCCAAAGATGACAAAATCAGTAAGAGTGAAAAGAGGACAAACAGCAGCCACTAGGTACTGGCAGAACACAGACGCCGTGCATGGGGACATGGAGAGTAACTGGCAGTAGCCCTTCCGCTGCTGCCGCAAGCCAGAGGGCTGGAAGACCAAAACGGATTCCATGAAAGGACAAGAGGAGAGCCTCGAGGAAGTGCACGCTAAACACCCCAAATCGAGAAAGTCCCTTGCTATGTACCAAGTCTGACACCTGACTTGCCTGGCAGCAGCTGCAGGCACAAAATGACCTTGAAGGTAAGCAAGTGTGTGGGGGGAAAACCTCAAAGAAACTAAGACAGAAACCATGCTGCAGGGAAAGCAGAAGAGATTCAAGATGCAACACTAAGGAGAGAAATGCAAGACACGCCAGACCTTCACTAACCATCATCGCCACCAAGGAGCAAAGAAAGCTGTCTTCCCGTACAGCAGAAATGAGAGCTTTTGCACCAGGAAAGGTGCCCAGGAAGTGCCTGAGAAGACTGAGACCCCGCAACTGCTAAAAATTCTCCCCATTCAAAAACCAGGAAGCAGAAGAAAATTGCAACACGAAATTTCCAATGGAATTAAATAGCCTCACATGGGATTTTTAGCATTAAAAAAATGCATGAGACTCACAACTACATAATTAACAACAAAAAATGGACCATGGAAAAGTTAGAAATGTAAAGAACACAATGAAAAAGAAAAATTATTCTTCAGAAGTAAACAGTATATTATAAGCTGCCCAAGAGAGAAAATGGATGTGCTGAAGTTGAATAGGGGACATATAAGGGAGAAGCAAAACAATAAAAGCAGGATCCGGTCATGAGCCTGAGGGGTTGGGAACCGTGAGAAGTCCACAATAGCATATGCCAGTATCTGGGAGACACAGTGAACAAGTAAGGCTGGACCAGTCCAATCACTCCACAAACATTTCCTACCATCTAGTGTCTTCAGGGCATAGATGACATCACTAGAAGGGGATGAGGCTCTTTCCTAGAAAGGAAGGCAAGCAGTTTTCATAACATGAGTGATGCAAACACACTAAATGAAGAGGAAATGGAAGGCTTCCAGAGTAGGGCGTGTCTAAAAGGAGGCTAGGACTGGAGAGACGGATCAGGGGTTAAGACTCTGTCTTGCAAACAGAAAGTCCTGAGTCCAGATCCCAGGTCCCACATAAAAACACCAGGCAGAAATGGTAATGGCCTGCACTTCCAGTCCTGGTAGGCAGAGTCTGGGAAATCCCAGAGAAGCAAAAAGGAGGTAGAAGCAATCCAGGATGATTCCCAAAGTCATCCTTTGTCCTCCACATGGACACAGTGCTCTCTCTCTCTCTCTCTCTCTCTCTCTCTCTCTCTCTCTCTCTCACACACACACACACACACACACACACACACACACACACACACAAAACAAAATATTTTAAAAAGAGAGGTTTATTAGGGGATCCCAAAAAACAATTCTTAGATAACATCATCATGCATTCCTGATGATCCCAAATAGATGACACTAAAGCTTTAATCTTGCAAAACTGGAAAATGACTCTAATAGCACATGGAGTGAACTTCGGCTTTATTTTGAGCACGGCGCTCCAGGACTGCAGAGTCTGTCATCTCAACAGTAGGAACTCAACATGTGGGAATGGTCACTTTTTGGTGGCAGGGTAGAGGCAGCTGTTAAATTGAGGAGATGGCTTATGAGTAAATCAGTTCTCCTGCCAGACCATGGAATAACCCCGGAGGCACCAAGACTTTAAGAACATGAGTTGAGGTCAGAAGTAGATGATACAACCCTATTGCTGAAGACAGCACTGTGGGAAAGAGAAAAAGCAAGCTGGAACTGAGCTAGAAGCTTCCCCCCAGATGGCTAGCTTGACAGGCAAGTCAGTCATGAACACTAGTGTTCAATAGCATGATGGTTAATAAGAGGTAACCAATTTTCTAATTGGAACCTAGGCTCCCTTCACAAGAAGTACTGTAAACTGACACTGTAAAGCTAGTTAAAAGACAATAGCTGGGAAAGTCATAAAACCTAGTATGGAATCTACTTCTGTGGTTTTCAAATGGAGATATTGTCGACTGCCACCTAAATATGTTTAAACCCACAGACTAGTGCTGCTCTCAGCCTTGATCAAGGATCTTCTTTCTACAGTAGGAAGCAGTTAATACATTGACTAACTGATCAAAGTGCTGAGAATAAGTATTGGGTGCTCAGTCCTAACAGGACATCTATATTACCCCCTCTAAGACTCAGGCAATATTGATGAAAAGGGGCAGAAAAAATATGAGTCAGAGAATAGGGTAAAGGACTATGAAGTGCTGTTCTCTGGGCACGTCACATTGTTACACTTGTGAACTCACAATATTAATGGTGACCTACAGACCATCTGTACAAGAACGAGCCAGTGAACATTCCATCACGGACAGGGGAGGCCACATGAGAACCCCCCCACGCTGAGAAGCGACTGGCAGGTGTTGGTTGCTAAGGGAGGGGAAATATTTTTTCGTATTGGCAACTAGCAGTTACCCATGCTCCAATAAATAACTGCACACCCATGCTCACGGAAGAAACCCTAATCAAACTCAGTGGGTCATTTAAAAAAAAAGTTGAATTTTATGGCACATGAATAATATCTTAATAAAGCCATTTGAATAAATAAACAAGTAATAAAGTGGTGAGGTCATAACCAAAGAAAGGTGAACAGAGAGCGGACTAGATGGAGTGAGTTGGAAGGGGTCAGGATATGACAGAGTACCTGGCCAGCTTTCTGAATCTTTCCCCAAAACCGAAAGCAGACTGTGGAGGCCGTGGGTGGGATGCCCTCATGGGTGGCATGTGCGTCTGTAAGGTGTACAGTGGTCCCACTATAGTAGAGAGCTACAGGTTGCAACTTGGCAATTGGAGCCTTCAGCTCTGGGCACATTTGTTTGTTGTTCTGTCGGTTATTTGGTTGGTGTTCTGTTTTGTTTTGCTTAATTTTGTTTTGCTGCATGTGTAGGTGTGGGTATGTACGTGGATGTGGGCATGTGTAGGTATGTGTGGGTATGTTCAGAAGAAGGTACATGTGTGCCTATACAGGATCAAAGGTGACTCCAGGAATCGTCCTGAATTGTTCAGCTTACTTACTGCTTTGCTCCGCAGTTTCCTAGGCTCTACCTTTCAGGGTGCGGAAATACTGGCCACTACCATTTCCACCCAGTGTTTTTATTATTATTGTTATTATTATTATTATATTGATTTTTTACAATCATACAAGATTAATAGGTCCTTTCTCTCCCTCCACATTTCCCCAGTCCCCTTTTCACCCTCCCCCCCCCTTTCCCTTTCCTTTCACCCCCCTTCCTTCTTTTCTCCCAATACCCCCCTTCTCCCACTCCCATTCCCTGGAGCATCCTTTTGTGTGAATGTCAAGCTTCTCTCTGAATCCTCCAAGGGACTCAGTGGCATTGCCCAGAGCCTTTTCTTGGGTTCCTGTTTAGAATGGGAACACTATTCCACCCAGTGTTTTTACATGACAACTGAAGGATCCTTTGCTTGTGAGGCAAAGACTTAACCCTTGAGCCACCTCTCTAGCCCATCTGGGCACAACTGTAAAGAACTGAGTTAAATCCTAATCAAGCCTGAGGAAGGCTGTCTAATTGAAGGAGAAAGATCCAGCTCACAGTTGGTGGGATCATCCCTTGGGCAGATGAGTAAAATGGAGGGAGCTGGTTAAGTAAGTGCACATTCTTCAGCATACTTAGACATGTTATCTGGCAAGGCAAGCTTGCCCTTCTCTCAGTGTCCTGTGAACATGGAGCGGCCCATTCCCTCTGTTCCTGGTGATGGACCTCTCCTGCCAAAGGGGATGAGAATTATTACAGGAGATTTGTAAGGCACAATACAATCCCTTTGGTTGTGAATTTATAATCAACATGCAGAGTAAATGCAATAGAGCCTTAAGGTTTTAGAGCCTATGATATGGCTTTGCATGCATGTGAAGACATCCTAACTCCTGTGCAGCTCAGCTCTTGCTCAGTAAATGAGATGTGATAATGTAGTACCCTTCCTTCCCCCCACTTTGGAGGGATGCTATGAGGATCAAATCACAGCACGTGTGGATGCGCTTTGGACACTGAACCGCCTGTGCATATATTATCAGATCAGTATTTAATTACTGCAGGCACGTGCTTCCCACCAGAGAGAGAATTTGTTCAATCTGCGGTGAGTAACACACAGGGTCTAACCTAGTATTCTGCACCAAGATGTTTAAAATCACTTGATTTGAAGAAAGCCTCAGCTTCCTCTTCGTGGACAGCATGTGGCCGAGCTGTCTTCTATGCCCCACACCACTACAAGGACAAGTACCCAGTTTGAGAAGGCTTCTAGCAACTAACAGAGTTCAAGTATACATACTTTGTGACAGTGTTTTCAAACTAAAAATGGAGGTATGAGAAGGTTGCTGTGTATGACAGTTAGCTTTCCAATACTGCGAACAAAACACCTGAGAGAACCAATTTACACAAAACCTGTTTGGCTTGAGGTCTCAGGTTTTGGTCCAGGGTTACTTAGTTCTGAGGTTTGTGGAGGCACCTTACGTCACACTGGAAACATGCAGCAGAACACGTCTGCTTGCCTCAATCAGCCAGGAAGCGGAGAGAAAGAGACAGGAAATGACCAGGATCCAACTCCCCAAAGGGGCCAGAATGCAATACCACTCTAGAGGCAGGCTCCTAATGGCCTAATTTCTGTCCACTAGGGTTCAACTACTGCAGGTTCCAAGGAGCAAGACATCAACACAGACCTTCAGAGAATACAGATCCAAGCTACATCAACATTTCTTACTCAATGTACAGGTGTGTGTGTGTGTGTGTGTGTGTGTGTGTGTGGCCTGAGGTTGATGTTGGGATTGCTCTCCCATCTTATTCTTTTGAGCTATGCTCCCTAATCAAACCCAGAACTCACTGATATGACAAGTCTGGCTCTCCAGTTTGCTCTGGGGAACCCCAGTTCCCACTTTCTGAGGCTGGAATTACAGGCAGAGAGCCAAACTCACCCTACATTTTACTGGGATCTGGGGATCTGATGAACTCTGGTCCCTTTGTTTGTGTGGCAAAGGCTTTATTTAGCTAGTGAACCAACTCTCTACTCCCTCAAATTGCTTTTCAATTAAAGAAGAAACAGTAAGAAATCATGTTCCAAGAATACTCAGACACTGGTCTAAGAAAAACATCTAGAGAAAACCAAATGGTAGATCCTAGCTGAGCTGGGAGGCCACGCAAGCTGCTCTAGGGTACTGGAACCTGCTAGCAACGGGCACACACTTCACTTTGAGTCCAGCTGAACCATCTGTAGCAAGGCACTGCTGCCAACCTGTTGTGCCTTCCACAGTGCAACCCCGGAACTGAGCAAACTGCTGAAGTACATCTACCTCCATGTGGTTACTACAGCCTCGCCCCCATTCAACCCAAAGCTTTTCATATCAGTGATACCATAGTGTCTATACCTTAGCACACCATTGGAGGTGGGGGAATTAACTAACACTTGCGGAGAACACATTATCAAAGTGGCAAAATTTTTTCTGTTATTCTGCGTGGGATTGTAAGGCTCATGCATTTTAAGCAACTTACATAAGTCCTTTTTTTTCCATTAGAGGAAAGTCTGGGTAGTGATTTCAAAGTAAATTGTTAACCAAATGTCAGGAACCATGAAATAAGCGTAAGTGGGAGTCTCCCTCTGAACAGCAAATGCCAGTATATTCAGAATCACAAGCAACTGTAAAAGCATATGGTAGTAGCACTATCTAGTCAAGCTTTCTTGTCAGCAAAGCTTCCTTACTACTGTTAGCAACCACAATCAGCGGAAATGTCAGCAATGTGATATTTTTACTCTCTCTTCTCTCTCTCTCTCTCTCAGATGTTCACTGGGTTGGGGGGAAGGTTCAGTGGTTAAGCCTTTGCCTCACAAGCAAAAGGACTTGAGTTCAGATCCCCAGATCTCACATAAAAATCCTGGGTGAATGTAGTGGTGACCTATAATTCTGGCCCTGAAAGGTGGAGCCTGGGAAACTCCAGAATGAAACAATAAAGAAACAGAGAAACCCAGGCCTCCACAGGCCACACACACTCAAAGTGCCCTCTTGTACACATGTCTAAACACATGTAAAACCACCACATACAAAATACACACACACACACACACAAATGCTTATTTATTCATTCATACGAATATGTTAGGGCCCTTAAGATATGGCAAACATAGTTCTAAGAATTGGAAAGATGGCATTAAACCAAACAGAGGGGATTCCAATCTTATGGACTTATAATCTCATGAGAAAGACAGACTTAAAAGCAAACAGCTATACAAAGGGCTACAAGTGCTAAATGTCCGAAGGAAAGAAATGGGAGGAACTAGAAGCAGAAGGTTTCCTGAGGAAACCACCTTGCATGGAAATAGAGTGGACTTTGAGCATGAGCCCGATCTTGTGGAGAACTTGTTTTATTAGCTAAGTGCAGTGGGAGATGGTGTGAGGCTTTGAACAGGACAGAGCTGGGATGGGGTTTGTACCGGATAAAGCACAAAAGGAGAAAAAGACATGGGAAAGCCACATGACAGTGGAGGTGGAAGGAGAAGATGAGTTTGGGGGATGTTCTGGTACAGCGAGACTGTGAGCATCAAACATGACCCATGGAAGCAACTGACTGACTGGAGGAACCTCGCACAAAGCCAGAGCAGCAGGATGCACCAGCATCTCAGATGAGAATGGCATCAAAAGACTGGCTCTGAACAGACAGTTAAAAGGTAACAATGCCTTTGAGGACTCCAGATGGAAACGATGAGTGTGTGGGAATTGAGAAAGACAGAAGTGTGATCCGCGGACCAGTTTTGCAGTACAGATCTGCTAGAGTGGTATGAAACCAGTCTCCTTCCTTGATGGAGCCTTTCCACTCTCTATATTCCCTTCCCTAGCCAAAAGTAGCAGCAAATGGGATGTTAATACACATCCTTCCTGAAGAACTGTAGGCAGCATTCAGTCAAGCACAGCATATGACATTCCAAGGAAGCAGAGACGTTGGCTAAAAGTGAACTGCATTAGTGGAGGTTCTCTAGAGGAACAGAACAGATAGAGAGATACATACGCAATTTACTGGACTGGCTTATAGGATAAGGTCTAGGGAGTCCAACAGTGGCTGCCCGTAGCTGCTCAGTTCAGAAGCTGAATACCTCAGAGTCCCAGTCTGGTGCTGAAGGCCAGAGGATTCCTGGAGAGTCTCTGAACTTCAGTCACATTGGAGGGTCGAAGAAGCTGGGTTCTGATGTCAGTGAAGAATGGCAGCAACAAGGAAAATGAGCGTACCAGCACACGGGGTGGGGGGATATGTTCTTCTTTCTTGTACGTCCTTTATCTGCTCAGCTACTGGAAGGTATCACCTACATTTAGGGTTAGTCATTGTATTCTAAATACCTCAATCCACATAATCTCTTCAGTCGGTCTGATGGAATACCTACTAATTAAACCTATGTCCAGTCAAAATGACAAACAAGATTGGCTCTCACACCAACTAAATGATATAATTATGTAAAATATCAATATAATGTTATACATTTTATAAACAAATTTCATAAATGAATTTCATATAAGAAAATACATTATGTGGGGCTGGAGAGGTAGATCGGGGTTAAGCCTCTGCCTTGCAGGCAGAAGGTCCTGAGTTCGGATCCTAGACCCCACGTATAGACACCGGGCAGAAGCGAGGGCAGGCCTGCGTTTCTGGTCCTGGTAGGGCGGAGCCTGTGAATCCCGGGGCAAAGTAAACAAGGAGGAGGTGGAGGCGTCCATGGTGGTTCCCGAATTCGCCCGTGGTTTTACACACACACACACACACACACACACACACACACACACACACACACAAGCGCGTGCACATGCACAATTGAACAAATAAAAAAATAATAAAAAAGAAAATACATTATGTAAGAAATCTGGAGTGGTAGGTTCTACAGACTAGCCCAATGTCTAGAGCATGCTAAGCATATATTCTAACCCTGAATGATACTCCCAATATTCTATCTATTCTGTCATATTGTTACTTAATTCTGTAGGGTGTTTTTTTTTTAGTGGCTAAGGTAAGCCTTAAGTGGTTAAGTGGGTTCATTTCCTGTGTCTCTAATAAAAACTTAAAGCATGAGGGTCCTACTCACACTCTGGCCAAGAGGCCTTTGAAACATACACAACATACGACAGGGAGCCACCGAATTGCCTACGGGTTGTAAAGCACTCTAAATGTGATCCCTGGGTTGATTTTATTTTTCTTCTTATTGGTCTTAAACTGCTGCTGCAATTCAAAAATCCTTTGCTGACTGAAAACTTCCACCCATCTAATAAGTGCAAAAACTGCAGAAGCAGACGCCACACTTGAGTTCTGGAAGGGCACTTAACACCAGTGAGCCAGCCAAATAAAGGGATGACATCATTCACATCTGCTGAATCACTGGGAAAGGGACAAACGGGTGGAGGAGACCAGGCAGCCAAGAGAGAAGTGGGAACTGTGACCACATCTTGCTGGAAAGGAAGCTGCTGAGCTGGACGACTGCAGAAAAACTGTGAAGCCAGTGGAGAAACAAAAAGATGTGCTTTGGGAACTGAGCACTGAAGACGAAATTTCATTAGGTGGGAAAGTAAAAGGCAGAGAGAACGAACTTTCAGCTGGGAGAAACTGAGACCAAGTTTTCCTTCTTCCTTTCCTGAGCACCTATGAAGATATACTTCCTCAGTCATACCTGCCCAAATTGCACTTTTACAATAATCTTAAAGACAGTGTGCAAGGCAATCACTTGAATTTAGCACACATTAAAAACATTTTTTTAAACCCACAAAAATCTTTAAGTAGCCAATATAGGACTGGCAAGATAGCTCAACAGATAAAGGTGCTTGCCACCACGTATGTTAGGCTGGGTTCAATTTCCAGACCCCACAAAGTAGAAGGACAGAACCTGAAAGATGTCCTCTGACCTCCACACACATTTCAGCATGTTCATATGCTCATGCACATACACATACATACATGATAACTAAATAAATGTAAACAGACAATGTGGGAACATAATTTCTAAAAGCAAAAGTTTATCTATGTTGTATGTGTTTGTCTTATAAATTTTTATAATGAACATGAATATAAGAAAAGTCTCAATAGTACACCTAAAGTGTCAATTAAACTAATTTAATATTTGTTCCTAAGTGATGCATATTTTCACAGAACTATATCCTAATACAGAATTTTTTGGGACTTGCAGTTCGTTGTTATCAGAACATTTACCCAGATCAACTGTTCTCTGAGTAGGTGCTATGTATAAGGAAATGTGTAAGATACAGTGAGTAAAGAGATCAATTACTGAGCTAAAATTAAGATGTCTGAAAGTATGACTAGGCCAATGGGGAAAAATCAGTAATAATGGTACCGTAGAATAAAAGTAGTATTTATTACTTTTTGCTAAGTGACTGCAAGTGTTTTTCAACTAAGCATTTCTTTTAACTTTTTCTTATCTATGTATATGTTAGGTGTGCATGGTGTGTACGGGATCACACATGTGTGTGCCTGTACATGAGTATGTCTAGACAGTATATAGAGACCTGCAGTTGAGATCAGGCATCATCCTTGATCATTCTTCCACCTTATTTTTTTTTTTAATTCAAGTGTGCATGTGTGTGCACATGTGTGTGTAGAACCACAGGCAAATTCGGGAACCACCATGGACGCCTCCACCTTCTCTTTGTTTACTCTGCCCCGGGATTCACAAGCTCCGCCCTACCAGGACCAGTCCGCCTGGCATCTATATGTGGGGTTTGGGTCCGAACTCAGGACCTTCCACCTGCAAGGCAGAGGCTTAATCT
Source organism: Typhlomys cinereus (assembly GCA_023101885.1). Lineage (NCBI taxonomy): Eukaryota > Metazoa > Chordata > Mammalia > Rodentia > Platacanthomyidae > Typhlomys > Typhlomys cinereus. The sequence continues at coordinate 1,544,170 of JALPQD010000230.1, read as the reverse complement.
CTGAGCCACCTCTCCAGCCCCCACCTTATGCTTTTTGAGACAGACTCTCTAATCAAACACAGAGCTCTCCTATGGGGCTAGTCTAGCTAGCTAGCTTGCTCAGGCAATTCCCAGGCACCACATAGGATTAATTACAGGTGGGCTGCAAACCTGCCCAGCATTGGGAATTTGTTTACATTGCAAGCAAGCACTTTAGTGGCAGATCCATCTCTCCACCCCTTCTTTTTAATATTTTTAATTGTAGTTTAAAATATACATAAAGCTTGTCATTTTGACTGGTTTTAAGTGTTTAAACCAGTGCTACTGAGCACACTCACATTGTTATACGATCATCACAGCCATTCATCATCTTTCTGAGCAGAAACTCGATACTGCTTAGTAAACACCCTACCCCCATTCCCCGAGCTCTGGCAGCATCATTCCACTGGAGCATTATGATTTTATAAGTACAGCCAACAATACACTTACTGCATGTTAATCTAAGGCTATCTTTTTCAATTAAAATACCAAAATAAACCTTATAATGAAGTATTAAGCCCTGATTTTTAAAAATTAAAGCATGTAAAATCATTAATAACAGGAACTAAGTTTGTAGCTCAGTGGGTGAGTGTTCGCTTAGAATGCAGAAGGCCGAGTTAAATTCCAAGTGTATGTGTGAGTGTGTGTGTGTGTGTGTGTGTAGAGAGAGAGAGACAGAGAGAGAGAAAGGCATACCCATGTAGGCATACATGCAATTTAAAGCAACAAGCACTTATTTGTTGAACTACTTATTTATCAAAGTACAGAGGGATTAAACACAGCACCTCATACAGAAAAACAAGTGCTCTACTGAGATATATTCCCAGCCCACTTTTTACATTTTATTTCAAGGCAGGATCTCATTAAATTATCTAGGTTAGCATTAAACTTGTGATCTCCTGTCTCAACTTGTTGGGATGATAGGCCTGTACCACCAGCCCAAAGCTTAAAAATTTCTGAACACTGGTTTTATCTTCCCTGGTTACATAAAATTCCTAGTATATGTGCTTTATTTTATTTATTTATTTATTTATTTATTTATTCATTCATTCATTCATTTAGTGTGCATGTGCGTGTGCAGGTGTGTGTGTGTGTGTGTGTGTGTGTGTGTGTGTGTGTGTGTGTGTGTGTATCAGAGGGCACTTTAATGTATGTGCCTGTGGAGGCCCAAGAATGACTTCAGGAATCATCCTGGATTGTTCTACCTCTTTTTGGCTTTGGTCTAGAGATTCCCAGGCTCTGCCTTCTAGGGCCAGAAGTGCTGGTTACCACCATCTCCGCCTGGTGTTTTTACATGGTATCTGGGATCCAAACTCAGGATCTTCTGCTTGTGAGGCAAAGTCTTAACCCCTGAGCTATCTCTCCAGCACTATATGTGTTTTATTATGTCACTGAACATGTATAAAATTCATTAATAATCACCAGGGTGCAAGGCTCCTATTGTATGGAGAGGCAGACTAAGGAAGCTCTGCTCTATCCTGACACAGCTAGAATGAAGATGTAACACATACGAAAAGACATGAAAACAGGAAGGAGACTAGACTGATAGGGAAGAAGGGTTACATCTGGAAAAAGAGAAGGGATGAGACTGGAGATTAAAATGTGAAAGTATAAATTCGCTGCATTCATGTATGAAACGATAAGAATAAACAGACTGCAAAAATTCATTAATCTCACATTTTGGATATATCACACTTTAAAACTTCTTATTGATGGTATGTTCAAACAAAAAAATGCTTAGAGAATCAATGATATAAAAGACTATAAAAAGACTTAATGGAAGTTAGTGAAAGGACAAAATCAAGGAGTTTGAGCATGCTGAGTTTAAGTCTAGACCATCAAGTGGACATATCCAAAAGGCGGAAAACCTTACTCAAAAACTCACATTTAACTCAGAGGTGGGATCTATACTTAGGTAGGACTATCCATGCATGGGAGGGGAATAGGAGAGGTGGGAGAAGAGATGGGAATATGAAAGGGAAGGCAGCTGAGGCCTGCACCAGGAGGGCCTGAGATTGCAAAGTACAGAAGAAAGCAGATCTGGGAGGCAGAAGGTGGACCCAAGGGAATACATACAGTGGCTGCCACAAAATGAGGCCACTATGTCAAATGCTGCCCAAAGTTATGGAACTTAAAAAAAAAAAAAAAAAAAAGCTCACTGTGTTTGGCAGCCAGGTCACTGCAAGTGCACTTTTTCAACAACAGGCTTGGTCAGAAACGTGAGTGTGGGCTGGGTGAATGGGGCAGCAGCAGAGATGGGGGTAGGAGGGACCACAGGAACCTGGGTGATGATGGGAATGAGAGGAAAATGGCGATGATGGAGAGGCTAGGATTGAAAGAAAGATTTCTAGAGCATTGGTGCTCAAACAGGGGCGGTGCAGCCCCTCAAAGGTAACTGGAGGTATTCTGATCACTCCCACATGCTACCTGGCATCTAGTGGGTAGAAGTCAGGATTACTGCTGAATATCTTGCCACGCACAGGATAGTGACCGAAACAATCATCCACCTCACCAAGCCAACCATGACCAGAAGCCCTCTTCAAAGGATCACAAAGAGCCGATGATCATTTTCATATGGTGAGACATTACCAAGCGTAAGTTACCTCTGATGTTAAGTGATAAATCCGCATCTCTCACAGGTGAGAAAGAAGCAGGTGGGAGAGCACTAGAAAGGAAAAGATCTTTTCAATTGTTCGAAACAAGAAAAAACAGGAATAATAGGAATGTTGAGATGTAGAGATTTAAGGAAAAAAAAATGGGAGGAATCCCTATCTGAGAACCTTGATCTCATTAGTAACATAGGGAGATATGTTCTTGAGACAAGAAGTCACTTGGAACAACATCTGTGGAGGTGGAATTTATTAGACAGTATAAAAAAAACTATTAACTATATGTGATGGATCAACAGGAAAAAACATCAACTCAGTATTGCTGAATGTCTTCAACAAAAAGTTATCTCTTCATGAAGTAGAAGGAGAATGACATCAGGTTTTAATCAAGAAAAGTATCAGTCAGACAGTTGCAGGGGATAGGAGAAATGACACAATAGACCCTGTCACTAAATTAATTAATTTAATCCAAGTCCATGAAATGAAGACCAGAAGAAATGAGAAGACTGTAAAGAAGAAGATGTTTCATATCTGAAGAGTTTTGTGGATTATACCAATGCCATCTTCCTGTTTTGAGCTTATTTTTGTTATGATATTATACTATTGTTATATCTTTGTGGGAAGTCAAGTAAAGGCTACACAAGACTTTTCTTTTGGGCAATCTTCTAAAGTTCCCTAATTATTTTTTAAAAATTAAGCACACACACACTGGTAAGCCTCCATTTGAACTAGACTTTATTTGAAAGCACTGAAGTTCGACAAAGGCCAGCAAGTCACAATCTATGAAATGTTTAAAGATACTAACCTGAACCAGAAAATTCTCTCTAATTTTGCCTTAAGATGCCATGGTCAAATGCTGTTGTCCTGAGTATGACTTCGGTTTCCAAAGTATTATTATGACAGGTACAATAGGCATAGAATAAATGATACAACTTCAGACATTTATAGCCATGAATTTCAAGAAACTACTATGAAACTATTTCCCCTTTTCCTGTTACTGTGGTGACAAGTGAAGACTGCATGATTAGTATTATTGAAAGCCGAATAAAGTAAATTACTCTACTGTTTGGAGAATAGGAGAAAAATGCCCCCAAGAGAACTATGATTGTGTCAGTACATTGAATGTACCTGACAAGAACACAAGGATGTTCTAAATCTCTCTAGAACTGCACGTACTGTGAATAACAAGTCTATGATAATTGTTAATACTTTCAAAAGAATTGTCATGTATCAGATACTGAGCTAAGCTCACTTCCTAAGTGGACCAGCTTATGTTCACATCAACCCACAGGCTAAGCATTTTAACAGGAGAGGTGAACTAGAGGGAGATCAGGAAGCTTGTCTGTGGACATGTCTCTTATGATGCCAAAGCACACCTCAAAAGCCCCCAACACACAAGAAGAGTTCAGGGCACCGGCCTCTGATGAGGTTTTAAATATGATGCTAAACATTTTAACAACTAACTAAAGCAGTAAGATACATAATCCTGTGAATTAACGCTGAAAATGGAATTATCAGAAAGAAATGCTCAGCCTATGAGGAAGCCTAGCAGGTTCAGAGGAAGCAGCCATGATGAAGGAAGGGGAGTGAATGATGGGGGACAGCTTCCAGTGCTCACTGTGCACTCAAAAGGATTACCGTTCAGATACTAAAATCCCATGCAAACTGGCAAGCAGGTGTGGCATATCTGTAATTCCAGCCTTGGATTTCCAGTAGAACTCCCAGAACAAGCTGATTAGCCAGACTAACTCTATAAGCGAGCTGTGCATTTGATTAGAGGCCCTGTTTCAAAGAAAATAAGGCAGAAGAGTGATAAAGGATGACTCCTGATTATCAACCTCAGGATTCCATACCATGCACGCATACGCACCCACATGTAGGCAAACACCCAGGCACATATATAAGAAAATAGAAAAGAAAAAGAATAAAAATGCCAAGGATGAACATGGCCCATAAGTTTGAAAAGAGCAGGTGATTCTACAGGAACTAGAATTTCATCCCTAGAAGTTGACAACTACCTGTGATCTAATCTCACTTTGACTAAGCATTTCATTTCTAAAACCAACACAAGGATTTTGTGGTCGCTCTTTTTGCTTCCTCCCATTACTACTCTCAGAAAAATCAAACATATTTCTTGAATTAGTTGTTTCAAAAATACTTGCAGAATTTTTACAAAGAGTATCTCCAGTACCACTGCAAAACAAAACAATGCTGGGCCTAGTCGAATGCAAACACACACACACACACACACACACACACACACACACACACACACACACTCTACACTGACACCAAAGAAATTTGCTGCTGCTAAGTTAAAGGGGAAAAAACAGGCCACGCAAAAGCATAGTCCCACATATTTTTAATATTTATGGTGTTAATTATTGTATCTGTAGAATGAGTTTGGAACAGCAATACTTGTTCCTGGAACAACGACACCTAGCTCTAAGCTCTGCCGTCCATGCAATGCTGCACAAACAGCCTTCTTGGTTTTCAAGAAGGCAGCCAAAGGCTGATCTGATAGCTCAAGTTTCTTTCCTACACTAAAAGACCTTTAATTCTCTAGACCCTTAAGGTTTTCTTGAGTAATGTGCCCCCTAACTGGAGCATTTGACTTCCAAAGAACTTGGGACGTATGATCAGCACTACCAAGCCCAGTCCTCACCCAATTTCAGGGTGTTCTGAATTCATGCTCCAAGGCGCTGGCCCCATCCTTCTGCAAGAGTCAGCAAACATTCTGGCACAGAGGAAATGCTTGACAAGGTTATTATTTTATTGCTAAAAATAGAGCAAGAGTATCCAGTAGCCACTAACAGTCCCAGACCTTTAGTGATCAGAAGCTGGGATTCATGGCTCCTCCCTACTTGCCACTAAGACATGCTACCACAGTAGTCCTAGCAGTGGAGGAGAGACGGACCATTTCCTGATGAAGAAAACTTTGGTACAGAAATTTGACATGAAAGAAGCTACAACAGTTATGCCCTCTACTTATGTCACTAGCTCCTCCTGTATGCCAGGAACTTGGCTAAATGTTAGATATACCAAGACACCTGGAAGGAAACTCAGAATCAGAAAGACCTCAACATGTGTGATATATATTTTCATATTCTCTCTCTCTCTCTCTCTCTCTCTCCTTCTCTCTCTCTTCCAACTGTAGTATATACACTAAACTTGGAAACACAAAAATAGTGGGGATGAAAATATTTAAGGAAGTTGATAAGGGAATACAGTTTGGGAAGGGCTGGGTGGGTGACAAACAGCAAGCACTAAAGTTATAAAATACAACCAGAGAAAAATAGTGTGTGTGTGTGTGTGTGTGTGTGTGTGTGTGTGTGTGTGTGTGTATCTTATATTATATCAAAAACTTTTTTATCAAAAAAGAGTATGGGGGCTGGAGAGGTGGCTCAGGGGTTAAGCCTCCGCCTTGCAGGTGGAAGGTCCCGAGTTCGGATCCCAGATCCCACGTATAGACGCCGGGCAGAAGCGGGGGCGGCCTGCGTTTCTGGTCCTGGTAGGGCGGAGCCTGTGAATCCCGGGGCGGAGGAAGTGGAGGCGTCCATGGTGGTTCCCGAATTCGTCCGTGGTTCTACACACACACAGACACGCGCGCACGCACACATACATACGCACACACGCACAATTGAATAAAAAAAAATAAAAAATATAAAAAAAAAAGAGTATGAACAGATCTCCCCTACACATAGAAAAAAGAAGATAGGATAAAACAGAAAATGTCCCACAATGAATCAATAAAATTCCTAGAACCAGGTATGTGATATTTCCTAGTAAGAGCTCTTAAAGGTTCCCAAATTAGTATAGGTTTGTCAGTGCTATTGGTCGCCCTCCAGAAACTGATAGTAAGGCCCTATTGATGAAGCATTACACATACTGATCACGAGAACAACAAACACAAACAAACAAAAAAAGGTCAGAACTGATCGAGAAACTTTCATAGAACCAGAAAGTACCATGCAAGATACTGGGGGAGAAAAGCAACCAACAGCCTCACCGATCTATGACAGCTGAAAAGCTGAAATAACAACTACCTTGGCAAGAGGTGACTGTCAAGAACAGTAGTGGTATGAGTGTCAAAGACGTCACCAACTGCTTTCTGATTGGATTGAGATCCTTCTTTTCAGGAGGGACCATATTCCTGGGTCTGTAAACCAGACCAACAACCATGAAAGGGGAGGACATAGGCCTAGGGGGATACAAGCTATTAAAGTTTAGCTACAAAATCTTAATATCAAACTGTCTTTTAAACATGGATTGGAGGAGCACTCAGCACTCAACCTAGAAACTTTCTTTTATAATGAAGGTGTTTATTTTTTTTAAAGTCACAAATGGTCAAAGTTCAGAAAATAAGTGAGTACTAACTACTTGGCTCTAAACAGGACATGGAAGCCACTTCACTCCAAGGCTCAGGGAACATCACAGAAGAGGGGGTGGTAAGATTGTCAAATCATGAAGAGGGGAAAAGGGTACATTCAAACTGTATCTTCTGGATATAACAGGACTATTGTTTCCATGACCACCAGACCTGCACAGGATTTGGCCTACCGACATTTCACCATGGAAGGGAAAGATGTCAGGAGGTCCCACCTCCCTGAGAGACTGTTGCTGGATGAGTAAGGGAAGAGGGGAGGGAAAATGTTTTCCTCAATGGTCCCACTGATACAGAGATACATGTCATCAAAGGCAATCCAGATGAAACACACATTCAAAAAGACATGAAAATGGGAGAGACTGGCTTGTAATGGGAAAAGGAGGGGAGACAGTCTTGGGGATTAAGGTGTAAAAATATTATAAATTTGCTGTATTCATGCATGAAATTCTTTTTTTATATTTTTATTCATTTTTATTCAATTGTGCATGTGTGTGAATGCGTGTGTGTGCGCGTGTATGTGTGTGTAGAACCACAGACGAATTCGGGAACCACCATGGATGCCTCCACCTCCTCCTTGTTTACTCTGCCCCAGGATTCACAGGCTCCGCCCTTCCAGGACCAGAAATGCAGGCCGCCCCCGCTTCCGCCCAGCGTCTGTATGTGGGGTCTAGGATCCGAACTCAGGACCTTCCGCTGCAAGGCAGAGGCTTAACCCCTGAGCCACCTCTCCAGCCCCTCATGCATGAAATCCTAAGAGAATAAAAAATAAAAATTTAAAAACAAACACGAGAATAATCAACTGGGAAAAATCAGTGTCCCTGTTCTGCTTCCCAGCTATAAAACTTTCTTACGTAACTCCTCTTCTAAATACTTAAGCTCCCAAAGGGCAAAGGGCAAAAGGTAAAGGGTAAGGTGATTCTTCTAGAACAGAAAATATTGGCACCTCTAAGACTGTATAGCTCACCATCCCCCATCGTCTAACTTCAGCTGGCACACAAGGGAGAAAAGTGAAGAGCAGAGAGGTCAGAGTTTGCACATCTTCTGGCCACTGCCCTGGCTGTAGTCTTAGCTACACATACCATTCCATGGTCACAGCCTTCACTGGATCCAGGAATAGCTTCTTCCCACGTCCCCCTGGTCTAGGAGAAAGTAATGGTGCTCCTACAGCCAGCTCCAAGGTTGCTCATGTAGCAGTTCACTAAACTCTGCCGCCTCTTCAAATCATTCATTAAACGTTCCTCCTTTACCTGACAGGAGGCCGGCTGTGATCCTGGTTTCCTACCATTACAAACCTGAATCTCTAGGAAATGCCCAAACAATCATAGGGGCCCAAAATATGTCGCTATCACTGTCTGATACTTAACAGAGCAACTAACTGCACTTTACCAAGGCTGGAGATGCAAGTTTCTATTACAGTAAAATTTCCGTATGTCCTATAATCAATATGAAATATTCAAAAATGAAGTCTTCAGGGCAATTCTAGGTATTTCAGGAGTGAATTACAGGTGTTTTAATTTTTTTTTAAGGTAATGGACATGTGACTGCGAGTCTGCAGGGCAGAAAATGGTCAGCTCGCTGCTGTCCTCATACAGGCCTGGCATCCCACGTGACACAATGCTGTTCTCCACCCGGAGGAACTGCTCCGACCATCTGCCGTAACCACCATCCTGGTGTCTCTGCACATATGTTTAAGCATATATGCACGGAACTGAAGCTATACCAGCTCCAAATCTGAGCCAGTTCTAATTGTGGAAACACTAAAGAAACTGTGTCCTGTGATTCCAAATGATGTCATTCTGATTCTGAAATCATCAACTGATGATTCACGCTGGTTACAATGGGGCCGACAGAAAGAAAACACTGTCAGCTCCTCGGCAGAGTAGCCCCATACTCCACACACAGGTCTGTTTCAGGGGAAATCAGAGTATTCTTTCTGCATCTTTGTGGAGGTGCCCACCATTCTTCCTCCTTCCCCACGTTATCGCTGTGGGATAACTGTCTCACACTGGCTTTGAACTGTCTGTGTAGCTTAATCTGTCCTCAAAATTTCAATCTTCCTGACTCAGCCTTATCACTGACATACGCTACCATAGCGGCCTAAGGTATTTACTGTCTGAATTTCTTCCCAAGCACAACTTTCTGTTTTGTATTCTTACTGCTCTTCTTGTTCACTCTGTACTGTGTGTTTTCTACACATACTGTTTGCTTTTCATTGTAATTTTGATTTCTATCATTTGCTTCCTTGTGACCTTTCCTGTTTTTTTTTCTATCCCTGTTTAGTTGACAGACCCGCTTCCCGGAGCTCCCCTTTACATCATGAGCCAATCTTCCCACCCCACCCTCAGCATTAGCGGAGTACCCTTCAAAGCACACACACTGCTGCTGAGGTCGCAGCCCCTCCCTTCCTATGTGACACTCCCACTGGGCCTTGGGTTATCCTTGGGGCACCTGATTAGCAGCAAGGAGGTTGCCCAGGCAACCACTCCAAATTGTCCTAGGATGCATGGCAAGTGTGTTTTCCACAGCCTGACGTGAAGGTCACACAAGCCAGCCCCGTGACAGTTAAAGGCAAAGTGCCTGTGTAGTCAGCCAAGGGCTAGGGGAGAACATCCATCAAGATGAGCTCAATAACATTTGCATAATCATAAAATTGTCAGAATCCCAAGGCCGGCAGGATCCCACAAAGGGACTATTTCAAAGAGCCGAAGATATCAGACTTGAGAATAAATAACAATAGGTGAAGAGTGCTAAAATCATTTAAAAAGAACACTTTAAAAATCAACCACATGGAATCCAATCATCGCACTGGTCAGAACATGCTAATACTCGAGTTTTCTCAGATGATTTAAGGACAGCTCTACCCCAAGGCAAGGCAATAACCGGAAAGGTCTGGGAAAAGTCAAAATGTAACCTTTTGCATTTTATAATTGCCTCAGAAGCATTTAAGACCCAGTACTGAAAACTATGTACATGCCCACTGAATTAATGTTACATTTGACTAATCCTCAGTCAACATTCAAAGTCAGTAGGGGAAACAGCAACAGGGCAGAGAGAAAATCACTTTCTTAATACATCAAGTGTGCTCACCACATAAAACGCTAATGCAAGAAGGGCTCTGTAGAAAAAGAAAACACAAAAAGACCAGGAAGCAGCTAACCCACCACGAAATTCAAAGAGCCAACACAATACAGAAAATTCCTCCGTCTGGATGACAAGACAGCAGTTTAATACAATATAAAAAGCAGTGGCTCACCCCTATAATCCCAGCATTTAGTAGACTAAGTCAGGAGGCATGTCAAAGGTTCAAGGCCAGCCTAGGCTACAAAATTAGAGACCCTGTCTCAAAAGAATTAACACAGACACACCCACCACCACCAACACTACCACTTCAACTGATTGATTGATCATAAAGTCGCTTTGGTGAGAACAACCTGGTAACAAAACTCTATAAGGTTTTCAACATATATTAATGCTTTAGGATGTCATTTTCAAATACAGAATGGAGCAAACACACAACCATGTATATACAGGTGTTCATGACAGAATCAGAAAATTAGCATAAAAAAACCAAGACCCAACTGATAAGTGCAGAGAATCACTACAGAACAGTGATAATCGCATAGTCCCAACATGAAAACTACAGATAGGCAAACGTTTATTAAAAAAATGTAATATGTGAAATACAACTTAACTCCATTTTTGTGATCTTTAGGAATATAAATCCTGGGCTGGAGAGGTGGCTCAGGGGTTAAGCCTCTGCCTTGCAGGCGGAAGGTCCTGAGTTCAGATCCCAGATCCCACGTATAGACACTGGGTGGAAGCCGAGGCGGCCTGCGCTTCTGGCCGCCCGTGAATCCCGGGGCAGAAGGTGGTGGAGGTGTCCATGGTGGTTCCCGATTTCGTCCGTGGTTCTACACACACACAGACACCCGCGCGCACACACACGAACAATTGAATAAAAAAAAAAAAGCTTTAAAAAAAATAAAAAAAAGAAATTATTTATTTAAAAAAAAAAGGAATATAAATCCTGAGGAAGAGAATATGAGTATTTAACACAAAATGTTATCTATTTCTAGATAGTAAATTTTTTTCTTCTAGCAGGGTCTATCTTATTTTTTAATGCCATGATCAAATATTACTTCTTATAATCACATTTACATTTTAAATATTAAACTTAAATTATAATTAATCTTATGCATACCAGGGTACTTTTTTTTCTGTCAGCCAAGCTTATGAGATCTCTCTGTAACAGCGGTGCCTCTACAAATAGAATAAAAAAGGTTTAAGGACATCATTACATTTAAAGTGGACGGATGGACCAGGGATTAAAATGACATCACCAGCATCAATTTCTGGAATCTGGGCTGGTGGCTGGAAAGGCTGCAGCCTGGGGGTGCTTCTGAACATGGCCATAGGACAAGACCTTTCGGGGTTAAGGGAGAATTGCTGCAGACCATCACTGGCAAGAGCACCACAAAGCTGACTCCAAAAGAGGGTTTCCCCTTTTCCTGCTCAGGAAAGGAGAGAGGAGTGCAGAGAACATGGAGTCTGAGGATGTGCATGGAAGCTGTCACGTTAGTGCTCTGCAGTCACTGCAAAGGGGTCGCAGATAGAAAGGGAAGGACAGTTTAAACACTGTGCCTGGCAGTACAGAGTAAAGATCAGGAAAGCGGAGCCACCCACGCATTGCTACTTGTTTTACCAGGTAAAGGTATTCAGAACTCGATACTTGGCGTCTCATGGATGGTTGGGGGCTGTTGAAGTCGTTAACCTATCACTCACTAACCATAGATCGCTCTTTGGAAATTCAGTTCACAAAATTTAATCTTTGACAAAAGAATGCATCTTGGGGGGTGAACACTGCTGACTTCTGTCTTCAAGTTTGCTGAAATCACTGTAAGGATATGTAAATTTATTACTTGAGAAAGATCAGTGAAATACTCAAGACACACACAAAGCAAACAAAGGCTTAGGGTCTAATAAGCACATTTGGAATTTCACTTCCATTTTCCAGTAAGTCATGTTCCCAGCTACATCTAGCCTTGCAGGCTGCCTTCAGTCAATTTCACTCAATGATACATTGCTTTATTAAAGGGACGTATGTTACTTCACAGTGCATTCTTTGGAGTACAATAAACACGAAGCATCCTAGTGATGTTTCAATCCTGCACTAAAGAAGTCGACATTACCTATCTCAACATCAATTCCTTGGGGAGCTGTTTTGTTTTTAGTATTACATCTTAATTATAAATAATAATGAGTTCATAACAATGCCATACATGTACATAATGTATTTTAACTATATTCATACCATTATCCTCTCTTGTTCTCTGTTTCCCGTTGATACTCTTCTTTTCTCAACCATCCCATCCACTCTTCTATTTTCATGTCTCCCTTTGGCAAGGGGAGTAATCCAATGAGTTTGATTACGTTGCTTATAGAAGCGTGGCTAGAGGATTACACTTACAGAAGCATGGGGAGCCTACCAGTGACCATACTACTGAAGAAAATATCCCTCTCCCCAACTCTTGGTTTTCATCCGGGCTTATATTTCTTTCTTTGTATATTCTCTCCCTCTCCCTCTTCCCTCTTTCCCTAAGTTTTGCTGAGTGGCCATCTTAACACACAAGAGTTTCCAGAGACTGCTCAGTGGCGGTTAGATTCACATTCTACAGGAACAGCCTAGGTGCACGATCAAGTCCCTGGATGGAGAAACAAAGGTTCTTTACCACAGAGACTCCTTGAGTGGCGACAGGGGGCTACAGAGGCAATTACCTCTGAGTTTAAGCCCATCATAAAGCCAGCGTTTGGGGCGGGCTCTGGCTTAATGGACGCTGTCCACTATTCCCATGAGGGCAATTTGTTTTCCGATGCTTTCCCTGCTCAGCCACACTCCAGCCATATCCTATTACTGCATTTTCCCATACAATGTCTTAGCAACATCCTAAAAATCAAAACCAACAGGAAAATCCCCCTTTAGGAGATAATCCTGATGTCAACAATGTAAGAACCATTACCAGTGGCTCTGTGAGGCCGTGCAGATAAGTGACCGCAGCATCACACCAAGATTCCCCATGACATTTGAACTTCATCATTTTTCTCTCTCAAACTGAATAAGGACATGTACCTAAAACAGTCATTTCGCCAATATATTCTAAGTCTTACATTCTTCTCTCAGGTTGAACAAGAGTGTACACTCAGACAAAATATAAGCAAACATCTCAAATCTCAACTAGAAGCTTGCTCGTTTGTTTTTTTTAAATTGGGGTATACTTCCAATTAAACCAAGATGGTCAGTTGACACATGAGAACTCTGTTTCTCAAGCCTGTGCCCAATCAATACTCTGCAGTACTCCAGCTGTTGCAGGCATGAACTGAGAAGGACTGTCACACTGAGGTTACATGAAACATAGCATCTTCAAGACAGTTCACTGGCCAGTACAAACCTCATCATGCTTTCTTAAGTACTTATATCCCCAAACTCCCTGGGCATGCAGCATATGCTATCACAACACTTGGGAAGCTGAGGCAGGAAGATTATAGCTTTGAGTTTACCTTAAGCTACAGTAAGACCCGATCTCACAAAGGAAAACAAGCAAATAAGAAAACAAATCAAAAACCAACTGAGACCTCTCAGAATGAAGTGTGTCCCTAAATCTTACAGGCTACTGCTCAAGATGCTCTGAATTAGATATGAAGAAACAGCTTTCCTTGGATGGTCAAAACCCACCCACCAGGCAGGAGGTTTGCTGTCCGTGGTTCAGCATACGGGAGACAACACTCATCTCATCACAAAATGCTGCTGATACTCAAGATTTGCCTCTGAAAGCTCTGGATATGAAGTGGATCTTGGATTTACCAGCACTGTATCAGGTTCTGTGACCCCTCAGAAGGAGAATCTTGCCAGAAAGGAGATGACCTCCCACAGAAACAGACACTGATCCCAAATAATTACTTGCCAAGATTTGGCCATCCAGACAATGGCATACAATTCATCCCTCCTTCTCCAATGTGCTGGTGATAATTAACACAAGACTCACTATAACTAATGTCTCACTGGTACTCAAATGCTACTTAGCCCCTAAGTTCTTACTCTCTGAACAATCCAGTAGGGGAATTAGTATCCACGGGCATATATCAATAGAATCAAAGCACAGGTTTTGACCCTTGCCTTTGGACTGAGCTTTGGATCTACCATCTAATTTTGAATTCTGGGCTTCTACTTTCTATTCTATGAAACAGGGATAGAAGCACACACTCCAAAAAAAGCACTGTGAGGATTAAATGTGACTTCAGGGAACACAACCAACACAATTCTTTACCTACAACACCATCCAGTAAACGGTAGTAAACAAGACTTCATTTGTTGTACGTTGTCTATTAGTAATTCCAATTCTAACTTGAAAATGGAACTCAGATGGGCTTTCTTCTTGAATAAAGAACATTGGAAAAAATACCATTGTCCAGAGTCTATTTGGCTACAAAAAAAAATCAGTTGGATGGGGAAATAAAACTTTAAGGGGGAGAAGCAAATTTGAGTCTAAAAGAACTGAAAAAACACAAGCAAAGAGCTGTTTCCAAAGGGAAATTACAATCTGATTTTTAAAAAGAAATGGAGCAGGGGCAAAGAGGGGAAGAAAAGCCAGCAAAAGTGGAAACCAAAAGGGAAGCTAGAAGCCTGTAGAAAGAGACAGCGGTTAGCATGGAGATGCTAAACAATGCAGCAAAGCAAGAAACAAGAGCAAGTACTATCCGTTGCCAATCAGGAGACGTCTAGTATTGCTTAACAATGTAATAATAAAGAGGTACTGGAAACACCACCACCTGTCTCTAAAAGCATTGTGTCAGCAGTAGCTTATACCTTTACAGCATTTTCTCTCTTTAAAAAGGAATGATGGGCTGGAGAAATGACTCAAGGGTTAAGACTTTGCCTTGCAAGCAGAAGGTACTGAGTTCAGATCCCAAGTCCCACGTAAAAATCCCAGGCAGAAATGGCATTTGCCTGTACTTCCAGCCCTGGTGGATACGGTCTGGGAAATCCCAGAGTGAAACAAGGAGGAGGTAGAAGCAATCCAGGATGATTCCCTAAGTCACCCTTGGTTCTCCACAGGGATATACAATGCCCTCTGACACACACACACACGCGCGCTGCGCGCACACACACACACACACACACATATGTATATATATATGTAGTGTGTGTGTGTATATATATTTAAATACATAAATATTTTTAAAAGTTTCTTTAAAAGGAAATGTTGACAAACACGATGGCTGCCATCAACTGAACAGAATCTAGATTCGCCATCCCTTTCGCACTACAACCATTCTTCTTCCCTGCCCATCTCCCTTCCTATTTTTTTTTAATGAGTGACCCGCTGAGCTTCATTAGGGTTGTCTTTGATAGCACGTGCCTGAGCACTTGCTGGAGCATGAATCACATATCAGTTGGCATATCCTTGAGGAAAGCACATCCGCCCTCCAAATCAGGGTTGACTTTCATCAGTCTCACAGGAAATTGTGGGGCCACTCGAATTCTCTGCCCTTTCCTGATGACATGTTGATATGACAGATCCTGTTAGGTCTTATGGAGATCTATATAGCTCCTGTGTGTCCATGGGCCCAGCAACCCTTTTATGTCCAGAAGATGTCTGGTCTCACTGCTTCCAGGCTCTTACGATCTTACCAGCCTTTCTTCCAAAATGTCCCCCAAGCCTTGGGGTGGGTGAGTAGTTTGGATAAAGTACTCTCTCTTATATAACATACATCTATTAGCAGCCAAACATTAATAAGATGTTATTATCCAGTCCTTAGAGCCATTCGACCTGTCTGTCATCTAATCTTGTATCTTAATATCAAATCTAGGATCATGAATTACTGTATTACATGTATGAATTACATGAATATAAATCTCTCCTTATCTTTCTCATCTTTGACAGATTTAAAGACTCAAAACTTTCTTTCTCTCAGACAACCTGGATCAACCTACTTGGGTCCATCTGACACTTCCTCAGAACCACACTCAGACCAGGCCATCCTGGCTGGGAGACCCCAACTGTGGTATTGGGGCTTTCTCAGCACCTCATGTCAGGTGGAACAGGCAGGTCCATTCCACTGCAGATGATGTTCACCCAAATCACCCAGGCAAGTTTGTGTTGCCAATCTTCACAACCACAAATCCACTACTTTTCTCTTTGTACTGGTAAGGACTACATCAGTGCACTGTTTTTATTTCTGTTTCTATGTTTGTTTGTTGCAGTGCAAGTTACCGCAATAGGGCTCCTCTTGCACATGCTCAGTAAGCCATCAACCCTGAGCTGTATTCCCAGACCAATGCCCTGTTCTTAAACCAAACAGCATTCACTATTCACGCCTTCCAAATGGTGGTTTTCTTATTTCCTGAACTTTTTAAAACTTTGTTTGTTTGTTTATTTTGCCTCTGTGTGTGTGCGCGCGCGTGTGCGTGCGCGCGCGCGCAATAGAGAAAGAGAGAGAGAAGGTATGTGTATCCCTGCGGAGGGCCAAGGGTGATTTTGGAAATTATCCTGGATTGCTCTGGAATTTTTCAGGCTCTGCCCATCAGAGCCAGAAGCACAGGCGGTCTGCCATTTCTGCCTGGCATTTTTTACATAGGACCTAGTATCCAAACTCAGGATTTTCTGCTTTGGAGGCAGAATCTTAACCCCTGAGCCATCTCTCCAGCCCTGCTATTCCTTCTGATGGTCCAAATTTCCAAGATTTGGTCAGTGAGCATTGATTGTCTTTCAAAAGCAGATCGCTCTTTGTCAATTTTCTCTGGGAAATTTTGAGATGACACACAGAAATCATTTGGGGGAATATGAGGTTGTTTTTTTTTTTTCCTTTCTCACTACCTACTAGCTGAGGCTCATCTTCAGCTGTAAGCAGCCATCATCTTAGAATCAGCTGTCAGGGAACAGCTTCCCCTTGGCTGGAGACCCTCCTTAGATGACCTCATTCCAGACAGATGTACCACTAGTGTCTCAGTCAGTACATGACGTAGTATGTAACACAACAGACCTATCATGGATGCTCAGCACAGCTGCCCAATGTAACAACTGTTCCCTTGTGTCTCCAAGTCTCCCTCACATGCCTCAGAAGAAAACATTCGCTTTTCCTCTTGCACCATCCACCTCCATTACTCATCAGTAATCTCATCTTTAAATCTTCTCTCCTACCCAGTCAATAGACTCTGCTAATCTAGGATCTATTCCTCCTTCTTCAACACTCCTACAGTTTTATATTGTTGCCACAAACCTTCCCTCGCTTCTCCCTGTGCGCCAGATTCCTCTTCCAAACAGCAAGACCAGGTAAGAGAGTCTTTTCTCTGCCTGTGGAATAATTCTGAACCCCAAACTCCCCATTCCAGGGTTCTCTTTTTTTTAAATGCACATATGTCTTCTTTATTTCATAGCAACTGAAGCGTTTTGACATGCAGTTCTTTCTAGTCAAAAAAAATTTTGAAGAGAAAAAAAATCCCTGGATACCTTGGAATAAATTAGGCAATATTTTATTATTTATTATTTTATTCAATTGTGCGTGTATGCATGTGTGCACGTGTGTATATATGTATGTGTATGTATGTGTGTGTAGAACCACAGACAAATTCGGGAACCACCATGGATGCCTCCACCACCTCCTTGTTTACTCTGCCCGGGGATTCACAGGCTCCGCCCTACCAGGACCAGAAACACAGGCCGCCCCTGGTTCCGCCTAGCGTCTATACATGGGGTCTAGGATCCGAACTCAGGACTTTGCGGCTGCAAGGCAGAGGCTTAACCCCTGAGCCACCTCTCCAGCCCCCAAATTAGGTAATATTTTAAAAAACATAAAATCATTTATTTTTATTTCCTCAATACGTATTAAAAATGTTCTTATAAAACATGTACACAAAATACATGACACATATATGAAACTTCTTATGTTCAATACATATTGCTGCACAACAAAATAGTATATAAATACAATGGGGAAAATCAAACATACAAAAAAACTACTGCTTTTTTAAAAAGTTTTACAGAAAGAAATCAGTTAAAATAAAAAGTTTTAGAACATTTTATAAAATAATCCTGAACTGCTCCCTGATTCTATTACTAGATGTTCACATGACATCTACACACACTATTTACAGCCTTATAATTATTATTTGTAGATGCCTGGCTAAAATCATTAGGAATTCCACATTCCTCAAAATACTCACAACTTTGTAACTAATTAAAATAAGCTGAATGGCATCATTTAATGCTGTTCTTTTCTGCGTATTCAGTCCAATATTTTGGAAAAAATCAATGATTGCACTATGCAAACTGCTAGCAGCGTATAAAAAGCTTTATCAGCAATATAGTATTTTCAATTCAATGAACACAGGAATGTTTATCAACATGCAATTATTAAATTTGGATAGTTCATAGTTCTAAACATTAATTGAATAAATCTCTATTTTTGTTGATTTTTAAATGCAACTAGTATAAAAGGTGTAATCAGACAAAGAAGAAAAGTGCTTTTTTTTTCTTCTATAAAACATATTTATGAGATTGTAAAGAACAATTTAACAACCTAAAAAAAGTTCATAGGGGGAAGCAAGAGCCTGAGAAAAGATGCATTTATCAATTTTAGTCAATCTAAAGAGGTTAAAAAAAAAAGAGAAGAAAAAAACAGAATATGTGACTTCATTTTGCGATATCAAAATATTGCATAAGACATTAAATTCGGTAGACTGCATGTAGGTTCCCTTTTACGTCTTTAAATTGCTTCATTTTACAGATAATGTTGATCCTTCCACAGGTAAACAGCCAGTATAATGGTCAGCTTTGGTGTACAAACACATCTACTGGTACATCCAAGGGGTTTCCCTCACGGTTTACCATGGAGATAAATCCAAATCCCATCCGCATGTTGAACCACTTACAGTGGCCAGTTCCGTGCAGAACCTGGGGGTCATGCTCTGCACGTGTGGCCGGGCTCTCCACCACCTTTGCTTGCCCCTCCTGGGGCTGATGACACCTGGTTGAACAACATCATTGTCTCATGAAGAACCTCCGCGGCCTCATGGTCATGAGGTCGGCCAGACACAGAGAAAAGAAGAGAGCCATTCCAGGGTTCTTTACACCTGCCAACAAAGCATGGTTGGCGCATGGGTACACTCCAATCCCATAGATCTCTGGGACTAGGATTATTTGTTACTTATTTGTCTACCAAATACACTGCAAGACTTGAAATGCAAGTTAGTATTTTGCCTCCTCTTCAATCTCTACTGTCTAGCTCTGTATGGGCTAAGCAAATATTAGCTGTTCTAACAAACAAAAAGACACGTGTGGAAGGCACCATTGTCTACTTATCAGAAACACTAGACAGATAAGAATCAATTTTCCTAGAATTCTATTGCTAATCCACATCTGAAGTAATCACACCTTTGTTTCAAGCAGCATAGTAATGAGGTTATTTCATATACTTCAGCAAAACAGGTAAAATCATTTCCCGAATAAAGAGTCACTGAACAAGAATATAAATACCATTCCCAATATCAGAAATATCAAGATTTGGGAGGTTAGTTTTCATTTTGTTTCTTTTACTTTCATATGGCCAGTATTTTTTTTATTTATTCAATTGTGCGTGCGTGTATGTGTGTGCGCGTGTGTGTGTGTGTGTGTGTGTGTGTGTGTGTGTGTGTGTGTGTGTGTGGTGTATGTATGTATAGAACCACGGGCGAATTTGGGAACCACCATGGACCTCCTCCACCTCCTTGTTTACTCTGCCACAGGATTCACAGGCTCCGCCTTACCAGGACCAGAAACGCAGGCCGCCCCCCCCCGCCCCGCTTCCGCCTAGTGTCTATACATGGGGTCTAAGATCCGAACTCAGGACCTTCTGCCTGCAAGGCAGAGGCTTAACCCCTGAGCCACCTCTCCAGCCCCCATATAGCCAGTATTATGTGTCAACCTGACTATAGTCACTAGTTATTCAGTTAAACGTTCTCCTAGAGTTACTACAAAGGTATTTTGTAGATGTGACTGAAGTTCATAATAAGGTGACTATAAAAAAGATCTCTATAGGAAAACTGGGGAGCCTGATTGGATCAGCTGAAAGGTCCCAAGAGCAGAGCTGCAGAGTCTTTGAAGAAACTATCTGCTCAAAAGGTTGATTTCTTTATATATATATATATATATATATATATATATATATATATATATATAAAGTTATGAAATGTGGCATCCCACTGAAGCAAGAACCAGAAGAGCCAGGGATTTTTTTTCCCCAAACTCGCTGTAAACAACAGTAACCTTGGTTAAAATAAAAAAGTCTTCTATGTAGGCAAAGCTTTTTTTTTCCAATAGGGTGGGTCCTGAGGAGTTGCAAAAGGGTCAGTTTCATACTTACCTTGGTTAGTGAATCACTGCAGTGACAATACTTACGAAAGAAGCAATTTAAGATTTGCTTTGGCTCAAGTTTGCAAAGGCTTCAGTCAATGACGGGCTGGCTCCATCCCTCCCAGGCTAGGGACAAGACAGGAACACAGCAGAGGAAGCACAGGGTAGAGGAAAGCAGCTTGTGTTCAGCAGCCAGGAAGCACAGAGTCAGGAGGGTCACTCGTGTCAGGAAGCACAGGTCAGGAAGGGGTTCGAGACAACATATATTTTCCACATTCCCAGTGACCTATTTCCTCCAGACAGGCTCAACATCCCAATGGTGCCATACAAGAAATCATCAAGGAACTGAACCACTGATTGTGGTGTCTGAACCCTCCTGATCTAACTGCCTCTCAATAATTGCCTCTGCCAGCTAGAGACCGGGCCTTTGATGCATGAGCCTACCGAGGGGATACTTCATGCCCAAACCACGAGGATCTCAGAAGCCACTTCCTGCATTAAATCTTTTATCATTGGCTGCTTCCTCCTCTGTGATACCCCACAAATACAGTCCACTTACATAATGAAGTGGAGAAGAAACAAAGGCACCGGCACCATTAACAAGATCTAAATAAGGCCTTCATAGCGCTGCTGCATTCTGGAGTAGGAAGCACTCAAGTTCCGAGAACATCAGATACCCCATCTTCAAACATAAGTACAAACACACATAGCATATGCCACGGCTTCTGTCCAACCCATTCATTATACATTCAGTTGGCAAATACTTGTGACTAGAGGCTCAGGAAGAGAATGGCGCGCCAGGCAGGCATGATCCCTGCTCTCAGAGAGTTTACAAGCTACTGAGAGAATTGGGCATCAAACCAGCAATTATACAAATACTCAATTATAATTATAATGAGTGCTAGGAAATACAGGATGCTGTTGGCATATTTAGTAGGGGAATCAAACCAACTGGAGAGGGCTTCTGGAGATCGTCCTCAGAAACGATGGTAAAGCTATAACAAGCAGGCTAAATAATCAGTAGCCGACAGAGCAGAAAAGGAAGAGCACTCCAAGCATGGGGGGGACACATGAGCAGAGAGTGACGTGATCAGACCACACTGGAAAGCTTTTCTAGCAGCCACATATCATACGGAAGGAGGCAAACTGCACATGGGGAGACCAAACAAGTGGCTTCCACTGCAATCCAGCAAAGTAACCACGGGGCCTGGATACAGGCCCTGGCATGGAGAGAAGTGGTTAACAGAAGGATGACCAGAACATGCAGTTGGACAGTCCCCCAAGCTGGGGAGGCAAGGCAGGGTGAAGGAGATCAAACTTAAGAGGGAAGACCCTGGCACTGCTTGGGACATGCACAAAGTTGCTGTTCTTAGAACCTCATGGATATATACACGGGAATGCAGGAGATGGCTTGCGCCTGATAAGTTCACTTGTGATTTGCCTGCATAAGGTTGGGATTTGCTGAGCTGGTGAAATGGAGTAAAGCACAGAGCCCTGGGAACACTGACATCAGGTTTAGAAGAGTTTCCAGAAGAGCTGGGAAAACAGGAGCCCAGAGGGCTAGTGCTAGTACCCATTTGTTTACACAAAATGAAAATAGAAACTTCCATGAGTTTTTCTAGTTTGTGCTTCATGGTCAAAAGGGTGCATCTTTTATATAAGGGCATAAGGGTAATGACTTGGGGAAAACCCGACTTGTGGAGGCATGAATGACTTCCATGCTTTAGCTTTTTCTACAATGGATAGCAAACCATTTGGCCAATTACCAAGTGCAATAGTTATTCGGTCTTTGGGCCAAACTGTACTTTTTGAAGTCACTTCTTATTAACACTAATGACTTGGCCCTTTACGTATAATTAGTTCAGGCAATCAGTTGTAAGCCTCACATTAAAACACACGGCTTTAATCTTTCGAAAATCTCTGGGTGTCACATTATTCTACAAGTGCCACACTTGAAAGCAAACACCGAGCCATGAGGAAGTACTAATTGAACCAGCGCTCAAGCCCCCAAAAGAATCACACGAATTAGTGCAGGCTCGGTGGCTGAGAAAACCTGGGCCTCAGGAAAAGACACATTTAAGTTATAATTACACGTCTTCAAACTAGGAACCGATCTTGCCTTAATCTTCCATATTAGTAGGACACACGGCATGTCAGGGAAAGCTCCAAAGTGCTTAGAGGTTCAAAGAGCAATTTGTACGATGGTCTTAATAGTGGATAAAAATAGTCCCCAGCAGAGGCCCTATGGATCCAGTGGTCACAACAGCATGAAGCACAAGTGGGAGCCTAATGAATATTTGAGGATGACATTTCTCCTCTCTTACATGCCATTGCATGGCAGCCTCCCAACTTACCAATGGGACTTGTACAAAAAAACATAACAAAAAAAAACAAAAAACAAAACCTTGGTTTATATATCTATTACCTGAAGCATAAAAGATATTTTTATTTATTTTTATTTGAGAGAGGGGAGAGGCTGTGTGTGTATGTGTGAGAAGAGAGAGAGAGCAAAAGAGAGACAGGTGCATACATGCACCATGGGTTTCGGGGGCTCAAATTCAGGTTGCCAGCTGGGTTGAACTATCTCACTGTCCCCCCCAAAACATATATTTACAAAAACAGAATGTGTGGCGATGAAGGAGTCCTTACTGTGTGTTAAGCCATGAATTTAACCAGAGCTCACAACTACCGTTTATGACAGCGCTTCCATAAGGCAGCGTACTAAGTGACAACATCATGTTCCAAGGAGCTCTCCATTCCGGCAGCAGTTCCACAGTGGAGAAAATGTCAGTCCTCCTAGCAGCAGGCAGGGTGATCCCCTGACTCCAAGCTGAGCCCCTGGGCAAAGGATGGAGGTAGGGCTGGTGCCCGTCACCTGAGAGAGCCAAGTCCAAAGGAGCAGTCACAGGGAGGGCTTCAGAGAAGGGAGGGCAAAGACTCAACCTGGCAAGGCTGTGGGAACTTTGTAGCCAAAGGACAACAGGGCATGATCACAAAGTAATGTTGGAGGCAGCCACATTCCGCCAGGGGCACAGAGGCCAACAGGTGGCTCAGGGCCCTGACAACTAGCCAGGTGAGGCTCAGGAAAGGGAAGGCATTCATCAGTGGCCATCTGCTTGAGACTTTAGGTCATTCTGCTATCCAGAGTCTGAAGTCTCATCAAACAATCAGGTGGCTGCTTTTCCCAGTTTATACACAGGAATTCCTTTGTCCACCTGCTTGTGACAGACTAGGAAGTTCAGGACCTTCTTAGCTTTCTATTTTGGTCTGTCCAGGCAGACATACCCAATTTGAACATAGTAGCTTGGCTTAGCTTCTGCTTCGTCCCAGCACAAAGAGTGTGTTTGGTCATTAGTATGTCCCATGGCAGTCTGTCTGTCTACTCTGCCTGCCTGCTTGCCTGCAATATGTCTGCGTACACAAACTTAAAAAACTATCAAAACATGACTTTTAAAAGATGGCCATCTTCGTGCACAGTAAAGGATGCTCCGGGGATTGGGGAGGGCACTGGGGGATGGGGAGGGAGGGAAAAGGGGAGGGGGGAGCAGGGGGATGGGGGGGAGGTGGAGGGAGGGAGGAGACCGGTATACCTGTTAAGTTTGTATGAGCGGAAATAATAATAAAAAAATGGCCATCTAAAATCTTTAGTTTAAATCATGAGTAGCATGATGGTAGTCATTACTAACAACTTAACTGGGTTAAATATGCCTAAAAGATAGGTAAAGGGCACCTCTTTTTTATCTACGAGTTCTGTTTTTCCAGTAGAACCTTCAAAATCATCCAATGGAAATATATAGACCAGACTAAATTGCCAAAGAAGATCAGTTTGAAAACCTTGGCTGACCTTACATTTTGTTTACAGTCTTTACTTTTGGTACTGTCTCATTTTTGGGGAGTAATATGACCATAATATGGAGACATAACAAAAAAAAGACAAACTATGTCTTCAAAATCTTTTAAGTTTTAGTAGGGACACTACTACGGGAGACACAGATGACAGATATTCATGGAGAGCAGATGGAATCCCATCCAGAGAAGACTAAGCCAGAAAATACCCATGTGAAAGAAGAGTACGGGAGGACATTGATACCAAGACACTTAAGCTTTAACATGCTCAAGAATAACAGGGATCTAGTTAAAAAGCAACTAGTAAGGTGGAGTCCGAGTTTCTGCATTTCTAACCTACCCTGAGTGATATGAAAGATTCCCGAGCCAAGCACCCTAACTTGAGTAAGGTGGATCCTGACCATCAGTGAGGGAGTTAAATCTGTGATAAACATAAACACGTGGAAGACCAAGAGAACTATAGTGTGCTGCCTATTCTGATGGGATTTTTAAAAGGCATCTCAAGGACTGGAGAGATGGCTCAGGGGTTAAGACTCTACCTCAAAAGCAGAAGGTCCTGAGTTCAGATCCCAGGCAGAAATGGTAGCAGCCTGTACTTCTGGCCCTGGTGGGCAGAGTCTGGAAAATCCCAGATCGAAGGAAAAAGAAGGTAGAAGCAATTCATGATGATTCCTGAAGTGACCCTTGGTCCTCTACAGGGACATACAGTAAGTACCCTTTAACACACACACACACACACACACACACACACACACACACACACACACACACATTTTAAAAATTAACATAAAAAGAAGGAGAAGGAAGGGAAGGAGAGGTTAGGAAAATTGAGGGATGGAGGGAAGGAAAGGAGAGAGGCAGGGAGAGAGGGAGGAATTTTCTATAAGTGCTGACAAGAGTTTGCCAAAGTTTTAGTAATTAAACTCCTTGGTAAATGACTTAACAGGAATCAAATTTTGTTTCTTCATCTTGAAAACCAAATGATAGACAAAAGCATTACAATGTGTGCCAACATGACCTCATAGTCTCGTGCTCTTTTGTCCTATTGGGCCATTACAGAAAGAGAAAGACTATCAAGCAATAAAACTGGTTTTCACATTTAGTTCACAAATTCTCTCTCATTGATTCATAATCCCTAGACACGTGACATTAATAGTTCTCCTTTGGTGTTGACAACATATCAAAACACTTTAGCCGCACAAGAACCCAAGAAGGTTCTTTTGGCTTCATTCTATCTACTTGAAAATTCTTCCATAAGGTAAGTTTCATACAAGATTAGCTACTGACTTCCTCGAGAGAGGCAATAAAATAAATTGCACAGTCTTCAAGTTGGTGGTAATGGAAGAATAGTTGAAAAGTATTGGAACACTAGACACATATCCTGATTAACCAACATACTGTGTATGCCTGAAAAACTAAGGGTTACAGACTTGATTGTGACTAGACGTTAACAACCTGAAACATGGCTTCAGATGATGGCAGAACAACATTTCTTTGCCCCAGCCTCTGACACTTCCATAACCAAGAGCCAAATGCTTCTAAAGTATGACAAATGATGATTCTAATTGAACTGTTCAAACACTTAGCAGTGCCGCTCGGTGAAATAATGCCCTTAAGAGGATTAGACAAGCAATTCTGGAAATGCACAAATCCACCATTTGTTAATGAATTGGTGTTTCAATAAGTGACCACATGTAACTTCTCAAACCTGTCAAGTTACAGACCTAAAAATGACCTGGATATATGCACTTGGAAAATCTTTTGCTTTGTTGCTTTTTCTTTTCACTGTATGTTTGGATGGAAATAATTTTAGATATGTCCAATTGTTCCACTTTCCCTTTATCATGAATATTCTACATGTCCTAAGGAAATCTCTGATTACCATTGTATACGCATGATACAGGGAGAGGGACACAGGCAGGGGGTATGAAGGTCAGAAACAACTCTGTGAAGTCAGCCCCCCCCCCTTCACTTGATTTCTAAGGAGTCAAACTCAGAAACACATCTCACTGGCCTGCCTATTTCACTTTAGAGAACTTTGTTCTTAACCTTTCTCAGGTCTACAATCTACCTAAGACTGTGAACAGAAAGCCGAGATTTCTTGGTAGAT
This sequence comes from Typhlomys cinereus, assembly GCA_023101885.1. Lineage (NCBI taxonomy): Eukaryota > Metazoa > Chordata > Mammalia > Rodentia > Platacanthomyidae > Typhlomys > Typhlomys cinereus. The sequence continues at coordinate 1,517,815 of JALPQD010000230.1, read as the reverse complement.
TGAAACGCAAAGTTTTTGAAATTCTGTTCCCCACATCACCTCAAATGTCATCCAGGGCTAACTCTGCACGTGCCTTTGAAGGCCGTTGAAACCAAGCATGGACGGGCCATCTTGCTCGCCTGCCTCTGGACATGGCGAAAGCTCTGCACCTCCCAGACTGGCGCTGAGCCATCCGTCCCACTGTCTGCACTGGCTATCCTACCTTCCAATAGCTCTCAGCTCAGTGCCCACCTTCTCTCTACCGGCCTCCTCGCGGTCAGCCAACCTTGAAGAGTTGTGCTTACATTCAAGGGGAAGCAGCAAGGACCTACTTTATCTTCCCAAGGCAGCTAAAAAGTAAGCAAACAAACATTTTTCCAATTCTATCAGGCAACAGAAGATCCCTGGGCTGAGCAACTAGAAGAGGGCATTAAGAGAGACTGTGGGGGCTTATTACCCACACAAGTTTCCAGCCCAGGCACGGGAAGGGAGACACCCCCAAGTCCCAAGCAGAACTTAGACAGCTGCAGGGTGAAGGAAAAGACAGAGCATCACAGATCTGTCCAGAGAACTGTACAAAATCCCTCTCGAGTGTGCGGAGTCCTACTCAAGGGGGTAAGAAACCTCAGCCAGCTGGAGAAGAAACCACTAGAAAGGATTAGAGATGTCAGCACAGCGCCTGCATCACATCAGCAAAAACAATCTATTCCCACCTGCCCGTCCTGAGCGTCTCATGACTTAAGACATCGAGGGAGTACCAAGAAGCACCTTGCCCACTTCTGAGAGTCTAAGCCCAGAGAGTGTGGACGAGTACTAGGAATACAAAGAAGCAGAAGTGTCTGCCTCATAAATGAGGAGATCCTGACTCAGAGCTGATAGTGGTATCAAGATTAGCAGACAAGAATGTTAAACAGATGCAATCGTATTCTGTATGTGCAAAAAGTGAGGGGATGGAAGGTATTTGAAACCCAACTGCCACTTTTAGAGATAAAGACTGAGCAGAATTAATACCGTAAACATTGTCAAAGTTGAGACTGATAAACCTAAAGAGACAGCAAGAGAAACACAAAGAGTGAAAACTAAACAGAGAGACCTGACAACCTGAGCTTGATCCCTGGAGCCCACGTAAAGTGAAAGGAGAAAACCAACTCCACAAAGTTGTCCTGTGTCCTACATGTACTTGTTGTGGTACATGTAAGCCCCTCCATCACACACACACACACACACAGTGGGAGTGGTCAGCTAGCATGTTTGAAATGAGAAAGGCCCTGGGTTCGATCCCCAGTCCTGCCAAAAGAAAAAATATTAAGAGAAAAAGCTCAAACCAAGGGAGAAAAACCTAATGATATAAACAAATGGAGTCCCCAAAGTAGAGAAGAGTGAAAAAGGAATGGAGCAAAAAGAGAAGGGATAAAAATAATGACAAATGATAAAATAATGATAATGAACATGTTCAAACTCCTTGTGTGTGTGTGTGTGTGTGTGTGTGTGTGTGTGTGTGTGTGTACATGCTCACACATGCACATACACATAGATAGAGAAGGTCAGAAGAGAAAGTCAGAAGTCAAACTCATATATCATTCTTTCGGGAGCCATCCCCCTTGCTTTTTTTTTAAATTTTTTAATTTTTTCCACTTATATAAACTTGATACATACCCCATTCCCTTCCTTCCCTCCACCCCTCCTCAATCCCCATGCTCCCTCCCCCTTTTCCCTTTCCTTCCCTGCCTTCCTTTCTCCCAGTGCCCCCTCCCCCCCATTCCTGTAGCATCCTTTACTGTGCATGTCAAACTTCCCCCTGGGTCCTCCTCTCTGATGAGGTGTAAGGACTCAGTAGCATTGCCTAGAGCTCTTTCTTGTGTTCCCTTTAGTATAGGAACACTATTGTGACTGTTAATCCCTTGCCTCTAAGGGTCCTAGTGCCTGTGATCCATGCTAGACTTTGGGGGGGTCAATGATATGTTGGTCATTGTGCAGGTTATGCAAAGTCCTATTATGATTACTTCGGCCCTAACATGTGTGGAGTATCTTGCATATCGTTGCTCCTCCCCATCTTTAGGCTCTTACAATCTTACCACCCCTCTTCTGCAAATTTCCCTGAACTTTGGGATGGGGAGAGATTAGGCTGGCCTGGTTCCTGGTGATTAATGTAGGGTCTCTGATGTTCTGAATTATGGTTTGTTTTTTTTCTTCCAGTTTTGCTGTTCCTGCACCACCCTTGGCTCCGTCCCGATGGGTATTGGATGTCACCTCCTAGCCAGAGATAAAAGTCTGTTAAAATAGAGTCTTATTATAAGAGTAAATTCAAAAGTAGATGGAATAAGAGTAGGAGACCGTGGTGAGAGAGGGGTCAGTCTCCCATTTGCAGAATGGTTACCTTCTATCTGCCAGACTCTATGCCCTCCCTGTCTGATGAGATCAAACCCCATCAGTTACAAATGACCAGGAACCACCTTGCTTTTTGAGATAGGTTCTCTCACCAAACAGGTTGAGCTGGCCAGATAGTGAGTTGTAGGGATCCTCCTGTCTCTGGCTCCCAAAAGTGAGATTACAAAACTCATGAAATACCATACCAGGTATTTTATATGAATTACTGGGATAGAATTCAGGTTTTCATGCTTGCATGACAAGCACTTTACCAAATAGGCTACCCCTTCAGCCTGAAAATGCTCTGACTTTTAAAAACTAAACATTCACAGATCCAGGAAGCTCAATGAATCCCAGTGGCACAAGAGATGTGAACCAAACTGAGGTAAATCATAACCAAACTTTTCCACAATGAGAGAAGGAATACCTTAAAGCAGTCAGAAAAAAATATATAATATAAAGATAATATAAAGATAACAGATTTCTGCCAGATATTTTATAAACAAAAAGGAATAGAATTATCTATCCAGAATTTCATACCTAATGAAATTTTTTTTAAAATCAAAGACAAATGATAATATTTTCTTTTTTTTGAGGTTTTTTTTCATTTTTTTATTATTATTTCCGCTCATACAAACTTAATATGTACACCAGTTTCCTCCCTCCCTCTTCCTCCCCCCTCCCCCCCGCTCCCCCTCCACTGACCCCTCCCTCCCCATCCCCCAGTGCCTCCCCCCATCCCCGGAGAATCCTTTAATGTGCATGCCAGACTCTCCTCTGGGCCCTCCTCTCTGATGACGTACAAGGACCCAGTGGCTTTTCCCTGAACCCTTTCCTGTGTTCCCCTTAAGCATAGGAACACTACTATGACTGTCAATTCCTTGCCTCCAAGGATCTTGGTGCCTGTAGCAAATGCTAGACTTTATGGGGTCAATAGTGTGTGGGACATTGCGCAGGGCATGCAAAGACCTATTATGATTGCTTCGGCCCTAACTTGTGTGGAGTATCTCGCATATCATTGCTCCTCCCATCCTTGTGCTCTTACAATCTTACCGTCCCCTCTTCGGCAAATTTCCCTGAGCTTCAGGATGGGGAGAGATTAAATAATGACATTTTCAAAGACACACATAATTCATAACTATGGAGCACAAGAAATGTCTAAATCCTTTATGCAGAAAGAACATTATTCCAGAAATACAGATCTGCAAAAAGGAATAAAAGAGGCCATACATGGCAAATACATTGGTAAATATGCATCTTTAAATGATCATATGTTCCCCATAGAAGACAACCAAATGTTAAAATGAAAGCATCGCAGCTACTCTTTCCGTTGCTATGAGATAACATTTACATACAACTATTAGGGAGAAAGAGAAATGTAGGTGGCTTAGGTTTCCACGGGGGAGATATAGTCTATTACGGCAGCAGACGCTGGAGGTGGCTTAGGTCACTGCAGACACCACCACAGAGGCCAAGAGAGAGCAAGCAGCACATTGCTAGAGCAGACTATGACCGGAAGCAGGGTGGGACCAACAACCTCAAGGCCCATCCCCTGTGATATGCTTTCCTCCAGCAAGGCTCCACCTCCTAAAGGTGCCATGACTTTCCAAATATCACCAACAGCTAAAGATGCAAATACATGAGCCTAGGAGGGGACAAGCTCACATTCAAAGCATGACAGAACTAATAACAATACAATGGGGTATTGATTACCTAAGTAAAGCTAAACAGACCACATACCATGAGTACTGCACCAGAGTATAGAGATTAATAACTGTGATTATGCTCTTCCCAAGGGATCCTTCTGCATATGCCTATTCTGTGACCTGATGTTAAACCCTACGCCACATCTGAAAGAGCACTGTGACAAAAACCCAACACAGGTATGGCTATCTCTAATCATCAGACACGCATCCCAGAGGGGAAGCCAATGCCATTTGTCTCTGCCAACACTTTTCCAGCAAATCAAACTTACTGTACACCAAACACCAGGACAAGATACTTAGCAGTCTGGCATGCCATGGCCAGGACAGCTAATGGCCTAGCACCAGCTCTCAGTTTCCCAACTCAACTCTCAATTCTCTCAGTTTCCCAAGTTGCAAAGTGAGGAATGTAGACCAGATGGCTCCCAAGAGCCTTTCTGTGATTCGGGTAATGCTGGAAAGACAAACACACTAGTCAAGTCTCAGATACTGAGATAGCAATATGGTGACAGATACTTTGGACATTCTCTTGTCATAAAGCAGTCTCACAGTCATCCCCAAGGCATCATTATTTAAAGGTGGTTCTATTCCTTTTTGGTTGCCATTCTGAGCTCATCAGTTATCTACCAATTCCCAACACTATTCACCAATAGTTTCTTTAGACTGTCCACTGTGATTCTTGATTATCTTCAAGTGAGCGATGCATTTAACTAAAATTCTCAATAACATACCAATAGACATTTGAAAAATCATATTGTTTTAGGAGTATTTCCCTGAAATTCTATTTTAGAAAAACATAGAATTATAGAAAATAGCATAAGATTACCAAACACCACCGTGGACACCCACCATGACCCTCAAAGTGAGGGGGCTGATTTCTTGTCATCATATTTACACCAGCAGAGGAGAAAGGAAGAAAGTTGCATTATGATGTGTGGGCAGCTTTTCAACGTGTCTAAAGAAACAGTTGCTTGCATTGAACGCAGGTTATTGATTTGCAGACAAGTAGCAAATGGCCTCTTTTAAACCAAAATGAAGCTATTAAAAAGTTCCAATGCCTATGGCTTAAATAAGTACTTAACCTTTGTTCATTTCATTGCTGTCTTGAAAAACGTAATTCTTAAACCTTGTCATTGCATATGAACTGGCCAGCTCGCAGAGAATAATTAGATATTTTCCTCAAAGAACTTTTTTCACAATTTTTAAAAAAATATTTCTCACGAAGAGAAACTGAAATAATTATCCACTGCCCTACATTTTGAGACTGGTTTGAGACAGCATTGCTTTGGCTAAATAATGTTTCCTATTAAAATGTAAAGGGGAAAAGCTTCAAAGATTTTTTTTCCCAGTGTTCCCAAAGACTAAAATGTAAACACACACTAAGCAACCCTGCAATTAGCACTTCTAACAGGAAACAATGCACAGGGTAATTTTATATGAATCAATTAACAAAATTACATATTGAACAATACTAACTGAATGCCTGGTATATGCAGAGCAACATGACTGCGACTTGAGTGGATAGAGCTTTCTAGTTCTACGAAAAGCTTTTTAATAGCATTAGTTTAGGGGATTAAAAAAACAGGAAAAAATAATACCTCTTAATGGTTAGCAGTCCCTGCTTAGACTCCCCAGGGCATCTGATGAAGACTTGTATCTCAGTAATCCATGGAATCACAGAGTTTTGCTCAAATCTAGGCAAGAACATCAGTCTACTTTATTCATAAGAAAACAAAAACAAACAAAAAAAATCACAACAGCTCTCAGACTCCTTGAATTATGGAAACTGAGTTTTTCACTAATGCTGCTTATAATCAACAAAGTTTACAAATCTGGTCCATATTTTACTCCTGACCAAAATGTCTACACATGGTATATATAGCAAGAGGTGAGTGGAGCATCCTTAGCATCTAATGAGCATACACTGTATCCCTTCCCCTCCACATAAAAAAGTATACAAACTGCCACTAAGTAAGTCACTAAATACCAACAGTGTGTTAAGTGGATTAGATAGCGTTGAACTTGAAGGAAAACTTTCAGCTGTATCTGAAAACACAGATCAACCTAATTCTCCTTGGTCATTTGACTTCTATCTGTGAGGGTACCACTTCTACAGAAATGACTCCCTTACACCCCTAGCTGAGATTTTACACTGGGCAGAGGAGTCTAGAACTCTTTAACACAACTCCACATTTAAGTCCTGGTAAGGTCTTCACATTGCAGACAGGGAAACTACCAAATTCCCTGATGACCTTGTACCTTACTTAGTTCTACTTAGTCAGTATCACTGACAGTTAAGTTAGTAACTTATAAAGCATTTATACCAATAACTATGTATCAACTATTATGTCTACATCCTTATAATTCATATAAAAACTGTACTAAGTCCTCTTGCAAGTTCTTAGGGGAAGTCAAAATATTTTGAAAACTGTCTAAAAGGCTAGACTAAGTGGATGCCTAGGCAAAGGCCTTAAAATGCTTGCATCCCTTAACCTACCAATTCCAGGAAATAAGCGAGTTGCACACAAAGATCTATATACAGGCCACTCATCATGTCATTGTAATACTAAAAATAAAATAAAAAGCGTAAATGTTCAACTAGAAATAAATAAAGCATAGCATTTTCTGAAACCCTTAAAAATTACAGTTTTCATGAGCAGACAAGCCAAAGAGAACCCTGGGGACCATAGAAGCAGACAGGCAAGAGGGTGGGAGAGAGTGGGACAGATTGATAAAGTGAAGGGAGGAAGGTGGGAGGGAAGGGGGAAGGAGAGAACCAAGGATAAGTACTCAATATGTTTATAAAAACTAGAAAAAAATAAAATAATAACTTAAAAATATACTCATGCTGCAAAAGAAAATTACAGTTTTCAGAGTTGAAGAGATGGCTAAATCAGTAAAGTGCCTGCCATGTAAACATGAGGACCTGACTTTGGATCCCCAGAATGCACATAAAACCTAGGAGAGGTGGTACAAGTTGTAACCCTAACAGTGGGTAGAGACAGTCGGATTCCCAGAGCTCAGTGCCAGCCAGTCCAGGAAACAGGTGACCTCGGGTGTCAGTTCTGTTCAATGAACCTGGTTTAATACACAACACCTGGCTTAAAAAAAAAAGAATAAAAACAAAAAATGATGTGATGACTTGATAGGGAGAAATACCTGTTATGCTTGGCCTTTAGCCACTGCATACGCACACATGTGCATGAGCACACTCATACATGTGCATCCACAAACACATAAAAATGTTCACAGCCATACACCACACACAAAAAGGTTTTGCTAATTATGGTTAGCATATGGTTCTTCAAAACACAGAAACTAAAAATAAAACTTTCATATGATACCATCCTTGGGAACACACCCAGAGAAATCTAAGTCAGCGTACCACAGGGACACCTGCACAGCCACGCTTTTTGCAGAACTATTTACAAAAGCCATGTTGTGGAATTAGCCTCAGGAGCTGTCAGCAGATGAATGGAGAAGGTGTGCATACACACAACGGGGAAGATGGAAATTATGTCTTTTTCAAGAAAATGGATAGAACTGTCAGTCATCACATTAAACACAATAAACCAGACCCAGAAAGACAAATACAGCATGTCTCCCCTCATATGAGAATCCTAAATATATAGCATGGAAAGAAAAGAGGGATTGTGTGTGGGAAAAGGAGGGAGGGAGACTGATGGAGGAAAGAGAGAAAGAGAGAACGCACAAGGTAAAACTGCTCAAAGTACCCAATATATATGAAGATATCTTCGTGAACCCCATCCCTATATGCAGTGAGTATTTACTAATAAAATATAAATAAAACAAAACAGCAGGTGTAGTCTGCATGGTCCACAGTAATAAGCTTATGCCATCACACGTCTATGTGTCCATGCCACAAGTCAATGAAATAGACGACAGGAAGAGGCATAACTTTGACTGATGGCACATCCATAAGAGTCGCTGGTTGCGCATGGCATGGAAGGCTGGGTGCGGATGATGGCAGTGGCTTACATGGGATGAGGGTAGATGCACATGGCGGCTCAGCACTTTCTGTTCAGTTTTTCTACAAAGGCAAAACTACTCCCAAAAAGAGAAAGTCTATTTTTTTTAAGTTCTTCAAACTAAATTTAAAGTGCTATTGAGTGAAAGAAAGCAGTGTGCAAAATGCTGCAGGTCAGCCTCGAACTTAAGGTAAGCTTTTAAAAGGAATAACGTGATTTCAAAAGACACTTTCCTATGTTCTAAGTTTTTGTGCAATGACCCTGTATCACTTTAAAGCTCAGGAAAGGTTTAGGGCACAACTCGGTGGTGCGCATGCTTAGCTATGAAGCCCTGGTTCAATACACAACACCAAAACCATAAAGTATATCATAGCCAATGGGATTTGGTGGCAGCGTCTCTACACTTGGATAGCACTTCAGCAGGGGCTTGAGGAAGGAGGATCACAAGCTCAGACTCCAACACGACAACAAAAAAGTGTAAAAAAAAAAAACAATAAAAATAAAATTCAGGGATAGTGTCAGGACTTTCTTCAAATCAAATTTTGTTTGTTTTTGTCATGATACTGGGAACTGGACCAAGATCCTTGAACATACCGGACAAGTATCCTACGATCGAGTTGAATCTGCAGCACTCAAAGTTGTTCTTAAAAAAGATCTACACATTAGACATGAAAGGATCAGTACTAACATGCATTCTAAAATGCCCCCAAATCTAAAAGAAGTGCACCAATCCCTTAAAATTCACTCATTCATTCAGCCCACAATGAGTGTGCTGGACTCCAGGTTCTGAGAAACTGGTAGTCACTCACCTAGCCATTGAAAGTCAGGGACAAACAGACACATAAGGAAGGTGATATCCTCAGATGGCATGCCACAGCTGGTGCAGAAAGTGTTACAAGGACCAAAGAAAGAAACGGCTGATTGACTTGTCTAGTCACACTGACAGAGCTCTTCCCTACCAGTGTACAAGCTAATTCCATCGGGAAACCCACTCATAGACACACCTACCAACACTCCTCCACGTGTTCTCACTCACCTCACAGAAGATGGGAGGGAACTTATCATGTTCTTTCTTTGGTCCTCATGATACTTCTGTCGTAATTGTGATAGCTTAATTCTCTTCCTAGGAATTCTTCTGTCTTTTGCTAGAGGACATGAGTGCGTCTTTCATCTATTAGCCTAACTATTCTTTCCTTTGTATTTCCCCTCCTGTTCCCTGACTATCTTATCTACTGGACCTCCTCAGATGCTACCCAGTCTCCAGACATGCTCATTGCACATAGGACACTCCTGGTGTGACGGTTCCATTCTTAAGCTTTGGATTATTCTGACTGGGTCTCATCTTCCCTGTTAGATGAGTGGATTCCCAAGGACAGCTTCATCATCTTTGTCCCTTAAGAGTTATGGATCTCCAGAACACTGTCACCGCTGTAACTAAACAGGGAAGCAGAGAAAGTATCTGCATCACGTTATATCTGATGCATGTGCTTGCATCAGAAGAGAGCCTGCAAATACCGCTGACAATCTGTTCACTCTCAAATTAGCTTTGAATTTCTAACACTGCATAAGAGTCAATATGCACATACTTTCACTTTACACAATAAACTCTCCAATGAGTGAATATTAACGGCCAATATTTAATTAGCATGCTAAATATAACAGCAGCTAGCAATTCTATAGCACACCTGCTCTAAAAACCCTACATTCAGGCCAGTGAGATGGTTCAGAGGGTAAAGGCACCTATATGCAAACCAGGAGACCTGAGTTCGGTTCTCAGAGCCAACAGAGTAAAACGAGAGAAGCAACTTCCTCCACATTCATACGCCAAGGCACAAAGAACCCTACTTAAACACTTCCTTTACATCCTAACTCCCCCACCTCCCCTACCCTGTCTCTAATAAATAAAATACTTTTAAAAAAGGAATATGCATACATTAACTCACTATTGTCTTCTCAACCATTCTATGTGATAGGTACTATTTTTATGTTTCCCATTACTTAAAAATGCGGTAATGATTGCAGAGACAGATTAAATGATTTCTGTAAGGTAATGATCTAGACACAGCCAAGAGTCAATCTAGCAGCCTTTGCCCAATCCCCTTGAACACAAAGCCTTACCTAAGCCTCCACAATAGAAACAGAAGTTCCAGGCCAGAGATTTAACTGTGAATAGAGTGCTTGCTTAGCATGCATGAAGTCCGGAGCTCCATCCTCGGTCAGTGTGACATGAACTGGACATAATGGTTTATGCTTGTAATCTCCAAGAGGTGGAGGCAGGAGAAACATAAGTTCAGGGTCATCTTTGGTTACATTGAGTTCAAGGTCAGTGTTGGAAACATTAGTCTCAAACAAAGAAAAAAAATCTAAGTTTACACATTTTGAAGTTCTATTCATAAATTGTTACAGAAGTTTTCTACTTACAAATAATACTTTACAATCAATAAATACATGATTATTAACTATCAACACTTTGGCTACAGTATATGATATGTTAGAATATTTCAGCATGTTACTAATGTGTTAAATGTTACATTTGTTGAAGTTACTTTGCATTGTTGGCAATAAATTCAGGACCAGGCTTAAGGGAACAAGGAATTTTATTTTGGCATAAGACTGTCCACTATAGTTCATTGTTCAGCTTGGCAGGAGAATGTGCATTAACACCAAGGGCCAAAAGAACTAGCCACACCAAATGCACACAACTGCTGAAAGGGACAATGCTCACTTGCCAGACCAGCATGTCTGGGCAAAAATGCAGAAGGATGCCAACTTTCTTAACCAGTCCCTTCCATTTTATTTAGCTGCCAGAAACAGTCCCACCCACCATAGCTGGATCTTCCCTGTCAATCAGACAATCTCCTGGAGGCTTGCCCAAGGTTCAACTGAACTACCACTTTCTCACAACTCAGACAAGAGCTCAAACTGACACCTCTCAAGTTGACACCTGCATCTAACTATGACAATAGTTAGATTTAACCTACTTCTGAACATTAAAAAGGCATTAACACTTTTAACATAAAATTTTCCTGACATGCATATTGCCACATAGATTTTTTTTTAAATACTAAGAATTTGGTCTGGAGAGAATTTGGCTCAGAAGTTAAGACTGTCTCACAAGCATAAGATCCTGAATTTGGATCCCAGGTCCCATATTAAAACAAAACAAAACAAAACAGCAGGCAGAACTGATAGTGGCTGCCTGCACTTCCAGCCCTGGTGGGCTGAGCCTGGAAAATCCCAGAGTGAAGCAAGAAGGAGATAGAGATAATCCAGGATGATTCCCAAAGTCACCCTTGGTCCTCTACAGGAACACACAGTGGCTTCACGCGCGCGCGCACACACACACACGAATGAATAAATGAATGAATGAATGATAAAAATCTTTTAAAACATAAAATACTAAGAATTTTCACAAGCACATAAACTAAATCACGCTATTGCTCAGCAGTGTCTCACAGGATCCCCACCAATGCTGTGTGTGTTCTGCTGAGAATCACAATTTAATACATGCTCTTTGATAGATCGGGTACCAGACTTCAAAACCAGTACCCACACACACACTTGACAAATCTCAGCCAAAGATCCCACCCTAAAATCAGAGATCCCATTCTAAAGACAGAGATCTTGCCATAGGCTGAGACCCCCCCCCCCGATAAATCTGTTAATCTGATAACTTCTCCCTGCTCTCCAACTATGGAAGCTGGCACCCCTGGCTCCAAGCGAGTAGCCATTTCCATCTGGACGCTGTTCGCTCGCTGCAATAAACTGCAGTCTACATGGATGAAGCTTGCGTTTGTGTTCTATCTCCCATCCCTGCCCTTCTTCCTACTTTCTTCTTCTCTTTTTCTAACAATTTTGAGTTTCCCAAAGCTAATGTTAGCCTTCATTTCTTACCATTAGAGAACAGTCTTTACCATTACAAGGTCTGCTTAATTCTCTGATATTGTTATGCTTAAAGCTTTTAGGTTAATAAACCTTAAGTATGAGAATGGGAAATCCAGCTATTGAAATGCAAAGTTCCCTGGTACGGAACAGAATTCCTGAAATGTGATTAGCTACTACTGGTAGGGTTGATATCTCAGCAGTAAAAATTTTTAAAGCAAATTGTTTCTGTCCTGCCAGACCAAGAATAAAAGCATATCCCCAATCCATCAGAGCATTACTTTCTTGAAAATCAGGTTGTTGCAATAGTAATCAGTTGTTGATAAAATGAGGTCACGGGGCATTCAGAAACTAGGTATCCCTTAATCCATCACAGGAAACACAGACAGGGTGCTTCAGTTTGTCTTCGTGTGGCTGATAATTATACAACCAAACAACTTAAGGAAACAAAGGGTTTATTTCAGGTTACAATTTTGGTTGGTGTTCATAGGTCACCCTGGCAAAAGAGTTCATATCAACATCAGGATATAAGGAAACTGGCCACTCCATATCTACAGGAATTGCTGAGAGACGGACAAACATCATTTGCTACTCTGCAAATCTGCCAGGGTATGCCAACATATGCCCAACTGTTGAACCAGCTTTCTCCATTTTATCCACCTGCTCAGGGAAAGGTCCCACCCGCTATGGGCTTGATCTTCCATCATCAATAAGAAAATCTCCTGCAGGGGCTGGAGAGGTGGCTCAGGGGTTGAGCCTCTGCCTTGCAGGCGGAAGGTCCTGAGTTCGGATCCCAGATCCCACGTATAGACGCTAGGCGGAAGCAGAGGCGGCCTGCGTTTCTGGTCCTGGTAAGGCGGAGCCTGTGAATCGCAGGGTGGAGGAAGTGGAGGCGTCCATGGTGGTTCCCGAATTCGTCCGTGGTTCTACACACACAGACACATGCGCGTGCACACATATATACGCACACACGCACAATTGAATAAAAAAAAATTAAAAAAAGAAAATCTCCTGTAGGCATGCTCAAGTCTTGCCTCAACTATCAATTCTTCATAGATGTGCCCAGAATTCAGCCATCCATTGTCAAGTTGACACTTATATCTAATTAGCGAGACAGGAAAGAAGGAAGCAGAGGCAGAAGCTATAAAGTTATGCCAAGAAATGTCTAGAACTAAACAAAGAGGCAAAGAAGGATTCTCTTGGATTCTGAAGTTCATGATTCCAGAATTATAACAGAGAACCTTGCCAGTGCCTCAAGTCACTCAGCTTATGATTCCTTGTTACACACTAGCAAGAGAATGTACCCTCCAACCCATGGCTGCTTTCTGTCCCGTTAGTTGCCTTCAGAGTCCTCACTGTTCTCAACAGTACCTTGCACTTGGTTGCTTCCGTCCATGAGAATGCAAGCTGTGAGAGAACAGTGCACTTTCTGACTTCAGAACACAGAGATGACCACATAGTAGCTACTCAAGAAACACCTTGTTGTTCTACTTTCATTCCATGTTGCTGCAACAAAATACCTGACTCAAGCAACTCAGAGAAAGAAAGGATTAATTAGCTCTTGTCATAGGTAGGCACAAGTGTCAACTTGATGGTTGAGGGTTTGAACTCTGGGCACATTTGTGGAGGATTAGTGGTTGAGTTGGGCCCAGAGCAAGCCTACAGGAGATTGTCTAGCTGATGGGGAGGGCACATCCTATGGTGGGTGGGATTAGGCCCTGGAATAAAATACAGAGAGTTGGTTGAAGGAGTTGGCATTCTTGTGTAAACTTGGCTAGACATCCTGGTCTGGCAAGTAAGGATTGTCCCTCTCTCAGCTGTTATGTGGTGATGGTGTGGCCAGTTCCCTCGGCCATGGTGTTGGTGTGTGCTCTCCTCTCAAGCTGGACTATGAACTGTAACCAGTAATCGTAATAAGAGACAACAGAACTCTTGTGTCCTTAAGTCATTTGATGGTCATTTTATCAGCAACCATGCAGGTGAACTACAACAGCTCCCAATTCCAGGTTACAGTTCATCACTTCAGGACAATCACAGCAGCAGAAAGCTGAAGACACTGGTAACATCACATCCACAGCAAGAACACAAAGCAGGGAAAGCTATCTGGATTAACAACTCTCTTCATTTTTATAGTTTGGGGTCCACTACCTAGGAAGAGGTCCCTCCCATAACAGGCTGGGCCCTCCCAAATCAATCAATGCAATTAGGACAAATCCTGACAGGATAGTCCAAAGGCCAGCCTTAATCCCCTCTCAGGTGTCTGGAATCTTACCTCCAGGGTATCAGGTTGACAATTAATCCTAACCATGACACTTGTCAAATAGCTACCAGAATATCAGGGCTAAACAAAGAATCAGAATAATTCATTTCCATCACTGTGTGTATTTTCTTTGAATAAGGTTTAACTGTGCAGTCTGAACTGAAAGTCCTCTTGTAGAACAGGGAGGGCAATGGTATTTCAGATTCCTGATGGCTAATGTGGAACAAAACTGCAAAAGACTTTCAAGAAGAACTTAAAAATTAAAGTCAATTATAACTAGGTGTGATGGCATATGTCTGTAATGTCAGCACTTGGGAGGTGAAGGCAGGAGGATCAAGAGTTCAAAGTCACCTGCCCTAGGTTGTTAAGTTCAAAGCCAGCCTAGGATACATGAAATCCTGTGTTGAAACAAGGACAATCAATGTAACGTTTGACCTTCTGGTTATTTGGATTCCAGGTAAGTGCAATCTTATATAGAGATTAATAATTACAGTTCCTGGGCTTGAGAGATGGCTCAGGGGTTAAGACTGTGTGGCAAGCAGAAGATCCTGAATTTGGATCCCAGGTCCCACATAAAAACAACAGGCAGAAAGGGTGGCAGCTGTACTTCTGGCTTTGGTGGGCAGAGCCTGGGAAATCCCAGAGCAAAGCAAGAAGGAGATAGAAGCAATCCAGGATGATTCCAGAAGTCACCCCTTGTCCTCTACAGGGACACACAATGCCCTCTGACATACACACACACACACACAAACACACACACACACACACACACACACACACACACACACACACATGCACACACGCAGGCACGCATGCGCAAACACATACACAGAGAGAGAGAGAAAATAAAATAAATAAATGATAGTTCCTGTTTATATAAGACTGAAAGAACCAATGCTTTATGCTAATTTGCTAGGAATCGGGCTTTGTTAGGCCACTGACCTAGAATCAATGCTTGGTAAATGGGAAAGCTAAGCACAGAGCTTAGGTATTCGTGACATTCAGTCCAGGGCTCTCCTGTCAAACATGTACTGCTTTCCTGAGACAGGTATATTGTGACACAAAGTACTAAACTGGTTAGTACTGGTTGTTAACTTGATAAGATCTTGACCCAGCCAGGAGACAAGCCCATGCCTGAACTAGGTTAGCAAGGAGGAAGACCACCTTCCTGTGGGTGGCGCCATCCCATGGGCTGTAGTCTCGCACTGAATATAAAGCAGAAATCCAGCTGAACACTAAGACTCACTCATCATTCCCGGGTTCCTGAGTATGGACACGATGTCGCCAGCTGCCTGCAGCCAACATGCCCTCCCTGAAATGGCAGGCTGCATCCTCTAACGCTTTAAGCAGGAAGAAACCCTTCCATCTGTAACTTGTCATCCATAAGTTGCCTTTGTCAGAGGATTTTGGTCACAAGGAGGCACATAATATAAAGGTTATCGTCACAGAGAGACGTATTGAAAGAGCTAAGTGCACACAGAGGAAGCGGCACAGCACAGTGACAAACTCATCTGTCCTCCATGCACACTACACAATCTCCTAAGGAAATGGAACAAGAGCTCATTCGTGTCAGGTGAAACCTGCTCTCAAAATTCCATCAGGAAATAGATACACCAGTTAATCCTATGTGACCTGAAAGCTCCAGCCAGTCACTATCATGGTGTCTCCTCTGTGACAGGAGCTTCCCTAACCCTTCCAACCATCTCCAACTTCAAATCACCCTAGAACATCCTGTGACTGCTGTTCCAAGCCTGCTGGCTGTTTCTCGCACTTTACAAATACACTTGTGTGGAAATGAACACAACACACACACACACACACACACACACACACACACACACACACACACACACAAATAAGCAGAACTTTATAAGGAGAGGCATGCATATTAGTCATCCAATCCATGTATTAGGAAACACAGATAATGTAAACCTCATGCCTAGAGCTTAAAGGAGAATCATAGAACATTCCCATCCATCCATATCATTTCAGATTTAAAATGAGCAATTTCAAATGGAGAGCTGTCTATTAGCTTTAAATATACATTAATGATGAGAATAAAAGTATTCTTGTGTCTTTTCAGAAAACCTATTGTTCAGCATGGTAGCTGTGCTCACCCGCAAGCTTTTCCTTTTGTTCAGGGTAACTCACAACTATTCATATAATTGCCACTGAAATCCTAGCATATCAGTATTCTTCTCAAAGTCATGACTCAGCCATCTGGCATGACCTTTGCTTCCTTCCTTACCACGTCTATCTACCTTGATATCTGGTACTCATTACAGAGTGGCACAATCACTCTTAAGAAGCACGCAAGAGTGCAGAATCCACCAAAGATTAGGGCAATGCTACACAAACACAGCAAAGACTGGATATCTCAAAGGATGAAGAGGGTTGGAAAGAGAATGGCAATGGCTAAAACAGGCTCAAAGGACCATGAATACTTCTGAAAACCATAGGTTCCTGGACGCCACAGGAAACCTCAGGGGTAGTAGGTAATCTCTTCCAAATCACCACTATTGCTGCACTGGATGGAGCTGGAGTAATGTAACAGTTGCTGATAAATCATCATTAAATGGCTTAAGGGAATAAGGGGTTTATTTTCTCTTATGATAGTCTGGTTACAGTTCTCAGTCCAGTTTGACAGGAGAGCTCACACCAACACCAGGGCCGAGGGAACTGGCCACAGCATCTCTACTAGCGGCTGAGAGAGAGATGATCCTTATTTGCCAGACCAGCATATCTGACCAAGTGTACAAAAGGATGCCAACTTCCTCAACCAGTTCTCTGTATTTTATTCCAGGGCCCACCGTGGGCTGGGCCTTCCCCATCAGTTAGACAATCTCCTGCAGGTTTGCTCTGGGCTTAACTCAAACACTAATTCTCTACAAATGTGCCGGGAACTCAAACCCTCAACAGTCAAGTTGACACCTGTGCCCAACTATGACAAGTGGCAACTACTGTTCCTTTCTGTGCCTCCCCAGCCTGAGGCTTCAACCAACACTATCCTGTACAGTTTTCCTCGCCTAGCATTCACACCAGCTCCACTCACTGTTCCCTGGGTCTCCCCCCTCCCCCCAAGTGACACCAGCTAACTGGAAACAAGTCAGGGTGATTCCTGAGAATCAGAATGTGCCAAGAGCTCCAACATGTAAGGACATCCATGAGGATGACCATATATTGCCATCTACACATCTACTGAGGAATTCTCTTGGTCATGACTACTCAACAAAACTGATCAGTATGAATGATACCTGAGGAACATTGTAAGAATCTATCAATTGAATAGTCAATATTGTCACACAAGTTTAACAATATAAATGGCAGTATAGGGTATACAGTATAGAGTATACACATCCACCCCAACCACTAGTTTCTTTATAAGAGACAATCACGGTTATGGATTTCTTATGGAATTTTCCAGAAATAGCCAATAAAGTAACAAGCAAGATTAAACTCATACTCATATTTAACATGAATACTTACATGCTAGTCAGTGAACATAATTTGTTCTTATTCTGTCCTGGAGATTCTGTTGTAACAGCAACAGAATAGTAGAGTTGTCACCTATGAATAAACAGCTACCTAATTTGTTTCAGCTCCCAAATCTATTTAAACAAATAAAGATAATTATTTTTTTAAAAAGTAGTTGAGAGAGAGAGAGAGAGAGAGAGAGTCTGAATGCCACAGTGCATATTTGGAGACTGAAGACAACTTTTGAAAGTCAGTTCTCTCCTTCCACTCTGCTGAGTATCTTGTTGGCCCGAAGATAATTACCTCTTTAAAAAAGTCTTTTTTGCCTTAAATAATGCTACAATAAATATCCTGGAGTACCATTCTGCCAAATCTTTCCATAGAGAAATTCCTTGGGGTTCCCGGCGTAAATTTTTAATGTGGGTTAATGCTGCTAAAAGGATAGTCACAGACACCGTTCCTCTGTGCTTCCTACCGACAGCAGTGAGTTCACCGGCTTCTTGAGGCCTGGACACCACAATGCACGCAGTGTTGTGACTTGATTGGTCTGATTGACTTTTTCTTCTCTTCATGAGCATAATTTTGTATTATAATGTCTCGTGTAATTGGTTTTCTGTAAAATGGATAGTTTGTTCATTTCCTTTGCCCTTTCTATTCAACTTCAGTCATCTTTTTTATTTCTTCTTGGGTCATAGGAGCTCTTTAAATATTAGGAATATGGCAATTACTTTCAAACATGGCAAATTTTATTTTCTCCCTATTACACATGTGACCAATCCTCAAATGAACTTTGTCAGGTTTTTAGCTTATCTGTTTGACATTTTCTGAGATATTAAAGGCATTTTATTTTAATGTAGAGGCAGATACCTTCCTAAGTATCTACTCTCCACAAGCTTGGAGTTCAAATTTTCATTTCCTCTATTGGCATGTTCTGAAAGTGATTGACAGACAGACTGGGCCACAGTCTCCACCGCTGTTTTGGTGAAAATTCCACCCAATCATCTCAGTGGCGTGGATTCAGCTCTGACTTCTCCCTGATTCTCCTCATGGAGTTTCCAGTGGGTTCTGTATTTGCTTGGCCCATCTCATAAATTCTTCTCTCTTTCTTCAATTTGAAGTTTATTGGAATCAAAAGGAATTTATTAATGTATTCTCACAATCAACATGCCATTCAAACTGTGCTACTTTTTCTATTCTAGGGAAATTATACAACACAAAGCGTTCAGACGTGCTGCCTGATGGGGTGAGAATATGCAAGCCTGTCTAGCTGCTACAGATAAACTGAAAGCAAAGACAGGATCACAATTTCAAAGTCAGACTTACAATTTCATTCCCAGAATTAACACAGAACAAAATATATTAATAATTTTTAATGTTCTCTTAGACACTTTAGTCTTCAAACTTAGGCACCTAAGAGGTTTATCACACATGACAACACTGTGTGCTGTGTACAAAAACATCCAAGTAGCAACTTCAAAGTTTTAATGAGCTGGGGATGGTAGGTCAGTGGCAGAGCACTTGCTTGGCATACCCAAGGCCCTGGGCTCCAACCCCAACACCATGAAGTAAAAAAAAAACTTAGGTGCTAGCTTAGGGCATGTGAAATAATGCGACTGTTGGAAATTGAGGCCAAGTTTATTTTAGTTTTGACTTTTGGAAAAAAAAAAGGTTCTAAAAATACATGGCTGTTGCTCTCCCTTCCACACTCTCTTCGAAAGCTGAAAGACCTGCCTGGAGAGCCGCTGACCCAAGAGTAAGGCCCAGGCCCCCATGGTTTTTGCATTACCATAAGGAAAGAGGGTGGCAGAAGATGCCAAGACCCATAGCACCCCCCCCAATGAATCTAAACCTAGGAATCATCTTCATTCTAGCTATTTCAATCCTATCCGTCTATTCCATCCTATGATCGGGCTGAGCATCAAACTCTAACTACGCTCTAATTGAAGCTCTACAAGCTCTACAAGCTATTGCTCAGACAATCTCCTCTGAACTCCTCAGCACAAGTTAAGCTGACTTCCATCCATTCCTTGCCCTCCACTGAAATAAAGGCAAAGCTTCTGTTGTCAAAAGAGCAAATACTAACCGGTTACAAAACTACGAACATAAAATTTCACCTTCTGTAGAGGAAGGAGGGAGGAGAAAGAGATGGAGTATGACAGAAAGGAATCCCCGCATGGTTCACTTTTTCATTCATCTACCTCTAATTCCTTAACTGAAGGTTGTGTTTTATCTCCTGTCCTCATTAACAGATTTAAGTTACTTGTCAAATTATATTGTCTGCACGAAGGGCTGGGCCTCCTGAGTAAGGCTCTGAACTTCCTTTCCTTACGTGAAAAATGAGAGGAAATGAATAATAGCATTCTTTTTAATTTTCTTTGCAATGCTAAGGATAGAATCCAGAGCCTCACACACATGTACGTCAGGCAGCATTCTACCAAGTAAGTTGCAAACCCAGCCCCCTTATAGACGTTTAAACTCCTTTCTGTCTTAACATCTTATGAGCCAAATGTAAGTCATTCAAGCATCAGCAAAATGCATATACTTCAAACATCTCCTTTTTTCATACATTTTATAATGGCATATAGATTTTTTTAATGGAGAAAGAAGATAACACATTGTCTTTATAGAAGTAGCTAATTCTTCCAGTACTGGCCATGAATGCTTTAACAGATTTTTAGTTGTACAGTGTTACTTGCTTATTTTGATTTTTCTAAGACAGGGTTTCATGTATCCAAGGCTGGTCTGGAACTCACTGTATAGCTGAGGATGAACATGACCGTCTGATTCTTCCGCCTCCACCTCTCCAGAGCAGAGGTTATTGGCATATGTACCACACCTTTATGCGGTGCTAGAAAGAGAACCCAGGGCTTCATGCACGCTAGGCAAGTACTCTACAAACCTAGCCACATACTCAGGCATAATCAAGAATTGTTTATATTCGACTTTATACATTATCAAAGCATACTTAAAGAGCAATCCTTATGTCGCTTGAATGTTACTTACTTGTACTTGGTTTTATGTCACTACACCACCTTATGTTAATTGTTATATTTGAAACTTGATGTTCTCCGTAACCTATTCCCTTGAACAGTCCTGGATATTTAGCCGCTGGGCCTCCTTGCCTCCTCACTCTGCTACTAGTCAGCTTTCTGCAGTAAGGGCGGGTTCCTGCGTCACTGTCAGAAGTCACAGTGTCTCAGCTCCCCTGTGATTAACCATTTCTCTATTTGTAGCCTTAAACTTCACAGATGTTTAGCACTTTCATTATGATTTAAAAGCACAAGCACTCTTGCACACAGATGAAGGGAACAGAAACTCACAAGACATTTCCACGAAGGATTTAAAACATCTCGAGACTATCAGGATTCAATAGACTCAGTTCTCAGCAATACTTAACTTGGATCTTCTAATAACCATTTATCTCTGCTGATTTTCAGCGTTTAGCTTTAAAAATCAATTCAACGATAAGTGCTATTCCCTTCCAAACAACTCTGCATTTTTTTCAGTAGCTCTCCTTTCCCTAGCTTGTCCTGCTTCTCTTGATATTTTAAGTGTTTTCACAAGAGGACTTATCCGAAGCTTAAAACCAGTCATCTGTACTTGAAATAAAAAACAATACATAAACAAAATGAGAATGACATTTAAAGTAATTGTTCTTTGCAGGTGCTATATTTATTTTTCTATAGGACTCTAAACTCAAAGAAGTCTAAGCTCTAGAAAAAGGGGGGGGGTGGCTGGAGAAGTGGCTCAGGGGTTAAGCCTCTGCCTTGCAGGCGGAAGGTCCTGAGTTCGGATCCTAGACCCCACATACAGATGCCGGGCGGAAGCGGGGGCGGCCTGCATTTCTGGTCCTGGTAGGGAGGAGCCTGTGAATCCTGAGGCAAGAGTAAACAAGGAGGAGGTGGAGGCGATCCATGGTGGTTCCCAAATTCGCCCGTGGTTCTACACACACACACACACACACACACACACACACACACACACACGCACAATTGAATAAATTTAAAAAAAAAAAAAGTGGGGGGAAATAAAAGGAAGATTCTAGCCTTTATTATGAGCCCTGAGGCAGATCCCCTCCGACACATCCGCATGTATTTGTATCATAGACTTGTGATTTATAGATTCTGGTTTAGTTTGGCCCTTTGGGACAGACATGTTTATGACCCACTCACATACTAGATATTCAATAAACACTAGTTCTACAGAAAAAGACATTTGATATGCCCATGTCCCCTTCATAGAAGGCCCACAGACCCTGGACAGCTTGATTAAAAAAAGGGACCAGCCTGCATTAGGTAATGCAGTGAATAGATGCCCATAGTTATGAAAGGTCAGAATCTCACCAGAATGACAGACTACCAATTTCACCAACTTAGATATACTAATTTAATTATCCTTAAAATTCCCTTAAATTCATTCATTGCCTTAGGTCTGTTTTGGATTTCAAATCATAGACAAATACATTTAGAGAATGGCAGGGAGGTGGCTATCAGCACCAGCTACCATAGGCAACAGACTGACTCTAGTGATAAACAATGGGTTTTCTTCCCTTGGGAGGTCAGTCTTTTTTGAAAAGCAAAGAAACTGCCACATCCCATTAAAAGTGATGGGAACTCTAGGCAAGTTATTCTGTAAGTTGTTATGACACAGAAAGGCAGGAGAAGACTAGATTTTGTTGCAGAAAGCTATACGACAACCAATTATTAAAACAGTTGATTCAGAATCAGTGATAAAATAGAGATAATGAAATTCAAGAGGAATAGAAGACTATAAGAAAATGCTGAAAAACCCAGCAATGTGCCAAAAATAATCACCTAATAGGACATGCAGCCAAACGACATTAGCTATCATTCCAGAATACAATTATTAAAAAGCCTCAGTGAGGAATGATGACCCATACTTATGTGGAGGAGCCTGAGGCAGGAGGATGTTGAGTTTGAGCTCAGCCTGGGCTACATAGTAAGTTCAAAGCCTACTTAAGAGAGAATCCAGACAAATCAAACCAAAACAAGGAAATAAATGAAAATCAACTCTCTAGCGTAATGCACAGAACTTAAAGAGGTGGTAAGTCCGGCTTATTTTCCAAGGCGTACCTGAAAGAACACACATGCATGTGCAGCACCAGGCAGCATTCGATGGGGAAGAGCAGGGACACAAACTGCAGATTCTGATTTCTCAGACTTATACACAAAGGAGGTGGCTATTATTATCTTCATTTTATATATGCAACATCTGGGCTGGGACATGGCTCAGCAGTTAAAGTGCTTCCCATGCAAGCAAGGGACCAGAGTATGGATACCCAAATCCCATATAAAATGTCAGATAGATGTGATGTCCGGCCTTTGATTCCACCCTCAGTAGCAGAGACTGAGAATTCACAGAGTAAAGTGGCAAGTCGGACTTGCCCTATAGGTGTGTTCTGGGTCTATTCGAGACCTTATCTCAAAAAAGAATTAAGGTGAAAGAACAGTGGAAGACGATTCCCAGTGTTGACCTTGGGCCTCCACATACACACGTACCCCACAGACACACATACACATGCATATGGATGCATGCACACACACACAAACACACACATGGAAAAAGGAAACAAGACATACAACATCTTTGGATCTGAGGTTCTCCACATCCATACTGTACACCTCCAGCAATTCTGTCCTTCTGATCCAATCCTAATTTCATCCCAGCACTGTCTCAACTTTGTGAACCTAACTCACCGTCAATGCTGACACGTCCCAGTGTCTCAGCCCAGACATTACTTAGCTTCATTTAGACTGTTAAATAGATAATACAGTCTTCCTTCACAGACTCTTCCACACTCACTGCCATGGCCTTCAAGGATACCATTCTTTACCGTGAGGGTCTTCACTGCCCTGAGAGACCGTTATCTATGCGTTCAAACATGAAATTATATGTACCCATTTCATACTTAACATCTAAAGGTGCCCACCGCAGCTTCTGCTATTCCTTTAATTACAGTCAAACATCTCTGGCCCTTTCCTCCTCTTCTTTCTTTGCAATCACAAGCCTTGAATTCTCTTCCCAGGGTTTTCCATCAACCTTAGAACCTTAAAGGCTTAGAAGGGCAGGGTAGGGTTCCTGCCTTCCATCTCTCTTCCTGTCCTCCATCTACCACCCCCTTGTTGGAATGTACCCCATGCCTTGCCCCTTGTGTTTATATCATTTCCTTAGTTACAAATGGTCCTCCACATCTCAACGTGACCACTGCCTGCTCTTCATTCTGGCAAACTTCCTCCACAAACTGGTGTCTACACCCCCAGTCTATCTCTTGCCCTTCAGGTGACATCTTGAAGGTCTCCACGGAAGTCCATTGTCTTGTGACAACACATCCTCCTTATTTTCTTTAAAATGATCATCGCTGGCTTTTGCAAGATCTTTTTTGGTTTTGGTTTGGTTTTAAATAAAACAATCAATCATGTGAGTATACTGGTAGTTTCAGATCACCTCCAGTAGTATTTGTGCCTTCCCAGGTTATCTGTCTGGCCCTCCCCAAACACAATTAAATTTTATGCTCATTTTCTTGCTTTAAAAAAAGTTCATGAATATGAACATATTTGTAAAAAAAAAGATTGTTTACAGTTGTTTATTTGAGTTTGCTTGTTTCCCTGACTTGTATAAATTAACACAACTGGCTTGGAATAAAATGTGGCAAGTGAGCTGAATGCTCAACTCTACAAACCAGCAATTCTATCTCTTAGTATTTGGCCAAGAAAAAGGTTTGCACATGTACATTAGAAGTATGAATGATGGCAGCAACGTTACAATTTTTTAAATTTAAAAAATGACCACAGGCAGAAGAACAAATATCCTCGTTTGCAGGCACCCATGGAACATTGCACAGCAGGGAGAGGCAAGGAGCTACACTGCACACTGCATAAATGGATCTTAGCCATACAGTGTTGAGCACAGGAATAAAAACATTCAGAGATCAAAGGATAGTGCAAAACAACCTTTACTGAGATTTGAAAAGTATTACTTAACCTTTACAGGTTTTTTTGAAGGACTCTTTGTAGGATTCATACCTTACCTTTTTAAAAGCAGATTAGTGAGGCAGGAACACCTTCCATTCTTATTTCTATAGCCCACATGTCTAGAGCAGCAACTTGAACAAATTGGGTGCTCAGTAAGGAATTATCAATCACATGCTTGCTAACCAAAGAATTTTAATACAACTGCAATCTTCTCCCTAGTCCAATAGCTTGATGAAGAGTCACATGAAACTTATCTTGCAATTTTACTTGATTCTGTATCCATCTGTCGTACTATGACAGACCTCTCACCTTCATCTTGGGAGGACTTTACCCCTCTTGCCTGAGTCAAATGAGCTTAACGTGGATATGATGACATGAACTGTGTGATCTCAAAGAACTGAGATGCTGTAACTAAAAGACAATTTGAAGCTGCAGCATCTCCAAAAGAAATCCTCTGCTGGATGTATAATTGTTACCAACATCACAGCTAGAAGCTTCTAGGATTCCTAGGAGCAAAGGTTTTTAAATTTCAAAATGTTTTATCTTAAGAAAAATATTTTAGAGTAAGCTCTATTAAGTTTGGCTGCAAAGAAAAGGAATAATATTCCACCAATCAGGTCCTTCCTTATAACCCAATGAGGGACTTGTATTCTCTGGAGGTGATTATAGCTGAGTTACACTGCAGTTTCCTTCGACCTTGGGAACCTGCTCACTCCCAGAGTTACTGAGATCTTCCGGTTGGTTTATTATTAGTCTTTGAACCTGCAGTGCTGTACACTGGGTAGAAATGTCAACATTGCAAACTCGCAGTAATCAAAAATGTAAAAATGCTCCCAAATCAAGGAAAGGGAAGGTGAGTGGCAGAAGGAAAATATAAAAGCCAAAACTAAAGAAGGGGAGCATTCATTTTAAGTGGGGGAGTTCTTCATTTGAAGACTACATTTACTAATCAGTTCTGTGATATATAACTATCAATCAACATGCAATTTTTAAAGTTGTTTAAGAAAAAGTATGTTATTCAGGAGGGGACAAATTCACAATAGATTATAATGTATAATTTACTAAGCCCGGCAATTTAAAAATGTAAATTCTTATAAACAAAATGCCTTACAAGACTCGCTGTTGGAAGACAGTGCTAATCCGGCAGCCCTGTGGTTCGTTTAGTTTCGTGTCATTTACTAATGTCCATTATGTAATGCGTTCCCCGGCTTTAGGTCTCCAGTTTCATCAAACATTCAGGTATATCACAGATTTGTCACAAAATCAGTATCTGGCCATAACTTTCAAGAACTGCTCACGACATGGGTTGCGATGCGTCTACATATCGTAGAGGCTTTTCAAAAAATGTGCTGGTGTCATTAGTTCTCCCAGGCTTCCTTCCCAGGTTTCCCATCCCTCCCCCCCGCCCCCCAGCATCCCCGGCGATACCACGCGCGGCCAGCTCCAAGCAGGGAAGCACGTCTTGACTGCAATGCAAACCTTGTCCGGATCTGAACCAGGGATCGGCCCAGGCCAGGAGCGTGGACGAAGGCTGCAGGAAGGCTGCAGGGGAGCCAGCGGAGGGTGGCCCAGGGGTGCCCCGCCAGGGCAGTCCGCAGTGCACGCGCACAACGCAACCTAATGCACAACTTCGCTAGCCGCTCCTCGCGGCTCCGCGGATTCCCTGAAAGGTGCGGCGTAGGCGTCAGCTCGCGCGGGCGCGGGCGATCGCGCTCACGCCCGCACCGGTTCGGTTCTCCGCTGACAATTACATCAGTCCTCCGGGCTTCGGCTTCCATCCCGGCCAGCCTGGGGGTGGGGGCGCCGCAGCGCTGGGGAATGCGGACGTGGGTGTCAGGAGGCCGGAATCCCCCGGCCGCCGCGGGAAGGGAGGGCAGCGAGCCGGGACCCCGGCACGGACGCCCCCTCCCACCCTTGACCGCGCTAGGGGCAGACTCGCCCACCCCCACCTCGCGTGCGCCCGGACCATCCGGCTGCTGAGCTGCTGGGGACAGCGATGCCTCGGGAGACCCGAGGCTGCGACTGCCCACCCGCGAGTCCCCGGGGTCCTCGGCCCCCCGGACGCGCACAATGCTCCCCGGGCCCCGCGGTCGACACTGCGGTGTCCCGCCCCAGGCATCCGCGGTGCGGCTGGAGCCCTACCTGCAGGGCAGCTGCGGATCGTGCGGCGCGAGGCGGGAGGCGTCCCCCGCGGGCGCGCGGGCCGGCGGCTGAGCCCAGGCAGCGGCGCCTCCTGCGCGCCGAGCTGCGGTCTCCAGCGCGGACAGCGGCGTCGGCGCTGCGCCTCCAGTGGTCCTCCGCGCCGCAGCCCCTCCTCTCCCACGGGCGGGGCGCGCTGGCGGGGCGGCGCTCCGGGCTCCCCGCCCCCGGCTCCCGCCCTCCCGCCAGTCCCGAGTGCTGCCACCCGCGGCCGGTTGCCCTCCATTCCCGCTGTGCAGCCAAACCGCCGATCACCGTCCTGCTGCGCCCCTGCCTACCACCCTGGGCGCTACATCCCATGCCTGGGTCTGCCGTGGCCCGACCTCTTTAAGAACCCCAGGAGTAGGCGATCAGCCACCGTAGAGACCTGGGCTGGCCCTAGTGGCGCTTGCTCGGCATGTCCAGTGCAAGCGAGGTGGGTGGGCTAGGCATGAACAGAGTGACCCGGAATGACCCTGGGGCTCAGGCCTTGGAGTGCAACCCCTAGGAGCGCCTGGAGAGAGCAGGTGCACCCGGAAACAGCAGCCCGGTGGACTCCCCGAGGTGTTGCCAAACTCCTGTCCTTTGACGCCCTTCGGAGGCTGTCACTCTATAAAATGACACTATGTGCCCTCTCCCTGCCCCCCCCGTCATTCCAGAACAAGAATTTCTCAGACCCCCAAAGACACTTGGGGGTCTGTAAAAGAAAGAGCCAATGGCTTCCGGTCCCCTGCAAAGACGCGATGTCGGTACAGACTCTCTACACCCTTCCGGAACCCACAAACTCTTTCCCACTTAAGCTGTTCCTGGCGTGCATCCAAGAGCAGATTGATCTAAAGGCAAAATTGCTGGGAGGGACGGGGTAATTTAAATATTTGCACAGTCGTTTCTTCTGTAGAGGGATGACTGGCGTAATGCCTGCATGTCATCATCATCTTCAGGGGGCTATCCAGAGAACACTGTCTGGGCCCAGCAGGAATTATTATAGATAACTGCAGGGCTTCTGTGTAGGTGGTCTGAATGGAATGAGTGAGCGAAAGTGTCCCAACAATTGTGGGGACATTTCACAGCTCTCTGTGCAGATACAATTCTGCCTTGCTCTGTAACAAAGTCACTGTGCAACTCTGCTTTGCTCTGTAACAAAGTCATTGCACTTTCCCACAGGCAACTTCCCCTGAATCTCCATTGTCACCTTTGGGGTTAACTTCTTTCACCTTAAGTAGGAACATTCTCAGATTATTCAATAGTAACAGTTGCCCTGATCCTGTTACTTACAGCAGTCCCTCCCTAGCTTCTCCCTGAGAAGACAGTCTCCGAAGGAAACCACTGGACTAGATCACATCTCCCTTGCATCTGAGTTCCTTTGACAAAAACTCTACCAAAACAGTTTCACACACATGTATGTGAGAGGAAACAAGAGAGCTCATTCAAAAAGACTCTTAAGCTTAAGAAAATTCCCCAATTTTTTTCACTGAACCCTTAACAGAATCATAAGCTCTGGTAGTCCAGACTTCATGTTTTCTCATCAGCATACTGGCATTCTTTTCATTCTCTTCCATAGGGTCTGTGCGTTTTATTACTTGGGAAAGTCTCCTACTTGTCTCACTGACTAATTGTCAAATAAGATGTAACAGCACTACACCATCCATCTGGAGGAGAGGGGGGTGGATTAAAGAGAACTGGATGCTTAGAGACGCACACCAAGACAGTTTCTCCACTCTGTGCACTATTAATATTTGGAAAACTCAGACTGGCAGAGAAACATAAATATGAGTAACAGACTTTTCAGTGTTCTCCAGCCATAGTTATTGCCCAGAAAAATGTGTAAGGGGGCAGCGTTTTTATTACATGTATATTCTTGCTTGTATGTTTCTTATCTCTCTCTACTCCCAAGATCCATCCCCTCTATTTGTCTCAGAGAAGAACTTGTTCGTGGACTTCTTCACTAAGGAAAGATGATGGAGTTCTTAAATACCCAGTACTAGTCATGCTGTAATTCCATTGAATGCCAAGAAACTGAATCCCACGTGAATTCGTCCAACTCACACTTCATTTCTCTTGCAGTTTTGCATGGGTGCTATTTTACCTAGGTCCACTGGGAAGGCTGAAGTGGTGACACTTCACTGATAGATACGAATCCAGAGCATCCAGCCATATGGAAACAAGACAGGGACGACTGGCAACCAAAGGAAATATGATCCTACCAGCCCAGCCTATACTTGGTGAACCTCAGAAGACTCAGCCAGCTGCTTGGCCATGCAGTATCTGTGGAAAGGTGTAGGGAAATCTGTGTATATGTGGGAGGGTCAAGGAAGAAATTTGCCAGCAAGCTACTTCCTGTCTCCTATTTGGTCAAAATCGGCATCACTGGTGGTTACTTCCTCCAGGTTCCAGATTGAGTCATCTGACCCTTCTGGCACATACTAAAGAAATAAATTCCACGTTCTGTACTCAAAATATGAAACTTCAGCCGGATCATTCTTTAGGTGACTTGGTCATTTCGGGAACTGTCATTCTCTAAATCTCTTTCCTGTATGCTTCTGGGTCTGTACTTCACCAGATGAGCAAAATGGATGTCGCCAGAAATTTCACAGGCAAAAGCGACATCGCAACCACTGCATTCTGAAAGTCGTCATCGGTTCAAAGTGACAAAAGACAAGTTCATTTGTAAGCAGTGAGTCAAGATGTGCAAGGGTATCTGTTCTCACGCTCCTTACTCAGTCTTGTTCTCTGCCAAGCACTGATGACAGGCCAGCT
This sequence comes from Typhlomys cinereus, assembly GCA_023101885.1. NCBI lineage: Eukaryota > Metazoa > Chordata > Mammalia > Rodentia > Platacanthomyidae > Typhlomys > Typhlomys cinereus. The sequence goes on along the minus strand of JALPQD010000230.1, from coordinate 1,488,234 downwards.
AACCTTTCATTGAGACTCACAGAGGCAGTGGTCACAAACTGCCAAAAACCTGCAGATTTCCACTCCAGCTCCCTGTGTGATCCCAGTTTCCAGACTGCACAGGCAGCTCAGACTTCCTTACCTGTGTCAAGGCTGATCTCATATCCTTTCAGCTCTTTTTCCCAGACTCAGTTCTCTATCTCTCCCACACGTGAAGACTATGTTCTCATTCAGCTTATTCCCAGTAGTTCCACCTTGCTGATGGAGCCCTGTCTGCCAGGACCTTACGCCTGTGCTGAGCTGCTCTGTCCGGCATGGGGGTCAGCACCAAGGAGCAGCTGTGACAAGCAACTGAGAAAGCTCCAGCTGTGCTTTAGGCAAGCAGCAAGCTATGCATCACTTGGCATTTTATTTGTTCATTGAGTGGGGTCAGCTTTGACAATATTTATTGGTTTATTGCTAAGTTATCCCACTTTTTACTAAATCAATCTTATCAAAATGAACAATTATTTCATCTTTAGTGAGATATCATTTTGACCTTTTTAATGGAAAACAATAAACCAAACATAGTTGGAAAATTCTGATCAGTTTCTTCTTCAGCTAGGGAAGCATATTTAGAGTTTCTCATTCTTTCTAATGGTGTGTGTGTGATGTGCAGTTGCCGATGCATGTACAGAGATCAAAAAACAAGCTTAGGTGTTGGTCCTCACCCCGAGTCTTGTTCCATATAGAGTCTCTTGTTTGCTGCTGTATACACAGAGCTAGATGACCCGCAAGCTTCCAGGAACTCTTCCTTCTCTGCCTCACATCTCCCCTTAGGAGCCTTATGACTTTAAGATACAGGATGCCGGGCTGGAGAGATGGCTTAAGGGTTAAGACTCTGCCTCACAAGCAGAAGCTCCTGAGTTCAAATCGCAGGTCCCGTGTAAAAACGCCAGGCAAAAATGGTTGTGGCCTGAACTTCCTGTCCTGGTGGGCAGAGCCTGGGAAAATCCCAGAGCAAAGCAAGAAGGAGGTAGAAGCAATTCAGGATGATTCCCAAAGAGTCACCCTTGCTCCTCCACAGGAACACACAGTGCCTCTCTCTCTCAATCTCTCTCTCTCTCTCTCTCTCTCTCTCTCTCCTCTCTCACATGTGCGTGCACATGCACGTGTGTGTGTGTGTGTGTGTGTGTGTGTGTGTGTGTGTGCGCGCGCACACACAGAAAATAGACAATGTTTAGATACAAGTTACCACATCCAGTTTTTATGTGGGTTCTGGGGCTGCAAATTCAAATACTTGCCTGGCGAGGCTTAACCACTGAGTCACATCCCTAACTAGGAAAGAGAGAAAAAGAGACAGAGAACACAAAGATGAGCACTTGCAAGCTCATCACTTACATGGGCGAAGGTCGGAGGATGAGCTTTACAGTCAGTTCTCTCCTTCCGCCATGTGTGCTTCTGGGAACTGCTTTAGGGTTGCCAGGCTTATGAGTGGCACCATACCTGCTAAGCCATCTCACAAGACCTCCACCTTGTTTTTTGAGAGAGGATCTCTCACTGAACCTAAATCTTGGTGATTTGACTGGTCAGCAAGCTCCAGGGATCCTCTTGTCTCTGCCTCTTCAGTGCTGGGATTATGGAGAAGTGTCACTGCACCTGGCCTTTCTACGTGAGGCCTGAGGATCCAAACCCAGGTCCTCATTCTTGAGTGGCAAGCACTTTGTTCCAGTCCCAGCCCTTATAATGAACTTTGTAAAAAGTGATTTTTTAAAAAAATCTACGTGTGTGTGTGTGTTTGTGTGTGTATGTGTGTGTTTGTGTGTGTGTGTGTGTGTGTACTGTGTGTCACTGTGGAGGCCCAAGGATGACTTCAAGAAGCATCCTGGATTGCTTCTACCTCCTTTTTGCTTTGCTCTGGAATTTCCCAGCTCCACCCACCAGAAGTGCAGGATGCCACTGTTTCTGCCTGATATTTTTACATAGGACCTGAGATCTGAACTCAAGACCTTCTTCTTTGAAGGCAGAGTCTTAACCCCTGAGCCATCTCTCCAGTCCTAAAGTGGAATTTTTTTAAATCACCATCTCTATAATATCAAAGGAATACAGTAAGAATCAAAGGACATACATTCTGAAACAATGAGTTATTTTTATTTTTACATTTCTTTTTAAATTCTTTGATGCTTTTATGCATATATAAAATGAATTTAAGTCTGGAATTGTTAATCCCATCATAGAAAGGGAAGTTGTTCCTAAGTAACTATTAAGGGTTAGTGCTAGCTATAATATACCAATTAATATATCTCCCAAGTTCCAGCAAGGGCTTGGGAACATACTAATGTAGGCAACCCTTATTAAAGTTAGTGAATGGGACACACTCACACACACACACACACACACACACACTCACACACACAAAAAGAGAAGGGAAGCCCATTGAAAAGAACATTAATGAAAGAAAGAACTAATGGTGTTGAGGAATATGAGTACTGCTGTCAAATCTGTCTTCTGTACAATTGGTTCTTGAAGGTTGTATTGTTCCCTAGTGCTTCTGGGAGTAGTCTTCATCTTGCTTTAATCACAACCTGGATTGGTGCTGTCTTTATATATTATATATACCTGTCCCCCAATATAAGGCTCCAAAAAAGTCATAAATACTATTGAACTTTTTTTCTCAAGAAGTCTGTTGAAGAAGGAGAAGGAGAAGGAAAGGGAGTGGGAGAAGAAGAAGAAGAAGAGGGGGGGAGAAAAAGGAAGGGGGGAGAAGGAAGAAGAGCAAGCCCAGAAGTCTAGCCTCCAAGGTCTGAACCCCATGTGATCCTATATCCCTTATTCCCAAGTCCATGCTTTAAACGTGAGTTGTTCCTCCACAGACTCATGTGTTTGCATCCTTGACCGTTGTTGTGGTTCAGGAAGGTTGTAGCACCTTTACGAGGTAGAGCCTTGCTGGAGGAAGGCATGTCAGAGGGGACGGGCCCTGAGGTTCGGTAGCCCTGCTCTGCTTCCCCTAGCCATCCGCCCTTGTAATCTGCTGCTTGTTCTCTCTCCCTTCATGATGGCTGCAGTCACCTTTATCACTTCCAGCTTCTGCCTCTGACCATGCCTCTTTCATCATAATGCACTATATCCCCTCTGGAATTCTAAGCCCATAAATCTCCCTTTCTCCTCAGAAGTTGTGTGTGAGTGTTGTCTCACAGCAACAGAGAAGAATAACCACCACGCCAGTGGTCGTCACCTACCCACACGACTTGCCGATCCAGCCCAGTGCATACCACTGTCTTCAGAATGAACCATTTGCTCTGAGTGCTTTATCAGAGTGCTCAAGTGGACAGAGAAACTAGGATGTTTTCACGCCTGCAGAAATAAGAGTAATTTGTCATATGGGATGTATGACTCCTGGTTCATTCACTTAACTCAATAAATATTTCTGAATGATTGATATGAATGAGGCACCTCATTCTGGGGACTGGAGCTATTAAAAGTGAGCAAACAAGATCTCCCCCGCAAGCTTACCCTCTAACAGAGTGAGACAGATACTTAGTGATAGGTCCAGCAGATATATAAATTATACAGTAAATTAGAACCTCATAAATGATAGGGGAAAAGTTGAATACATTAAGAGAGAGAGAACAGAACTGCCAGTGTCCATGATTAACAAAATGATGTGTCTGGGTTCCACTGAGAAGGTGACATGAACAAAGGTTTGAAGGAAAGGATGGCATTCATCACAGAGTTTCCCATTCCAATTTCAGCCAGCGCCTTTGGTGTTCCACACAAGGCAAGATGACCAGAGTGTACCATGAGCAGACAATGGGGCCATATCAAAAAGGGTCTCTGTTAATTATTAACATTTTTTCAATTGTGATAAAATACCTGGCAAGAAGAAACCTGAGTTTATTTTGGTTCACAGATCAAGGTTACAGTCCATCATGGTGGGAAAGCCATGGCGGCAGCATGATCACATTGCATCCACGTCTTAAGCTGAAATGGAGATGGTCACAGGACTCTGTGCAGAGGAGAGAAACTTTTGACTCACATTTCAGAAGCCATGTGGGAACAGACTCAGAAGAGCAAGCATAGAATCAGGGAGAAGATTGTTTCCTTTAGCCCAGTGGTGGGAAAGGTGGCTGAAAGTCAGCTGTAGAATGGAGGTGGTAGAATTAGAGAGCCAGCGAGACAGCTCAGTGTGTAAGGTGCCCGCTCACAAACCTTGAGACCTGAGTTTGATTCCCTGAAACCCAAATGGTAGAAACAAAACTGGCTTCCTCTGCCGGTGCATTGTGGTTAGGCAGTTTTAGGACAGCCATACTGGATGGTCTCTGAAGGTCTTCGAAGGTCATCCCCCACTACTGGGATTACCATGAAGGAATACATCCTACCTGAAAGAACACACCCTATTAATCTGGAGGAACTGACTCCAATCTTTCACAGAGATAAAGTCCCCACCTTGCTTCAATTTTCTGTTTATGAAAGAATATGGAGATTATTTCTCCATTGCAGATAAGTGTTTCTTAGAGGTCCCGCCCAACATCAGCTGGGTTGGGCCCCAAAATGGACAGACCAATGAAATGTGGAGAACCAAAGCTCCAATGAGGTTTGCAGAAACTGGAGCTAATGAATAAGGAAACGCCATTTTTCCCCTGGTCTGCCTAGGCCTATAAATAATCCTGTCTTGGCAACCATCCCACACCCTTGCCCTTCATGCACTCAACACTGGCATCCCTTGAGTTCCTTTGCTATCTTTCCCTTGCCCTCATGGATTCCAAGCCTGGAGTTTGAGTTCCTGGTGGCTCCTTTGCCCTCCAGAGGATTCCACATCTGGATTCCATGAATTCCTACCTGACTTTTCTCTCACCCCTCATGGATTCTATGCCTGGAGTCCATGAGTTCACCTGGGCTTTCTTGCTTTCATGGATTCATGTCCATGAATTCCATCTTTCTCTCCTCTAATAAACTCTGCCTTAATTCTCTACCCATGTTCTAATTTCAATCTTCAACTCCCAAACACAAAAACCTGGACACATAAAGATTCCAAAGGGACTCTCTCTTTCTCTCCTCTTCCTTCTTCCTTCTCTCCAAAATAATTTTTTTGAGGATTAAGGCAAAATTTATTAGAGAAGAGAAAGAACAGAACTCATGGACTCTAGCATGGAATCTATGAGGGGCATGGAGCTGGAAAAGAACTCATGGACTCCAGACTCCAAATAATATTTTTAAAGTAAATTCATAGTATGTTTTATAAGCAGAGCTGTAACCAGGATAAACCAAACCATTCAGGATAGAGTGAGTATCAAAAGAAAAGACCCTAACAACTGGAAACTGCTCACTGTTAATTTGAATTCTTACTAATGAGAACTGATGACCAAACTAGAGCATAGACCTAGCTATAGATCCAGTAACAGACAGAACCCACTGGATTTTTCTGATGGTTTGGGACATGTTGACAAGTGATTGTAAGAGTTTCAGTTGAGACTTATTTTCATTATATTATCTACTTGGTGAGGTTCAGAGAGGAACCTCTGCTGCTGTCACTGTCTCCAGTTCAGGAGATACTAGATAGTTTTAGAGCTGCCATGCTGGAAAGGTCTTTGGAGGTCATCCCCCAGTGCCAGGATTATTCTTCAGGAACATATACTATTAATCTGGAGAAACTGGTTCTTATCCATCACAGAGATAAGGTCACCAACTTCCCCAATCCTCAGTTCATGAAAGGATATGGAAATGAGCTCTCCATTGCACTTTTGAGGTTGGGCACAAGATCAACTGGGTTGGACCCCAATATGAACAGACCAATGAGATGTAGAGAAGGATCAAATGCTCCAATCAGGTTTGCAGAAACTGAAGCTAACTATGAGGAAAAGCCACTTTTCCCTGATCTGCCTAACCCTATAAATACACCTGACCTGCAGCCATCTTCCACTTTCTCTTGACCTTCATGGATTCCATGACTGGAGTCATGGGTTTTTTCCCAGCTTCCTTGCCCCTCACAGACTTCATGTCTGTGAGTTCTTTTCAGGCTCCTTGCCCCTCATGGGTTCCATGTCTGGAGTCCATGAATCTTTTTCGGGCCTTCTTGCTCCTCATGGACCTTCTGTTCTTTCTCTCCTCCAATAAACTTTGCCTTAATACTCCATGAATGCTCTGGTTTCAATCTTTGACTCCGGAACACAAGAACCTGAACACAAAACCCCTCCCTGCAATAATATGACCACTGGGAAAGAACTTAATACCTGAGTGTGATTATATTACAACATTGCATTTGTTGGGGGAGTGTAGAGTCCACTACCCACGGCGTAGTGTGTCTCCACCCACTTTCACACTCATTCACATGATTGCGCAACCTGCTGCGATGACGAAGAAAGGTTAAGTCCTGCCGTCCCTGCCTCCGCCTCAATTCCCCAGATACTTGGCCACAGGATGGGGAGTTTGTCAGAGCAAATCTCAGTTTATTGGGGTTAACAAAGCAGCTTATATAAACAAAAGACCACAAGGTGCCAAAGGGGCACCCAATTGTGTCAAAGGTCAACACATCCTTCAGGTACTAGTGGTCAAGTCCAACGTCACCCAGCACAGAAGGCAGGTCAATACCTGAAAGCCAATTAGGGGTCTCTGTAATGTGATCAGGGTTAGGCCCAGGATACTAGCCTTCAGCGCCATCTTTAGTCCCATGTGCTCCGCCATGCCCTGGAGCAAATCCTGGGCGGACCCAACATCTCTCCCTTTTTGTTTTAGTAGAGACTATATTTTACAATTAATTATACAGTATTTCCAATGTCCCATTGGTGTCAGCGTGAGCTTTCGCTGTTGTCCAGTCTTGGTTGGTCTTCTTAGTCAGGCAGGTTGGCATCAGTGCCAGACAGCAGGTAGCTTGGAGAAGTCACATGTGGCTCACATGGGCAACACAGGCCTGCCTGGTCTGTCATTAGACCAAGGTCTCACAAGCCTCCAAGTTTGAATTGCGTCTCTGGGGGGCCATGTCTATAGCATGGTCTCGTAGATGGAGCGCTGCTGAGAGATGTGCTGAGAAAACACTTAAGCAATATAGTTATTAAAAGAATAAGTTTTACTAGATGTTAGGTCAAACCCAGATCGACTCCACCTTGGTTTAGGCAAGGTATTAATCAAGCCATTTTGAGTTAGGTCAGGGCTATAAAGGTTATGGTTAACATATTCCTAGAGCACACTGTGGATAGTTTCCTGACACAAAGTTAGGTGGATAGGCTTCCCAGTGTCTTTGGAATCTCAATTCAAGTTGTCCTTTTTGAAAATTTAAAATTTAAAACGTTGATGGTAAATAATGCCAACTCTAGCTGTTGGTGTGGGCTTACTCCCCCTTTTTGTTTTAGAAATTGGACCTTTAATTTAGTTGGGTATGGGGTCATCTAGTAGAGGGGGATGTCTTTTTTGGAATTTTAAAAACCTATAAAGACCTTGAGAGACCCATCCCAGCATGGCTGTTTTAAACCTGCCTAGTTTACCCCTTTAACTATTTGAGGACCCAGACTGCTCAAGGGATAAGGGTGGATGATAAGTGCTGGGATGTCTAGAGTCTTTGACAGATGGCTATATTACTTTAAGGTCCCTATAAAAGAGACAAAACACAAGTTAAACTTTTAAGATCTACACAAGGATTAAACCGTTGTAACTGGGAAGGCACATGGGATAAACCAACTCTGGCAGCTGTGAATCTCTATGATCACATCATAAAACCTGTTCAAAACCATGTGAACTCTCTATTTTGTTTTATTAAATGAGGGAATGTCTAAAAGCAACATCATTGAGCATATAAGGAATCTCGGTAGTTACTTTGTGATTGATGAACCTGTCATTTTTTTGATCATTAACATTCTAGTAAAATCAAAGATTGACAAAAGCCTACGAAGGAAGTTGAGCACTGAAATTTTGTGCTCCCTAGTCTAGAAACAAAGAGGCTTCCCATATGCATGTTAAACCAAGGTTTTCATGAGATGCTCAACCTGGTATTTTGGGCCTTCTTTTGCTGGATATCAGAGGCTTTTTCCCATCGGAGGGAAGCTAAGAGCTTCAGACCATATTGTTGGTCCCCACCAGAGGGCTCGATCCCTGGGTCCTGGGGTTAAAGGGGCAATCTTCCTCTAGTGGAAATTCCCATGGTTGGGATATAGGCCACACGAAAGCTTACTGTGCTTGCAACCATCTCAAAGCGCCCAGCCTGGTCATATTAAAAGTATCATTTTCATCTCTCTTCTGTCCGAAGCGGTCCTGGGTTGGTCTGCTTGGGCATGCCTGTTAATTTTCTACCTATCTCCTTAGGCAAATGTCAAAATTTGATTTCTTTGTTTTGTGGCTCTTTCTCTTTCCTTTTTCCACATTAAGTCTTAGATCACTTGTCCTATTTAAAAGTCCCTAAAAATGGTCTAAAAATAAGTTTAAAAGGGGTTATCTCTTGTCTAAGATGTAAACAAGGCATGTCCAAGAATATATTCTCTTTCAGGTTAGTAGGACTAAGCATTTGTATTTTTTAGCTAGTCCCTGGACACAGGAAGGGGAAATCTCTCCTTTGGCTTCAGTTTAGTGGACCTGGCCTTGGGGAAAGGACTCATGGCTCAGAAGAGTTCTGCCAGGAATTATATAAACCCAGCGCAGAACTGGCCCAATTGAATCCCATAGCTTCAAGGGATCCCGTTGTGGGGAGCACAGATGTAATAGGTTTCCCAACTCAGGCCTACATTCACTCACACATTCACACAGAAGTTAAAACATTTTTTCCAGATTTTAAAATTTTTTTATTATTATTATTTATTCAACTGTGTGCATATGCGTGTGTATGTGCACGCGCGCGCGTGTGTGTGTGTGTGTGTGTGTGTGTGTGTGTGTGTGTGTGTGTAGAACCACGGACGAATTCGGGAACCACCATGGACGCCTCCACCTCCTTCTGCCTCCGGATTCACAGGCTCCACCCTACCAGGGCCAGAAGCGCAGGCCACCCCCTTTCCAGATTTTAAAGATGCCCTTTTTCTCCCCTCCCAGGAGAAGCCCGTTTGCTTTTACTGTGAGATCCAAGATTCAAGTTATAGCCAAGACAGCATCTGGTGGGTGGAGCCTGTTTCTCCTGAGCAGAGCCCTGCTTGGGCTGCTGCAGGCCCTAGTCTCAGACCATCCCTAGGGCCAGGAGAGTGACCAGCGCACTCCACTTGTGGCCCCTCCAATGAGCTTCTGGTCACCCTTGAGAAGTTGGGATTCTATAAGTAACCAAATTCCTGCTTAATCAAAATAGACAATTGAAATACATTTGGATACATGAAGCTTAATTCTTAATCTCTAATTTCTGAGGCTCAATGTCTTTTCCTCTATAGCACAGAAGAAGCATAATGTATAACATTTTCTTTTAATCACCATCTCTAGTTTTTAATCTGTTTATAAACCCAACACTCCATAAACCTTTATAGCATACTTTAACATCCTCTTAAGCAACCACCTCAAACCTCCTGTATGCATTTTAATTTTTTAAGTGAGATTTCTTATCCTATAAACCTTATTGTAAAAGCTTTTATACATTCAAGTAACATACATATTTTCTTTATACTTTCCTTATCCTCCTTGATGGTTTCCTGTTGTTTTAACATTAGATATCCTGTAAGAAATGTCTTTTAATATAGGCATTAACAGTAGACCTTGTCTTAAAAATCGTTATATCTGAATTAAGTTTGTAAGATTATAACAGAACACAGGAGTATACTTGAACCACGAGAATGAAGAAATTCCAATGAATTTCTCAGAAATCAGTTTTTCCTTCTGGCTGTTAGATATGTTAACATTACACACTTGAAAACAAACTTTCCTAGGTAAAAACGCAATATTGTCTTTTGTGAAGCTTCATAAAAACCAAAATAAAACAAGATATTTTAGTCAGTATGTACTCAGGCCTTTCGGCGACATTTTTAAGTGTACACGTGCATTTAAATTGGGCATGCCAAATAATGAACAAAGTCAAAACCAAAATGTGATAAGTGCGCAATAAAAGTCTAAAGTGGCCACAACTGTTATTTTGAAACATAAAACACACACATTTTATAGGAAATTCAAATAGCCACACAAGTCAGAACCTTTTAAAGTAACTCTTTATCATCCCAGGCAACATACAGAGAAGTTCTCACCTGCCTGCATAAGGAACTGAGGAATTTGTACATCAGCCCCCCCCCAGCTCCACGCTGTAGCCTGCCGGGGGACATGCTTATGCGTGGATTCGGGATAGATTTTTGTGAAGGCGTATGGGGGGGTCTTCCTCTAACTCACCCCCACCCCCTTCTCCCTTGAGGAAGGGAATCTCGCCACTTTCCCACACTGGTCTGCACCCGCGGGCAGCTCCGCCCTCTCGCCAGGTCGATCCGGCAGCGCTGTGCTCTGCTCCCAAACATTTTGCGCTCGCACAGCCTCCCCACGTGCTGCTTCCCCATCACTGCCATGTTTCTACAAACCTCCGCCCCAGTCGCTCGCCGCTTTGTCTCTGTGCCATTTGTAACATTCCCGGCGTCCACACTGTGATGGGGTACCATTCTCTAAATGTCAGGCATGCCCATCATCTCCTGGGCTCCCTGCACCCTGCCATGGCCCAGCGGAATCTCGGCCCCATTACCGCGGGTCCTCAGTCCCCTCCCCCTTCCCTTCCGTCTGCTCCAACTGTGGGTGCTGGATTGGGTCGGGAAGGAAAGCCATCTTAAGTGTAGACACCATGAAATGAAAATCCAAAGAAGGGGATATCTTAAGACGTTTTTCCCGCTCTCTGGCTAGATTCTCTATCTTATTCCACATGTTGGACATTTGGGCAAATGGAGCCAACTCACCAGCTGATTCCCACACCTCAGTAATGCGGGGCGCTGGGATTTCAAAACCATGGCTTCTTAATACAGACTTAAGTGCTGACGGCACTGGATCAACCTTGTAAGACACGTTCCCCATACTAAAGGTCCCCTACCTCGAGGCCCCTGATTTGCTTCATCTGATTTAGGAATTGCCCCATGTTCGGTCGCCAGTTTGTAGAGTCCACTACCCATGGTGTGGTGTGTCTCCACCCACTCACACACTCATTCACACGATTGCGCAGCCTGCTGCGATGATGAAGAAAGGTTAAGTCCCTCCGTTCCCGCCTCCACCTCAATTCCCCAGAGACTTGGCCACAGGATGGGGAGTTTGTCAGAGCAAATCTCAGTTTATTGGGGGTAACAAAGCAGCTTATATAGATAAAAGACCACAAGGCACCAAAGGGGTACCCAATTGTGTCAAAGGTCAACACATCCTTCAGGTACTAGTGATCAAGCCCAATGTCAGTCAGCACAGAAGGCAGATCAATACCTGAAAGCCAATTAGGGGTCTCTGTAATGTGATCAGGGTTATGCCCAGGACACTAGCCCTCAGCGCCATCTTTAGTCCCATGTGCTCAGCCATGCCCTGGGGCAAATCCTGGGTGGGCCCAACAGGGGAGGGGAAAGATTGAGCATACAAGTAAAAACACTTTGAAAATTTAAGAGATCAAAGTGATGTGTGTACACACACACACACACACACACACACACACACACAGGCACGCACCTCAGATCATTGAATAAAATCAGCAAAAGGGAAAGCTATCACTTCTTTTCCTAAAGTTTAATTTGAAAAATACCACTTTTCTGTTAACAATTCAGACTTAGGCCAAGACCTTAACATTTTTTGGCCTGCATAGTTTCTGATAAATGACCAGAACACAGCTTAAGGGAGCAAGGAGTTTACTTTCTTATGACAGTCCAGTTACAGTTCATAGTCCAGCTTGATGGGAGAGCACACGCCAACACCAAGGCTGAGGGAACTGGCCACCATAACGGCTGAAAGATGGACAATCCTTACTTACCAGACCAGCATGTCTGGCCAAGTATACAGAAGGATGCCAACTCTCTCAACCAGCTCTCTGTGATTTATCCAGATCCTAATCCCACCCACCACGGGCTGGGTCTTGCCTATCAGCTAGACAATGTCCTTCAGGTTTGCTCTGGGATTCACTCAACCATCAACTCTCTACAACTGTGCCCAGAGCTCAAACCCTCAACAGTCAAGTTGACACCTGTGCTTAACTATGACACTCCACCCCTTGTCAACTTGACACAAAAACAATAGCACTTTTAAACTGTAACCTTTCCTTGTCCCCACAGATCTTAAAATATAAATACATTCCATGGACAAACTTAAAATGTTCTCATTAAAACTTCAGTTCCAGCATTTTAAAAGTTCAAAGTTTTTTAATTTTAAAAGGCTATTAAATCAGAATAAGTTAAATACTTTAAAACAAATAAAACATTAAAACAGAAGGATCTTGATACAATAAGAAACATTTAAATTTATAATAAAAGTCCAGCAAATTACCGCATCCTGTACTTCAATGTCCATCTTCTGTTGCTCATCATGTAGTCAAGGCGGCTCAAAGATTCTAGGCAATCCCAGTCTCTGTTTTCAGCTTAAAGTTATAAAAGCAGAGTTCCTCTGAACCAGGCTGAATCTCCACTCGCAGTTGTCCTCAGCAGCAGTCCCACAGTTATGGCACCTCAAACACAACTCTGGGTTCTTCTCTGCAGCTTTAAGCTTCACCATCTCTTGCAGGAACTCTACGCCTGCCACTCGGTGCCAAGCTTTTGCTGCTCTCCATGAACCCTTCAGTAGTACACAAAAACCAGTATCACCTGAGGGACGCTGCCAGATTCCGAAGCGAGGTTGAAACACAGCTTAGTCCACTGGAGCCACAGCTGCACCAACTTTAACAAGCTGACGCTAGAAAAACCTCTCTTCTAGGCAACCAAACTTGCAAAGGGCAAGAAACAGCTTTAACTTGGGCTTTACTCATTTGTCTAACAGCAGCAGATATTCTGCTGCCTGCCCTTTGCATATCCAAACCTTTAAGGCTGCCAACACAGCTCTCTTCTGTCAAGCAAACCAGTCCATCGTCTTTATATTCAGCTTTACCAAAGTCTTTGTTCCCCTCATCACAAATTGGGCCCGAACAATCTCTCTCAGCAATTGGCCCACTAAACTCTGAAGAACGGTATTTGTAAATCCACAAAGTGAAAATTCTCAAGCATTTTCAACTTTGTCCAGTGAAAATGTTCAAAAGACACAAAATCCACAGTCAGACTTATCAGCAACACCCCACTTCTGGGTACCAAATTCTGTTGCAGTTTGCCTGCATAGTTGCTGATAAATGACCATCAAACGGCTTAAGGAACAAGGGGTTTATTCTCTTCTTAACAAAGTCCTTGTTCCCCTCATCACAAATTGGGCCTGAACAATCTCTCAGCAATTGGCCCACTAACCTCTGAACAGTATTTGTAAATCCACAAAGTGAAAATTCTCAAGCATTTCCAACTTTGTCCAGCAGAACCGTTCAAAAGTCAAAAATCCACATAGTCAGATTTATCAGCAGCACCCCACTTCTGGTATTAAATTCTGTTGCAGTCAGCCTGCATGGTTGCTGATAAATGACCAGAACATAGTTTAAGGAAGCAAGGAGTTTACTTTCTTACAACAGTCCGTTTACAGTTCATAGTCCAGCTTGACAGGAGAGCACACGCCAACACCAAGGCTGAGGGAACTGGCCACCATAACGGCTGAAAGATGGACAATCCTTACTTACCAGACCAGCATGTCTGGCCAAGTATACAGAAGGATGCCAACTCTCTCAACCAGCTCTCTGTGATTTATCCAGATCCTAATCCCACCCACCACGGGCTGGGTCTTGCCCATCAGCTAGACAATGTCCTTCAGGTTTGCTCTGGGCTTAACTCAACCATCAATTCTCTACAACTGTGCCCAGAGCTCAAACCCTCAACAGTCAAGTTGACACCTGTGCTTAACTATGACACATTTCTTTCTTATTGCATTAGTCCTATTACATTAGTCTTCCTTGGACAAACCTCTTGTCTTCCAGACCAGTGAAGGGAGCAATAACCCAGCATCCCTTGTTTCATTGTTGGGCACAGGTGTCAACTTGATAGTTGAAGGTTTGAGCTCTTGGGACATTTGTGGAGAATTAGTGGTTGGGTTAAGCCCAGAGCAAACCTGCAAGAGATTGTCTAGTTGATGGGGCAGACCCCTCCCATGTGGGTGGGACTAGGTCCTGAAGAGGTGACTAAAATACTGAGAGCTTCTTGAGGAAGTTGGCATCCTTGTGTACACTTGGCCAGACAAGCTGATCTGGCAAGTAAGGATCATTCCTCTCTCAGCCATTGTGTGGTGATGGTGTGGCCAGTTCCCTAGACCCTGGTGTTGGTGCATGCTCTCCTGTCAAGCTGGGCTAAGAACTGTAACCACTTTATTGTAAGACAATAAACCCCTTGTTTCCTAAAGCCTTTTGATGGTGACTTACCAAGCAGGCAAACCACAACACCTTGTTTTGCAGTTTTAGATTCAGGGTCTTGCTATGTCACCCCCAGAGTGATTTGGAGCTTGTGAACCTCTGTCCCCACCTCCCAGGTGCCATTTTTGCTTTTAGTGCTGGAATTGAACCCATGGTCTCACTCTTGAGCTACATTCTAAGCCCCAAGAGCCCATCATCCTTGGTTCACAAGGATGTCAAAAGCTGAAACTTTTCTCCAGCTATATTAATGCAACATTAGTTGCAGTTAACCTGAGGCAGGCCATATCTCTTTTCAAGGATTGGAAGGATTATTTCTGTCTACAAACCCTTTATCACCACTGTGAGGAATGTGGTGAAAAAATTTAGCTTCAAGCAGAGTGAGAAAGTTTCTCTTAAATTCTCTTTCATTTCAGCAGCTGACCTAGAGGAGTCTCAATTTAACATCTACTATACTCCATTTCAACAGACAATAAGCAGATTGCAGGCTTTGGTAGATCATAACGGGATATCTCTAGAATTTAATAACATCTCGTTAGTTTATTCCCACAATACTTGTTTTTAGGGTTCTTTTCTGTTTGCAGTTTGTGGTATGGTTGTAATGTCAGTTTATTTTTTAAGTGGATTAATTCAAAGCCAGACATGGTAATACATGCCTGTAATCCCAGCACAAAAGAGGAAGGCAAAGGCATGAGATTAGATTCCCTGGCTAGGGAGGGAGTTTGAGGATTAAATTTAGGACTTCACACATATTTATGTACTCTACCAGTAAACTATATCCTTTGCCAGTCAATTTTTTTCTCTTTACTGTTTTTTTTTTCTTCCTAACTTTTGTTTGTGTTATTGCTGTGAGATAGGATCTCATCTTACAACTGAGGCTGGCCTGAGTTTTCATTATCCTCTGATGCTCCTGCCTCAATCTCATTGGCGGAGGGGGGAGGAGAAAGGGGAGAGCAAGAGGTGGAGTTATGTCCAGGTTCTTGTGTTTGGGAGTAGATGACTGAGGTCAGAGCCTGCATAGAGAGTTAGGGCAGATTATGTTAGAGAGAAAGGATGGAACTCATAGACCTAGAGTCCATGAGGGGCTAGGAAGTCCAAAAAGAACTCACAGACTCCAGACATGGAATCCATGAGGGGCAAGTGAGCCAAAGATGGTAGGCGGGGTCAGGATATTTATAGGGTTAGGCAGGCCCAGGAAAAGTGGCTTTTCCTTATTGGTTAGCTCCAGTTTCTGCAAACATGATTGGAGCTTTTGATCCCCTAAAGGTCATTGGTCTGTTCATATTTGGGTCCAGCTCAGTTGATCTTGTGGCGGACTTCACAGTTGAGCTGTTTTTTTTTTTTTTTTTTATTCAATTGTGTCTGTGTGCGCGTGTGTGGATGTATTTTGTGTGTGTGTGTGTAGAACCACGGATGAATTTGGGAACCACCATGGACCGTTTCCACCTCCTCCTTGTTTACTCTGCCATGGGATTTGCAGGCTCTGTCCTACCAGGACCAGAAGCATAGGCCGCCCTCGCTTCCACCCGCCCGGTGTCTATACATGGGACCTGGGATCCAAACTCAGGACCTTCCGCCTGCAAGGCGGAGGCTTAACCCCTGAGCCACCTCTCCAGCCTGAGCTGTTTCTTTTGAGGAACTTAGATTGTATGCAATGGAGAGCTCCTGTCCATATCCTTTCATAAACAGAGTATAACAGTTACTTTTAACTATTGCTGTGAGATAAAGTCAAACAGACAAAGTCACACAACTTAGAGAAGAAAGGGAGATTTATTCAACTTACAGTTTCGGAGGGAAGAAACAGACTTTCATGGCATAGGCGACATGGCTGGTGGCTGAAGCTGGCAGGCTAAGTCACAGCAGACACTCAGTAGGTTAGTGGGTGACAATTGAAGGCTGGAGGATTTCTGGAGAGTCTTTCTTCTTTCCAGTCTTCTGCTCTGTGGTTCCTTTTATCTGGTCCACTACTGGGAGGTTCTAATAAAATCTAGGAAAGTTCCAATCGGATCTAGGGCTGGTATTGATCCAGATAATCTCTTCAGTTGGTTCCAGCTCATATTAGTTAATGCCAGGTGTGTCAAGTTGACACCCAAGATTAACTATCCTGGATTGGGGCAAGTTGGCAACTTTGTATCTATGGAAGATTAGAGCCAGTTCCTCCAGATTAAAACCATGTGTTCCTTCAAGATAATCCCAGCAACCGGGAGATGACTCTCAGAGACCTTCTCAGGTCTCTGCCTAATCCTGACTGCTGGGATTACAGTCATGTGATGCCAGGCTGACTTTAAAAAAATACTCTTTAGGGCAGGGAGATGGCTCAGTGCGTACAGGCACCTGCTTGCAAACCTAGATACTTGAGTTCAAATCCCTGGAGTTCACATGGTGAAAGGAGAGGACTGATTTCTGAAAGCTGTTCTTTGATCTCTATATGCACCCTGTGGAACATGCATGCTTGCTCACTCTCACAAACAAACAAACAAACAAGCAAATAAATATTTTTAAAATGAGATATCCTTTAAAGAACATCTACATAAAACATTAGTAGGAGTGGTAGCACATACCTACAATCCATAATATAATGAATCTGTGGCAGGAGGATCAAGAGTTCAAGACCAGCCTGAGCTAAATGATGAGCTCATATCTCAAAATAAAATAAAATAAAATAAAAATTGGAAAATAATATTTCCAATAAATATATTTCTTCCACACACACACACGGAAAAAAATAATCATATGATTGGAGAGATGTTTTAGAAGTTAAACCTCTGACTTGAAAGCAGATAGATCTGAGTTCAAACCCTAGATTCCATGTAAAAATACTGGGCAGAAATGGCAGTAGCTTACATTTCCGGCCCTAGAAATCAGAGCCTGGGAAACCTCAGAGCAAAGTAAAATGAAGGTAGTGCAATCCAGGATGATTCCTGAAGTCACCTTTAGACCAATACTAGCAAAGATTTGGGAAAATTGAAAACAGAACTACTTGAAGATCCAGCAGTCTCTCCCCTTTCAGTATATCTCCAAAATGAAACGAAGTCAGAACTTGCATGACCATTTGTGCACCTCTGCTCATTTTGTCTGTATTTACGATAGCCAGTAGCAAAGCAACCTAAATGTCTGCTGGCAAAGAAGTATATGATATATTATGTGCACACACAATGAAATATTAATCATCCTTTAAGAAGGAAACTGCATCCAGAAACTCACTGCAGTGAGACTTGTCCTTGAGGTGGCTTGAGAAGGAGCAACTTGGTATGCTACTGGGGTCTGAACCCCCACAAGAGTAGACAAGCCAGAGGGAACCTTGGGGTCCATAGACGCAGTCAGTCAGAAGAGTGGGAAGGAGTGGAATGGATTGATGAAGGGAAGGAAGGGGTATGGGAGGAAAGGAGAGAGGGAGGATGGAGGGAAACAGGAATAACTACTCAATATGATTGTAAAACTAAAATAAATAAATAAATAAAAGAAGGAAGGCCATGACAACATGGATAAATGAAATAAGGCAGATGCACAAAGACATATACTACATGAGCTCATAAGCACATGGAATATAAAATAGCTAAACTTATAGAAATACCAGAAAGAATATTGATTGCTAGAGGCTGAAACTGGGGGGAGGAATAAAGAGATGTTAAAGGATACAAAGTTTCAATTATGCCAGAGGAATGAGTTCTGAAACTGTAAGTAATACACAATAGATACACTCACAAAAAGAAGGAAAATGAAAACTGTAAGAGGCGATGGATATATTAATTATCTTGATTGTGATGATTATTCCACAAAGATCTTTAAAAATTTTTTTATCAGCATGTTTTGATTATATGTAATAGTAGATTTAATTATGGCATCTCCATACAGACATATACTTTTTTTATCACAGTCATCCCCCACTAACCGTTTCCCTCCTGTTCCCACTGATCCCCTTCTTCTTCCCATCTTGTACCTCTTCTATTTTCATATAGGATGTTACTAAACTATGGAGGGGGTGATATACAAGTTCTATTTATGACGAGTGCTTTATTCTCAGAACCTTGATTAACTAGGAGTCTATGCAGCAATACTGGAGGGGAGGAGGGGTGAAAGCACTAAAGCTCTTTGAAACTAAGATCATTTCATCCGGGGGCTCACATACTGGACTTTGGAGTGGTAGGATTTCAGTTAGCTCAACTGTGCTGTGGTTTAGTTCACTCTTGAATACGCACTCCCTCCTAACCTTTGCCATGGGAATGTTTGTTCTGTGCCAATGCGTGTTGGGAGTGTGTAACTTGTTCTTTCAATTTTACAAGCAGTCACAGTTGAGAGACTGCCTTGAGTCTCAGAAGAGGCTTTGGACTGCTATATATATATATATATACAATGGGGACTTTTGTTGTTGAACTGAATGTGGATTGCATCATGAGACTATGGGACCAAGGGGTGGAATGTCATCATTTGAATGTGAATTGTCCCCCATTGGCTCATGTGTTTGAATACTTGGTGACTAGTGGGTGATGCTGTTTGGAAATGTTATGGAACCTTTAGGAGGTAGTGTCTTGCTGCCTTGATGTTGGATAACCCAGCCCAAAATTTCTATCTCTGTCTCTGTCTCGGTCTTTGTCTCTGTCTCTGTCTCTGTCTCTCTCTGTCTCTCTCTCTCTCTCTCTCTCTCTCTCTCTCTCTTGCCTTCAAAATGTACTATATCCCTTTTGAAACTGTATACCAAATAATAAACCTCTTCTTCCTTAAGTTTCTTAGGTCTGGGGTATTTATCATAGCAACATATGGCTAACTGCAACAGTTAACATTAATCTAGCGATACTAGCTAATGTTATAAGAGAAAACCAAAGTTAAGAGGAATACAAAGGTGGATTTCATGAAAGAAAATCTAGGAACCATTTTGAAAAGAAGAAATGGATATTCAAAGGAAAACACACGAATAGACTTTTGGCAAAAGAAGGTTGTGGAGAAAAGAGGACACTTACTGCTAGTGGGAGTGCAAACTGATACAGTCTCTTTGGAGATCAGTGTGGAGGTTCCTCAGAAAGTTAAAAATGGAACTGCCATATGATCCAGCTATACCAGTCCTAGGAATATTCCCAAAAGACTCTACATTTTATTACAAAGACACTTGTTCATCTATGTTCATTGCAGCTCTGTTCATAATAGTGAGAAAATGTAATCAGTCAACATGCCCATCAAGAGAGGAATGGATAATGAAGATGTGGTACATCTACACAATGGAATGTTACTCAGCCATCAGAAAGGATGAGATTATGGAATTTGATGGTAAATGGATGGTACTAGAAACTTTAATATTGAGTGAGGTGTCTCAGACACAGAAAGTTAAGCACCACATGTTCTCTCTTATATACGGATGCTAGCATTGATATCCTTGTCAATGTATTTAGATTGGAATCACTGTAAGAGCCAGAAAATTCTGAAGTGCATTGTATATTTGAAACTTAGTTTGTGTATGTGCATGTGCGTGCATGTATGTATGTGTGTGCATGTGTGTGTTTGCACATGGTGTGTGTGTGTGTGTGTGTGTGTGTGTGTGTGTGTGTGTATGTGTGTATTTAAAGGCATTGTGTGTCCCTGTAGAGGACCAAGGGTCACTTTGGAAATCATCCCGAATTGCTTCTACCTCTTTATTATTTCCCTTTGGGATTTCCCAGGATCTGCCCACCAGGGCTGGAAGTGCAAGCCACCACTTTTCTGCCTGGCATTTTTTTTATGTGGGATCTGGGATCCGAAATAAGGAAGTTTTGCTTGTGAGTCAGAGTCTTAACCCCTGAGCCATCTCTCCAGCTTTGTATTATATATTTACACTGTAGTTAGTGCATATGCCAATTTGATAGATTAAAATTATAATACTGTTTGAAATTCAAAATAAAAATTATTGTATTCCATAACACTAGCATCTTTCTAACTCAGATTAAATAATATTTATCCTATTCTATGTAAATTTTGTTTTTGAGATATGAAAAAAGGATGAGATTGTGTCTTCTTAATCCTTTCAAACAGTGTTTCATGAAGTTTTTTTTTATAATTTTCGCTGTCTAGAATCTAATACATTGGTCATCTGAAAATCTCAAGCTAGAGGGGGCTAAAGAGATAGCTCAGGCCCTCTGTCCCTCTTTTTTCTGTAAATTAATTTATATTATTAAATTATATTATCGCCATTTGTGACTTTGAAAATTTATGGTCTCAGAATCAGGGATTTAAAAAAATGTTACATATTCAGGGACCGGAGAGATGGTTCAGGGGTTAAGACTCTGCCTTGCAAGTAGAAGGTCCTGAGTTCAGTCTCCCAACACCCGTGAAAAAACTCTAGGCAGAAATAGAGTTCTGCCTGCACTTCCAGTCCTTGTGGGCGGAGTCTGGGAAATCCCAGAGGGAAGCAAAAAAGGAGGAAGAAAATATCCAGGATGATTCCTGGTCACCCTTGGTCTTCCACAGGGACATGGAATATCTCCTCTCTCTCTCTCTCTCTCTCTCTCTCTCTCTCTCTCTCTCTCTCTCTCGTGCACGCACACACACACAGAGATATACACACACAAAATAAAAGTTACACATTTTAAATGAAAGAATTTAAAGACCATTTATGATACACAGTAAAACATTAAACTTGAATTATATTAATGCTATATTAGTAATGAACAAAATAAGGGAAATTTTCTTGTTATGAAATTAAACTTGGTTCACTCTTTTTTAAAAAAGTAAAATATGTAAGTGTATTACACATAAATATAACCTTTAAATGTCAATAGCAGTGCATGAATCTTTATTTTATCTAATAATAAACTGTATAACTTGTTTTTCGACCATGAAGATTTTAATTGACAGCACTTAGAAAATACAGTCTGATGGTTTTAATTACAAAAGCTTTGCTCACCAGAAAATGTGCTTGTCTGTTCATGGAAACAGATGGTGTGTGATCAATGACCTTCTCAGGGAACACAAATGGAAAAGGACATGAAGTATAGTCATGTGAATTTTGAAGATGCTACAGGTGAACACACAATTTCTAGTTCAAAAGTCTCTTAATACAATATGCCTCTCACCACATGTCTAGACAGAGCGTCTGAAGGACATGACATCTTGGGATGAAGGAAATCATTCATCAACGTAGTCTGCTTCTTAGCCTATCTTTGTGGAAAGGGGGAGGACAGACAACATTTTTACTGAGAAAATGCAGAGCTCAGATTCTGATTATCAGTTTGAGTGTGCGGTGGATTGTCACAGTTTGCCTGCATTGTTGCCAATAAATTCACTATCAAACGGCTTAAAGGAACAAGGGGTTTTATTCTGGCTTAGAATTCCCTGTTACAGGGACTAGAGAGGTGGCTCAGGGGTTAAGCCACTGCCTCGCAGGTGAAACGTCCTGAGTTCGAGCCTCTGCCTTGCAGCAGGCGGAAGGTCCAGAGTTCGGATTCTAGACTCCACGTATAGACACCGGGTGGAAGCGGGGGCGGCCTGTGTTTCTAAGGCCCTGGTAGGGCGGAGCCTGTGAATCCCGGGGCAGAGTAAACAAGGAGGAGGTGGAACCGTCCATGGTGGTTCCCAAATTCGCCTGTGGTTCTACACACACATACACACACACGCACAATTGAATAAATAATAATAAATTTTTTTAGAATTCTCTGTTATAGGGTCTTCTGTCAGGCAATCATGGATTAGGTAATGCAGTTTGTTGAGCCAAGTCGGCAATTTGTGAAGGACTCAATTTGTCTAGTTAAAAGATGCACCAAACCTGATAGAAAAGAATTCCAGAAGATCGCCATGGCCACAGCAATAGGATTCGCTATAATGGGATTCATTGGTTTCTTTGTGAAATTGATCCACATCCCTATTAATAACATTATTGTGGGTGACTGAATACTTTTTGGAAGAGTCTTGTCTTTGGAATTAGTGAACAAGTGAGGGTGTAAGAAGTTCATCAAGTAAAAATTCACCTGTAAACCTTGTTTTTTGTCTCCCCTCTCAGATGTTTTCTATTTCTAAATTAAGATAGTTTCAAAATAAACAATTTTTCCTAAAAAAAAAAAATTCTCTGTTACAGTTCCTTGGTCAGCTTATCAGGAGAGTCCACAACAATAGCAAGTGCATAGGACTATACCGTATCCATACAGCCATCCACGGGACTTCTGAGAGAGAGACGACCCATCTGTCAGACCAGCATATCTGGCCAAGTATACCAAAAGATGCCAACTTTCTCAATCAATTCCTTCTATCTTATTCACCTGCCCAGGACTAGACCCGCCAACTATGAGATGAATCTTCCCTATTAATCAATCTCCTGCAGGCTTGCTCAAGGCTTAACTGAACCTCAGAGCTCAAAACCCTCAGTTGACACAACTAGCAAAGTTTCTCTGTGTTGTAGACACAAAAGCCTGACTGCTCAACTCATAATGATTGTGTGATGGCTGCATTCATCCTGCTCTGCATTTGAGAAAATGTGCCATCTTGTTACAGTTATAACCCTCCTCCACAAAAGATTTGCACATAAATGAAGAATGTTTAATTATATTGCACTCTTTTGACCACAGCGATCGGTCCAGCAGGTGCATATTATTTATTCCAGGCAGCATTTTTCCAAGGTGTTTTCCACGTTGGGGCTAGGAAGAACACTTCCTTATCTGCTTGTTAATCTGTAAGGACAGCTTTGGATCCATCAGAGGCTGCATGTCTATTCTTATGTAGTTAATAGACAAGCAAAAAACTATGAAACTAAAATCCATAGGAAAGCATCAAGAGGAAGAGAGGGAGAAGGAATGCAATTTATACCCACGCACATCAGGATAACTGCTACTTGAAAAACAAGAGGAAATAAGAGTTGGCAAAGATGTGGAGAAATTAGAGCAATTGTATATAGTTGGTGGGCATGACAAGTGATACAAATGATGATACAAATGATATGAGGAATAATATGGGTGTTGTTCAAAAAAATTAAAAATAGAATTGCCATATGATTCAGCAGTTCCCCAAGGACAGATGATATCTCAGCAGGATTTAAAGCAATCCCAAATAAACACTTAAACACCAATTTTCATAGAAGAGTTATTCCCTATAGCCCCAAATGGAAACAGGTTAAGCAATCTTGGCTGAATGAATGGATAATCAAAGTGTGGTATATACAAATAAGTGGGTAATTAATTAGTCTTAAAAGGGGAGAAAAGACATATGTCACAATGTAGATGATCTTGAGGACCATTATACTTCATGAAATAAGCCATTCACATAGACAGATACCATATAATGAGGTATCTATCAGTCATTCAGAAAATAGAATTGTAGTTGCCAGTTATGGAAAAAGGGGAAGCAGGGGAATTGTTTATGGATAGTTTCAATTCCATAAAATAGAAAGGATTGGGATTGGCTGCTCAGCAATGTGAATATCCAATTACCATTGAACTATACACTTAAAAAACGGTTAAGGTAATAACTTTTATACTTGTATTTTATCATTTTAAATTTTATAAATCTAAATTAAGTTCTTAAATTCATTAGAAGGTAAGGCAAAAAAATCTATCAAATGTGAGTGTAACATCAAAAATTAAAGTCATAATAAAATGTCTATGTACACAAATAATGTATGAATGCTCATTGTCTTGTTGGTCTTTATTATGACTACTTAAGAAAAATTTTTTATACTTTATTTGTCTTTAATGAAGTCCAGTGAGTAAATTTCAATTAGGAAAAATAAAATACTCTTTTCAAATCTCTCTCTCTCCTCCCTCCCTCTCTCTCCCTCTCCCTCTCTTTCTCTCTCTCTCTCTGATCTGTTACTATATGCCTAGACTGGCCTTGAATTCACTATTTTCTTATCCTGATCTCCTGGGCACTAGGATTACATGTGTGCATCACCATGCTTGGCTTGAAATAAGTAATCTAACCCACTGCTAATCTAGCACAATGTTTCTGAAAAGCAATTTAGTGAGTGTTCAGTGTTTAATTCCCCTTATCAGAATGAACCACTTTTAACAAGTGATTCTCCAGAGATTACAGAGTAGGAAAAGGCTGTTATCAGGATAGTACTATATATTGAAGAATTTACTTCTTCAACTGATAACAAACAAAAGGATTAGAACAAGAGAAAAACAGTGATCGTGGAGATAAAGTAGAAGTTGTGGGAATAAGGTGATTACTGAAACAGGGTGAAATTGGATAGCTTTGTATCAGGATGAAATTGGATAGGTTTGTAATCTTTCTGTAGAGAACTTGGAAGACAAATTTAAATCTTAATTTTTATTAACAAAAATGTTGATGTAATTTCTCTCTTTCAAATAAATAAAATTTAAAAAGGCATCTGTCTCATATTAAAGATACAATTTAAAAAAGGTAAAATTAGGGAAACCCAAGGCAGCATGTTTAATGCTTGTCTTTAGATAGCATGCTAAAGCATTAGCTTGTAAAAGTTAAATACTATTTTATCTCCGTGGGAAAAAAGTAGAAATAAATGTGTTTATATTGCAATAACCAATAACATATCTATATAGCGTGAAACAGAAATAGCATATCAGATTTATAAGTACATCAAATTTGGATAACTCAAAAAATTTTAAACATGTCCAGATCTCTGTTTAATTAAACCGAATTTTAAATCTCACATCCCTAAAGATACAGTTTTCTTAACTGAAACTATTGATTTGCACTGACCCTGATGTGCTAAAAATAGACATTAACAAGTGAAACAAAGCTAATAAATGTCATTAAGAATTAGGCCTTATTCTGTTTCTGTAAAAATTATTTAATCTGCTAGTGTAGGATTTATAGCAATTTTTCAAATAGGAATAGCTCCAAAGAGTAGCTTTCCCCAAGGACTTGTTTTAGAACTTCCATTGATGTGTAAATAGAGAAGATGATTGCCTACATGGATAATTCAATAGGGTGCCACATGCATCTATCCTACTAATGCCAACAAATTCATTATTTTCCTTCCACCTATCTCTGTATTAGGAGCAGAGAAAAAAGTCTTAAAAAGCTAACTTCTTCCTGATGTAAATTTTTGGAGAGCGATGCAGTTAGTTTGGGTGGGAATGAGTATTTGTGTTCTCTACAAAATGTAAATGTGGAAAGCCTGCCAACCCCCCCCCCAGTGTAGTACTATAAGAGGTGGGATCTTTGGTGATTAAATGAAGATCCTCACAAATGGGATTAGTACCTTTAGAAGAGAAATGAGAGCTTTTTCCTGTTCCTCACCACTCGAGGATACAAAGATGGGAATCTACAATCTAGGAAGTAGGTCCTAGCTATATGCCAGATCTGGTAACACATTAACTTTGGACTTTCTAGCTTCCAGAACTGTGACCCATCCAGATGTCTATTGTATTTTGGTCCAGCAGCTGGAATTGACTAGTCCCAACACCACGGTTAGAATCCACTTTTATTTTGAGAAAGGCAAAGCTATAAAATATGAACACACAAAATGGGATGAGGAGGAGGTAGGGCTCTCTAGAGAGGAAGGGAATCAACAAAATGGATATAAAAAAAGGAATTTATTGTATTGGCTTATGAGATAAGGTCTAGGTGGCCTAACAATGACTACAATCTGATGCTGAAGGCCCAGAAGATTCCTGGAGTGTCTCTGATCTTCAGTCAACGTTCAGTTGAAGCTGATTTCTAATGTCCTAGTACAATGGCAGCATCAGAAAAGATGAGCATGTCAGTACTGGGCAAGAGAAGAGCTCCCCATTCTTGTGCTTCCTTTAATCTGGTTTGTCATGGAAGGTGTCACTCCCATTTAGGGTGGTGAGTCATTATATTTCAAATGACTTAATTTTGATACTCTTTTCAAGTGATCTCTTTTTTTTTTTAATTTTTTTTTAATTTATTCAACTGTGTGCATGTGTGTGTCTGTGTGTGTATGTGTGTCTGTGTATGTGTAGAACCACGGACGAATTCGCGAACCACCATGGACGCCTCCACCTCCTTCTGCCCAGGGATTCACAGGCTTCGCCCTACCAGGACCAGAAACGCAGGCCGCTCCCGCTTCGGCCTGACGTCTATACGTGGGATCTGGGATCCGAACTCAGGACCTTCCGCCTGCAAGGCGGAAGCTTAACTCCTGAGCCACCTCTCCAGCCCCTCAAGTGATCTCTTAATAGTTGGTTTGTTAGCTAATCCCAGGTCAGTCAAGTTGACAACTAAGAAAAACTATCACAGAAGGGTTGGAAAAGGGGGCAAAGCAGAGAGAAGGGAGGTGGCGGCAAAGATGGATGTGTCCTACACTTCGTCTTGCCTTCCTCCCACCTTGAGTTTCCACTTCTGCTCTCTGTGTTCTCAGCTTCTGTATCTTCCTTTCTCATGCTAGTTGATTGTACTAGTTACTCTTTTCTGTTGTTGTGAGAGAACACCAGAAGTCAAGCAATTTAAGGTAGAAAGAGAGCTTTATTTAGCTTACAGTTCCAGAGAGGAGATATAGTCTTTCATGGCGGGTACAGCCTGGCTGGAGGCAGAAGTTGGAGAAAGTCTAGGTTACACACATATACCAGTCTGAGAGCTGCAAGAGCAGAGCTCTCCTGGAGGTAGAGCGGGACTAATCTACCTCAAGGCCCACCCCCTCTGACCACCTTCCTCCAGCAAGGCTCCATCTTGCAAAGATGCCATGACCTTCCCCGACACATGAGACTGTGGGGGACACATTTCAAACTATGATACTGATTAATAGCAAAACTGGATGAAGCAAATGAAATGAATAAAAATATTCAATAAATTTTTAAACTTTAAAAATTGCTTTTATTTGTGTGTGGGTACATAGATGCTTGTGTATGTGCAACGGTACGTGTGTGGACATCAGAGAACATCATCTCAGGAGAGAAGTCATTCTCCCTTCATGTTGTTTGTGAGGCGGGGTCTCTCTTGTTATCTCTGTCACTGCTGTCTGAGGGAGCTATTGGCCGACTAATGTCTCTGCCTCCCATCCAGATGTGAGTCATCCCATCCCACTATTTCTATATGGGTACCATGGATAAAATTCCAGTTGTCAGGGATGTACACCAAGAATTGTTACCTGCTGAGCCATCTCACTGGACTGTAACTTTTTCTAATAGTAAAAAAAGTTGTCAACTTATGCTCCTTCTGGGATCTAGGGAGAACTGGATAAAAGAGATGGCAGAGATTGGATTCCCAGACTTCAGAGTCATAAGCTAGGAGGCAGGAGGTTCATTAAGAGGGTCTATGGAGCCTTGTGTGGTGGCATATGCTTGTAATCCCAGTGTTTGAGAGGCAGGAAGATAAGAAATTCAAGGTTATTTTCAACTACATAGTTTTCTTTTTTAAAAGTTTTCTTTTACAAGCATATTGAGTATTCATCCCAGTTTCCCTCCTTCCCCTCTCCCTTTCACCTCTCCCCCCGCCCCCTGCCTTCATCATTCCCTTCCACTCCCTCCCAGCTATCTTCCTGTGTGCTTTTATGGACTCTAGGATACACTCTGGTTAGTCTACTCCTGTGGGGGCTCAGGCCTTTGTGGTACATCAAGTTACCACTCTTCAGGTCACCCCATTGATTTGTGCATTTACCTTCATTCCTCCAGTTTTAGACCCAAAGTACCAAAAGAGGAGTTTGATGTACTTTCTTTCTACCTATAGGTTTATTGGATGTCTTCCGTATTGATTTTTTTTCCTTCCCTTTTTTAGGTTCTTGTTCTACTTTCCAGTAAAATGTGTACCATTCTGACAAATGGGTCTTGAATCCAACCAGAAAGCTGTTGGTTGTCTCCTGTCACTATTACACTGGTAGTCACCTGTTGCCATAGTGGTTTATATTGCAACTTACAGATCTCATGCCGTTGATGGGGCTTATGATTATGTCTCTTTCCCAGCAGCTTCTACTGTATTCCTTGGTACTGTGTAAGCTATCCAGCAGAGGTCCACAGACATGATCTAGTTGATGTATTTTGTCATGTTCTGTGATCCATTTCAACTACACAGTTTCCTTAAGCAATACTTTGAAACTGCTGGGTACAGTGGGATCACACACTTGCAATCTCAGCTTCTTCACAGGCTGAGGCATGGAAACCACAAGTTTGAGGTCAGCTTGGGTGATTTAGCAAAAGCCTTTCTCAAAATAAAAACAAAAAGGGGAGAGGATGTAACTTAGCAGCAAAGTGCTTGTCTAGCATGTCTACAGCTTCAAACCTTCATCTCTACTTCAGTTTCCTGTTTCTAAAATGGTACCTGTGGATTGAGACTGTAGATCAGTGGCAGAGTCCTTGTCCAAATGGGCCTGAATTTAATTCCCATCACGACAAAACAATGCATTATATAAATATATGATATATATTTAGTACTCACCTCATAGGATTTGGAATGTCTCTTAAGCAACTAACTGGTGCCTGACAACTACAGAAGCTCAGTAAGTAGAGCCATCTTTCTAAGAAAGTTTTAGACATCGTGGTGACCTCCTAACATATGTATGCTCATAGATCAACATCAGTGTAATTGGGGATGAGGGTTTCATACCATGTCATTTGAACAAATCCAATCCTTCCAGTCAGGGAACAGCATAGTCCATGGCATTTGCAAGATCACAACAATGGGCAGTAACCAACTTAGGCAAACAGTGCATTAAAGGCTAGGGAGATGGTTCAGTGGTTAAAGCACTTGTCACACAAGCAAGAGGACCAGGGATTAGATTTCCAGAATTCACACATATGCCACGTAGGCATTCTACCTCACCTGTAATTCATCTCAGAAATTAAAGATTTGGTATTTTGGTTTGAAACGGGATCATGTACTTGAACACCTAGTCTCCGATTGGTAGCCCTGTTTGGGAAGGCTGTGGACCCTTTAGAAGGTGGAATCCTGGTGGAGGAGGTATGACCCTGGGAGAAGGCCTTGATGCATGATAATCCTGTCCCACTTCATATCTCTTGCTTCCTAAGAGTGTCTGCAATTTGAGAGCTGGCTTCTTATCTCTGCCACTTACCTTCCCTGCCTGCTGTCAAGCCTTTTCCCACCACACTCTAATCCCTCTGAACCCATAAGCCAAAATAATAAATCCTTTCTCTTTCCTTTGCTTTTTATTAGGTGCTTTGTCACAACAATGAGATAAGAAACTAAAACAGAGACTGATTCCAGAAGTGGGACTTTTGCTGTGATAAACCTGTGTGTCTTTTAAGCCTTTGGAACTTGAATGTGGTCGAGGAATGCGGAAGAGTTTAGAACTTTGGGCCAGAAAAGTCATCGAGTGCTGTAAACACATGGGAGTTTGGGAAACCAGAAGGCCAAGGAAAATGTGGACAGTATAGGAATGCCTCATGACGCTTCAGAGGGGAACAAGGTCTTTATCAGGATCTGGGTTAGAGGCCATTCGTGTTATATTCAAATAAAGAATATAACATTTGCATAACGCTGAATTAAAATATAATGTAAATGAAAGTTCCTCACAGATAAAAGAAATTTTAAGGCAGTATAGCATTGAGTTTGAGGTGTGGTTATTTGTTAGTAGTCTTTTTTATTATCATATGTGTGAGTGTAGGTGGTTGTATATCAGAAAGCACTGTGTGTTCCCTGTGGAGGACCAAGGGTGAATCTGGGAATCATCCTGAATTGCTTCTATCTTCTTGCTTCATTCTGGGATTTTACAGGCTCTGCCCTGGTGGGCTAGAAATGCGGCTTGGCAGTTTTTCACATGGGAACTGGGATCCAAACTCGGGACCTTCTGCTTGCAAGACAGAGTCTTAACCCCTTAGCCATCTCTCCACTTGTTAGTAGTCTTATTCAGTTTACAATGAACAAGAGCAAGGAATAAGGCAGAAAGAAAGAAAAAAAATTCATATTTGGAGAGGAAAAGAGCAAGAGGAAATTGTGCTAATAAGGATGCTGTTACTATTAAGCAATAAGTGCCATTAAAGAAAAGCATTCTGTTCTGCCCTGGAATAGGGAAGGCATCCTGAGGGCGCCATTCTACCCATCAGAGACTCCAACCTATAATATGACAATTCAGGGGTTAAGACTCTGCTTTACAAGCAGGGTTCAGGTCCAGCTCCTACCTAAAAATGTCAAGTGTAAACGGTGGTGGCCCTGCACTTCTGGTTCTGGTGGGCGGAGTCTGAGAAATACCAGAGCAAAGCAAGGAGGTAGAAGCAATCCAGGATGATTCTAGAAGTCACCCTTGGTTCTCCACAGAGACTCATAGTGCCCTTTCTCTCTCTCTCTCTCTCTCTCTCTCTCTCTCTCTCTCTCTCTCTCTCTCACACACACACACACACACACACACACAAATTTTTTTTAAAAAGTCTACCCTTTGTCAATCTGACACTGAAACATATCACCTTTCAGCCAAGGTCTCATTTTCATTCTGTAATATAAAATGTACTTAATCCAAGTTTAAAAGTCCCATAATCATTAGTTAGCAGTTCTGGCAATCTAAGAGTTCAAAACCTCTTAACTGAACTTCTATATGCTGAAACTTAAGGAACTTCCCTGTGCAGTTGCTCTCTGCAGAAAACTCGTTTTGGTTTCTTATTTGTCCTTTTTTTTTTTTTTTTCCTTAATTGTCATATTATAGGCAGAGGCAGGTGATCTCTGAAGCTTTCTGGTCAGCCAGTCCAGTCAACCAGTGAGCTCTAGGTTAAAGACCCTGTCTCAATGAGGTGAAGCCAAGATTGTATGTGTGTAGTCAGGGAGACCCATGGGTGATTTGGGGTATCATCCTGGATTTTCTATCTCCTTTTTTGTTTGCTTTGGAGTTCCCCAGGCTTCCCCTTCCAGAGCCATTTCCGCCCAGTGCTTTTAGATGGGACTCAGGATCCAAACTCAAGTCCCTTTGCTTAGAGCTTTAACCCCTGGGCCACCCCTCCAACTCCCACTGGAGTCATTTCTAACCTGAGGCTGTTATGATTAATGTCAACATTTTTGCATGTCTGTTGGGATATACTTCCAGAAATGAAATTTCTCAACCTTTTTTGTTACTCAACCTTTTCCAAATGGTTAGCTGATTTGCAGTCCCACTACCAGCAGTTCCTGTGCCTCCTGCTTTCACAAACACTTAATATTGTCAATAATTTATGTTTGCTGTTTATACTACTATAAACAGCAAACATTATTGTGGTTTTAGTATACATTTTCTTAGAAATGGTCCACGTCAATAATTGCCTATTATTTTTCAGTGTGCTTATAATTTTATCTAGGCCAAATTCTGATGAATTGTCAGGCTCAGAATTGCTTTTTTTTTTTTTCTACAAAGTGCTGTTGTAATATTCTGTACGTGGTCAGAAACTTGAGACCCATTTCATACCCCCATGAAACCTTGAATCTACTAGATAGAAAAGGGCAAGGACTTCCTTGCCATAAGATCAAACTTCTCAGGGTGAAGACTGCTCTAATGACTCAGTGGACGACCAGAAGCTAAGCGGTCTTGTGTAGCAATTACTCTACTTTGTCAGCAGGCATCATTCTTCTGTCTGGGTGGACTTTATAGGACTGCACTTCCCCCCGGGTAAATGCTAGCAATGGCTCTCTTGGTTAAAGAAAGTTTCCAAGATAGCATAGTTTCAGAGTATCTAATTCAGAACCATTGTGTGCCACCTACTCTGACGTGACTTTTAAAAGGCATCTCAAATAACTAGCATTCTTCTGCATAGTATAAATCTGTCATAATGTACTGACTTTTGAGTCAACAATGCCTTTAAAAGTCCCATCCCTTACTGTTATATATAGTAGAAATTGACTGTAGTTTCCACTATTTTTATCTAAGCTTCTATGTTTGGTATGTATTTGCTTCCTATTTGATGTTTTCATGGCATTTTTGTAGATCAGTGGAAGAGGGGTGCAGGTGTTGAATTCAAACTGCTAATTATTTTTTTTTTTAGGTGAGAAAACAGTACCAAAAAAGTCATGTGGACTCCACATATGAAACTGCTTTTGAGGAACTGAAAATTTTTCTCAACTAGTTCTAGGTGACATGTAAACTGCTATGCAATAAGAAATTGAATGCTCAATGTCCAACACACTATTGACCCCACAAAGCCTAACATTTGCTAAAGGCACCAAGATCCTTGGAGGCAAGGGATTGACAGCCACAGTAGTGTTCCTATGCTTAAGGGGAACACAGGAAAGGGTTCAGGGAAATGCCACTGGGTCCTTGTACGTCATTGGAGAGGAGGGCCCAGAGGAGTCTGGCATGCACATTAAAGGATTCTCCGGGGATTGGGGGGGAGGCACTGGGGGATGCAGAGGGAGGGGTGAGGGTAGGGGGAGCAGGGGAGCCAGGGGGGAGGAGGAGGGAGGGAGGGAACCGGTGTACCTACTAAGTTTGTATGAGCAGAAATAATAATAAAAAATGTTAAAAAAAAAGAAATTGAATATTGTTGAATAGAAGCGGGATTCTCAGCACACTATAGTCTCTCACCATGATTATAAAGAGATCATCTTCCATTCTTGTTACTTCAGTAAAGCAACACTGAGTTAAGTAAAGCAAGTCTACATCATAATATCTGAAACAGGGTCTTTATTGTCTGAGTCCCAACACTACGGTAAAAGTGGTAAAAGAGGAACTCTGTTAGGGATTCCCGGTAGACGAATTAAAGCAAAATGGTACAAAATAGTAGATGAACACCCCTCACCCCCACCCCCACCCCCACCCCCACCCCCGGGCAGAAGGCCGCAATAGAGAGCAGAGGTGGTGTCTCTCTCCCTTAGCACTCAACATTGTTGGGCCAATCTTGTTAAAGCGAAGCAGGTTGCCGGTTCAGTGCTCTCACCGGCACCTTATATTCTTCCTAAAGTCAGTTTCTATAGGCAAGAAATTGTGATCTCTCCTCTGTGTTCCCTAAAATGCCACACTAGCACACCTTAGTCACTAATGTACATAAATGACAGGAAGTCTTTTGTGATCAACAGCAAGAATATAAATATTATCTCCTAGGGCCAAAATTGAACACAACAGATTTTTATTAATAAAAACAGGTAAAATTAAATAATGTACTTTTACATATCACATCTTTGGACACATCAGTAGATGAATTTAGTTCTTTTTACAGCACTTAAAAAAATAACTAGTATCCCTAAAATATCTGGTACAACTAATGATTGCTATGATCTATAACTGCTAAAGTTGAAAAATGACATTGCTACATGAATAAGAAAACAGGTTAGTTGCAGCATTGTTTACAAAGGGAGTATTTAAGAAATGTATTCAGAGGAGTATCTCCAGCACTTAAGTTATACGACTGTGTTCAATCATTTTTTTTCCCAATTTCTGTGTAAAACAGTACTTACCTTCTCATCAGGTTTTTGAATTTTATATCTCAAGTACAATAATTTTCCTAAAATAGCCTCCTGATGTCTTCTTTTTCCAGCTTCTGCTGCAGCATGGTCAGACAGGTAGTTTCTGTGGGTGCCACGGGGAGGGGGGGAGAAGGGGGTGTCGCAGCCTTGGTCAGCTTGCAGGTTAGCTAGATCGCACAGACTTTGTCATCGGGATGCAGGCTTCAATTTGTGACAATAACAGAATTCCCTTTCTCTGTAATAACCATTCAGATGGATTCTACAGGGTCTAGTAAATTTCTCAAAGTATAGCAGCATTTTCTCCTGAGGACAAGAAAAGACTGTCCATAGGAGAAAGTGTAGCTCATTGTGTCTATTCAGCTTAAAGCAGGATCACTGCACTGACTTAACTGCGACTTCACATTTTAACTGAACAGATCTGATTCTCTCGCAATATCATACCTTCAGTTTCCAGGATCCATGTGTTCTTGAGTTACTGTTTCTAGAAAAGGAAATAATGCAATCCATTTATTAGACTTTCAGGTATTAAAACAGAACTTGTTATCTAACAAGGATGACCTTTAAGCCTTCCCTTTTTACTAGAGTAAAATAATAACAGCTGCTAGGATGTTTAATAACGCTACACACTCACATATGTCAGAATGCTGGAGTGCAGCTGCCCCTTTAGGTAAGACTGCTTGTATTTTTTTCTTAATACAATTAATGTTTACTAACATTAAGATAGGAAGAGCAAATACTTTTTTTTAAAAAAAGTCCAAGGTAGAAAAAACTTGCAAGTTTTTTTTATGGCAGCTTATACTTCGTTTTGCTCTGACGTTTATCACCACCTACTGATAAAAATCCTTTATTTCTACTTTCTTAATAGCTCAATACTGAGTAGCATCCCAATTAAAATTCTGTAGAACAAAATTTAGAGAAAGCTGAAAGTTTCAATAGCTTGCTTGGCATTTTTAAATTACGTTTTTGTTGAGAATGAGATAAAACCTGTGGAATACATAACACCTAATATTTTCTGATTATTTTTGATCATGAAATATCTTCTGGTACTTACAAGCATAGTTTGGGACATGATGCTTTAGAAATGGGGAGCTTGAGAACTGCTATGAATCTACATACAAGACCTGAGTTCATTGACTTATAGGTTTTGATCATTTTATTTAAATGTAACTACGAACCATACTTGAAAGAGATTTGTTGATCTATATTGTCTACCACTTCAAATTTAAAACACATAATAAAATCTTACTATGTTGGCAGTTGTAATAGTTGCAATTGGCTGAGCACCTAAATACTTTTTTTTACATCTCAGAAGTAAATATTAGGTGAAGATAAAAGAATTAAATTATAAATTGTTACTTAGGTTGTAGCATTTTTTATTTTAAGAAAGTTACAATATTGTGATTTCTAAACTAAAGATTTTGGGACTGAATGACAAAGGACTTATGACTAAACAACTGAGAAGAGGAAAGGCAGAGAGACCAAAGGAAGCATTGTTCACAATGCTACCCACTGGGGAAGAAGCAAAGAAAACAGTTCTGTGTCATAAGTGCATCATAGGTAGAGGTGCCATGTAACTCTCTTCAGAAATTATCAGTACACGAAGGACTTGGGGAAATAAACCTAGAGAAGGCTCACTACTGACAACTGTTTGCTGGGCCTGGCTGCCTGATATTTAATCCGGAAAGAAAAAAGGACCAGTGATTCCAATCAGAACCTAGAGAGCAGAATCACTACTGTGTAGGAGACTTGGCTTCGATGTGGCCCACTGAAAAACAAAGACTTTTTGCAAATTGTGAAACAATTGCAGGGAATTGGATTTTCTCTCAAATGAGGAATAACCAGAGATATAAGGGACTCAAGCAAAAATGTTATTATTTTTGAAGGAATTAGAGCATTACTTGGGTGGTAGAGCAAGACACCTATAAAACAAAATTTAATCCCAATCTGTGAAGAGTGAAGCATGTCTGCATTTAGTGAGCAAGAGAAGAACCAACCAGCCGGAAATAAATTCCACTCTCCTTACTTTGGTTTTTCATTTCTACAAAGAGCTTTTTCTTTAAAAAAAAAAAAAAAAAAATATGCCCTCCAGTTCACAGCGAAAGACCAGGCTCAATCTTTGTTGAATTAAGTTTTGCCTGGGAAGAAAAGATGAAATTTTCTTATCTAAATTTACTAAAATTATGGATTCAAAATGAAGTTCTTAATTTTTGAATGGAGAAATACACAGGTTTGAAATTCTGTTATGCTCACTGAAGTTACTCTTTCATTACTTTTAGTTTAACTCTGGATGTGGCAAGCATGAGGAAG
The DNA here is from genome assembly GCA_023101885.1 of Typhlomys cinereus. Lineage (NCBI taxonomy): Eukaryota > Metazoa > Chordata > Mammalia > Rodentia > Platacanthomyidae > Typhlomys > Typhlomys cinereus. The sequence continues at coordinate 1,452,404 of JALPQD010000230.1, read as the reverse complement.
TAACTGAGTGATGCTTTAACAGTTATACATGACTACCTTTTATTAAGAATGTCAAGTTCTTGATTTAGATAAATCATTCACTTCAATAGCTTGATCTTGAATTTTCAAAAAACATAGTACTTTTTTTTTTTTGAGACAGGGAATAACTCTGTAGTTTCAGACTAGTCTGAAACTTACTATGCAGCTTGAGCTAGCCTCAAGCTCACAGCAGTCTTGTCTCAGCCTCCTAATTACTGGAATTGAGTCCATGCCTTGCAGGTTCCTATTTATTTATAATCTGAAAATAATTACACATCTTATCAGTCTGCTGTGACTATTGTTTATATGCCATATTTTTTGAGTAGCTATTATATCTCAGTATTTATGAAGGGAAAAATGTGTACTCTCTCAAAACCAATGACATTCATTTACACTTTTAAGTTGAGTGTGACAGCCCATACCTGCAATCCTAGCTTCCAGGAGACAGAAGCAGGACGATCAGAACTTAAAGACCAATTTCAGCTACATGGTGGGTGGGTTTGCAGGAAGCCTGAGTGCCCACGCTGAAGAATGTTCAGTTGCTTTAATGTAGGCAACTGGTTACTATATTCCTCACGATTAAGGGGAAAGACAGTGTTTCAAAAGTTTGGCTCACAGAACCAGCTGAGTGTTAAGTCTTTACTTTGTGATCATCTGGATGTCATTATTTTAGGTCTTTACTTGCAGGAAGTGATAAGCAGGTAGACATGCAGAGCGGAGAGTAGCAGCACATCACTCGATCTAAGATGCAACTGGCCAGAAGAAGAATCAGCAGAGAGACTGTCAATTGCACTACAGCACACGATGGATAGCAAGATGTTTGCACTTTCACGAGTTTCAAAGGTGAAAAATCAGCATCTCAAATTCAGAGAAACTGACCACCTAGTCGAATTCTACACACTGTCCATTTAAGTTTCTCATTCTTGTCTTGCATATAAATAACTCATATTTTTGTTAAACAAAGAAAACTTTATTTGTTGTACATAACAACATATCACTCTAAGAAAACTTTATTTCTATAACACATAACATATTGCTCTAAGAAACAACTAAGATATTAGCATTAATGCACGGATTTGAAAATACATATTATCAATCCCTGCTTCCCAGACAAAACCATGTTGTGCAGACTATCAGACAAGTGAAAAAAAAAAGCTGTCAACTGTCCACAGGGAGTGCGTCCAGTCACATTTTCAGTCAGTCAGCTGAGGATTATGTCATTATTTAGTCTTTGTTCTGTAGAAAGAGCACAACACAAGTATAAAAATCATCACCTGAAAAGGAATAGCTGTTGCAGATACTATTCTTAAAAATGTTAGGAATTCTTTTATTTCAATATAACCAACCTTATCTGCTCAATCAAAAGTGCCCCCAAGTGAGTGAACAAAACCACACTTACTCAGGATGATGACGTAAGAAGGTACTGAATTTCTAGAGGGAAAGTCTGTGAATTAATATAAAGTCAGATGCTCTGAAATACTAAGTTTTCTATTTTCCTTAAATAGAAAAGTAAACAAATGAATTATGAACATTAAGACTCATCTCAAAGTAGAACTCAACTGCTTTCAAAATTTATTTTTAAACGAGTTTTGTTTCCTACGTGCAGCTCACTTAATTATAGGTTTGTACCTCAGAGACAAAAGCAATTAGCATTTAAGAGTTATTCCTGTCTTTTAAAAAAAAAGTATTTATTTATTGTGTGTGTGTGTGTGTGTGTATCAGAGTGCACTGTGTGTCCCTGTGAAGTACTAAGGGTGACTTTGGAAATCGGGAATCATCCTAGATTGCTTCTTCCTCCTTTTTTTTTGCTCTGGGATTTCCCAGGCTCCACCCACCAGGCCACAAATACAGGCCGCTGTCCTTTCCTCCAGGTGCTTTTACATTGGGTTCAGGATTCAAACTCAGGACCTTCTGTTTGTGAGGCAGAGGCTTAATCCCTGAGCCATCTCTCCAGCCCCATCCCTATCTTTTTGAAGATAAAAGAACAGTGCACTTTTTTCTAAACTAATGTAACTGATACAATGTGAAATTTGGTAAAGTCTTCATTGAACCTTAAAATAAGATCATTCATTTATTAAGAAAGGCCTCACCTCCCCCATGCTGGCCCTGAGCTCTTGTATTTACATGACTCTCTTGCTTCAGCCTCCCAACTATAGAGTATGGGTAACTACATTTGGCCAAAGTATTCAATATACCCCAAAAGGAAGAAAATATCACTATGAAGTCTATAAACAGAAGATACGTGGCAAAAAAGAAAGCCATGCTGCCATTAGAAGCCATTCAAATTACAACTAATTTTATCCTAACCAAAAGACCATTTTCAAATGGTATGATCCTACTTTATCTGTGCCCTGAGAATGTGTAAAAATTCAATAAAGTGACAGATTTATATGTTTATGACTGACCTCGCTGTAGAATGTACAATTGCTTTAATGTAGGCAACTGGTTACTATATACCTCACGATTAAGATGAAAGGCAGTGTTTCAAAGGTTGGCTCACAGAACCAGCTTATTGTTAAGTCTTTATTTTGTGATCATCTGGATGTCATTATTTTAAGTCAGGTGATGTCCGAAAGGCTCCACTAATGCCATAAACACAAGAGCTTAAGGTTTTGTTTATCAAATTTTGTTTTTATTTTATGAGGAATTTTGCTGTTTCACTGTCTCTCAATAAGCCTATGAAAAAAACAGCCTCAGAAAAATGAAGAGACCTACCTAATTATAAGAAGTATTAGAGGCAGAACTTCAGCCCAGATTTCTGATTTTCATCTAACATTCTCATTAATATTCTCTCTTCTGCCTTTCTTTCCAGGGACTCAAGTAGCCCAGCTACTGTAGCAAAGGATGAGTTTAAATTCTTAGTCCTCTCGCCTGTATTTCTCATGTGTTGGGATTAAGATGTGTACAGCCACGGTCTGTCTGTCTTTCCATTCTCTCTCTTAAAAACACTATTTTTGTTAATTTAGAGTGTGTGTGTGTGTGTGTGTGTGCGCGCGCGCGCGCGCGCGCATCCGCGCATGCGTGACATATGTGGAGGTCAGAGAACAACTCATGGATTCTCTCCTTCTAACATGAGTGCCAGAGATTAAACTCCGATTGCCAGGCTTGTGCAATATGCACCTTACCCACTGAGCCATCATGCTGGCCCTGCTTCTTTCTCTCTGGTCACGGTAACCTCAGACTCATATCATTCTGCTTCAGTCTCCTGAGTGCTGAGATTACAAACCAATATACCCTTTAAAATGTAAATTATCATTAGGAAAAGTTCAATCATGACAGCAATTTGTACACGTTCCTAATACGAAGTCATTTCTAAAAGACAAAGACTCAGTGACCAAAACCATTAATTATCACCTATGTATCTGAAATACTCAGGATAGGAATACACATGATTTTTCACAGTATTTTAGAAGATTTCGTGTCTAAGCATAAGTTAATTCTTAACACTTTATTCATGAATAGAAAAAAGTGTAAAACTGTTTGGTATAATGACAGTGAATTTTGTCATTAAATGAAACATTTAAAAGCATTTCAAAAGTAGGATTATCCATAATGGATCCAGTGGGCATTTTCTTTTTTTCACTGTCAAATGCCTTCTATTTAGGAGGAACTAATCACCTGCTTTACTCTATGAAAAGAAGCTCTTTTACAAGTAAAACCTAAGATAATGCATTCTGACATTATTGGTCAGAAAGAAAATGTTAAGAGAGAGAGAGAGAAAAAATGACTTTGAGCCCATAACTTTATATTGAATGTGTTTGACAGAGTAGGGAGGATGAAGAGTGTGGGAAAGAGGAATCTAGTTTCTCTGGAAATTCATTTACAGAAGAGAACAATCTAAAGATAATATCTCCCCCAAGTCACATAGTCACAGAAAAAGAATGGAATTGGTTTTTGAAAATAGTAAACAGGAAAAGACATTCATATGGCTGTATTCACAAAAACCAAGGTTTTGACAAATGACCAGTTCTTTAAAAAATGTATACATGCTTATGAAAATATTTTACTTATATTATGAGAGAGAGAGAGAGAGAGAGAACACACATGCACCATGCCAGCTTTCAGGATGCAAAGTATCATTAGGAAAGGTACAATTTCCTTATTACAGGTGCCTTCTTTACCTGCTGAGCTATCTCACCAGCCCTAAACGTATATTTTCAATGCACAAACTCATAAATATAAATTCAAAAAGACACCAATAATAGGTTCCAAATGTCCAAAAGATACACTATTTGACATTGATTTTAGATATTTAATTGATGAGAAGTCAAAAGATTCTATAAAGAGTGCCAAGAATTACCTCAATTTTTAGAAGAAGACCTCAATTCCTTAAGCTAAAAATCTTTGGAAGGAGTTTAATCTTAGTGTATGTACGTACAGAGTAAAAAGCACAATTCTGAATTGGCAGTGGGTTATCTTGCTGAAAGCTTGCTGAAAAACCTGGTAACTAGCTTCAATCCCAGAACCCACACAAAGGGGAAGGGAATGAGCAATTCCACAAAGCTGTCCTCTGACCTCCAAATGCACACTGTGGCATATACACCAAATAATTAAGTTCAATTTTTAGAATCCAAAATACTCACAAAAACAATTATTTATTTTCTAAATGAGATCTACTTTTATTTTATAGAACAATAAAAATACTTTTTCAGTAAATATCAAAACCTTTTTTAAATTTAAACATTTTAAGTTTAAAAATACACTTGGCTTTATCAGCAGAGTTTTAAGCCCAAGTAGTTATAATTAGCTTCTAAATCTCTACAAAGAAAAAACCCCAATTAAAAACACTTACACACCATTCCTCTGACTACATTCATTACTGAGTGGGTTCTAAGATTCAAATTAAGAAGCTTACCTCAAGAATCAGTAGGTTCTTTGGCGCTTGTTGGACTCCTCTCTGGGGGAGTCTGCCAGCATCACTTTGAGCCTAACCCCGTTCAGAATCTTCCCATGCAGGGCCGTGATGGCGTCATTGGCGCTTACTCTGTCTGCATACTTGGCATAGCCCACATTTTTTCCTGACACAAGGTAAACTTCGATCAAGTTACCAAAACGACTGAAACAAAGTAAAAATATCAACTGAAACAGATGGAAGGTGCTGGTAAGTTCGAAAACATGGGGTCTAATCTTGACATAGTTTTTACCCTGCTCCCTACACTTAAAAGTCAGTTCCTGACAATCTCTCTCCATGTAGCAACTCACTGAGAGAACCTCCCTTCACTCTTGCTGTTTTCTTTATCTTTCTTAGGCTATTTAAATATGTTTTTCGCCATCTCTTTACCCCAATCTATTCTCTACATTAACTTCTGTGGGACCTTTCTGGAAACAAAATATGACTATGGGCTCCCTAAAACTCCCCTGGACAGTTCTACATTGCCTCTAAGTCAAGGACAATTCCTAAAATAGCTTTCTATCATGCCATTGGCCTCTTTAAGGTCATATTTCTCATAATCTCTTAAAGTCAATACTCTAAGGACTGCTTTTCACATTTTCTTTAGCAGGAAAAAAAAAAATCCCCAGTGTTTTCCCTTGGCAAAATTATTTTAATTCTTCATACACCTTGCTTCTTAAAAAAAACAACAACAACAAAAATACTAAATTTCTGTGTTTCCTGAAAAATAACTTGTCAACACTACCATGTTTTCTTTATATAACACCTCTAGCTCAGTGGTAGCCTGGCATACATGAGTACTTCAAGAAAAAGAAAAGAAAAGAAAAACCGCTCACAATCTAAATGAAACAGTTAAATGACAATGAAAATACCTAAATCATATACTGATATTTTTTGCAAAATTTTTAAAGCTTCCTCTACCTGTCTAACTCACCAACATTTTTTGAAGGCAAAAGGAAATGACTTTAAAGGAAAAAGCTAAGGTAAAGAAACCATAGTAAAAATACAAAACCAGGCAAGGCCCTTCCCACTTTTATGGTCCTTGTACATTCTCCCCTACTATCAAGTAATTTACTCTCTGTGATTGCATGATCCTTAGGCTCCAACAGAGAACTCGGAAAAATGGAACAAACATGCTTAGTAAATACTATTCATGTGAATTTCAACTATGAAAGAAAAGCATGTGAAATGAATTCTAGTGGACAGGTCTATGCAGCTGCGACTTCAATCGAGAAAAAAATGATTCTTTGCATGCAGCATCTCAAAGCAATCCTACATTGTATGCCTTTATGTCTTCAAAACAAAATGACAGGAAATTCTGTATGAGACTTATGATGTATCATTGACATGAGAAGGAAATGATGAGAAACTGAAAAACATGATTCAAATAAGCAGTTTTTAAAACCATAGAACAAGTCATCTGTACCTGGTGTTAGAAGTTAAGTCTGTAAGAAAAGTGAAGTTACTCATCTAAATAGACTGAATTTACTTGTTTAAAACTAACAAAATGGAGTTTTGCAGAACTGAAATCTTACCAGAATATATCCTCTAAGACGTCTAACGGTAAAGGATGAGGATTGAAGACAATAAAAAGTCTTTCTTTCACAGAAGTCTCAGGAGGGGCCTTCTTTTTGCATGATGGAAGTATGACATCTGTCTGGATTTGTGGCAACTGTGACCCAGAACTTCCTCCAAACTGCTGTTGAAGAAATGAAATATAAAAGAAGAAAAAATTTTAAAAAATGCTCATTAGAGTTTTTTTTGTTTATTCATTGTGTGTGTGTGTGTTTGTATGTGTAAGTATCAGAGGACATTGTGTGTCCCATGGGTGACTTTAAGAATCACTCTGGATTGCTTCTACCTTCTTTTTGCTTCGATTTAGGATTTCCCAGGTTTTGCTTTCCAGAGTCTGAACTGCAGGCTCTCAACATTTCCCTCTGTTTTAAGCATGGGATCCGGGATCCATCCATCATGTCTTTATGCTTTCCAGGCCAAGTCCTAACCCCTGAACCATCTCTTCAGCCCCACATCAGAGGTTTTTTGGGCAAGGATAAAGATGTGTGCTTCATGACACCTATGTGGTCTTTCATGAAGTTCTGCACACGTTCCTAATTCAGTAACAAGCAAATGCCTTATGATTTTGTGCTACTGATGCATTCTCATCTACTTACCAGAAACTGCTGCTGACTTGGGTTGTTCCACACCATCGACGCCAGCTGTGCAGCCACCATCTGGGTTGCCATTTTCCTAAGGAGTCTGGAGACAAGAGCTAATAATTACAGAAAACTAGAAACAATCTCTTAACTGTCATTTGTTTAGTGTGAGATGATAACCTGGTTTCAATTTTTATCCTTCGGGTGTCAATACACTCTCAGGGCTTGGCTTCTGGCACCCTGAAATGGTACTTACTCTGAGGCATTACTCCCGTCGTCAATGAAGGAAACACCTATCCGATTCCCAGGAGGGTACTGAAATCCATGTAACTTGTACTTTGCATAAATAGCTGATGCTACATTGAAATACTGAACCACTCCATGACCTAAAGTAGAGAAATTACAGAAACATTTCTAAGGTGTGAGCTACAATGCATTTCAAAGGTGAAATAATACAGAACCCTAATTATTACATAACTAGTAAATGTGAAGTCGAATGTTTCAGAAAAAAGAGTTTTCTATATAGTATAACTCCTAGAAAGGGAAGCATAAGTTGTATTTGGTGAAAATGTGACATAAATACTTAGGGACAAATAGAATTACTAGCATATATTCTGATTGAATTTAATTATAGGACATTGGGCTTTTATTTGTTAATTTTAAAATTATTTTGTGTGCATGTGTATGTGAGTGTGTACACATGCACAGTGGCCCATGTGGGGAAGTTAGAGGATAACCTTCAGGAGTTGCTTTGCTCCTTCTAACCATGTGGGCTCTGGAATCAAAGTGAGGCCATTGGGCTTGCAAAGCAAATGCCTTTCCCTGATTAACCTGTCTCACTACCCCCCACTCCCTCCTTTTCGAGCAAAATCTTGCTATGTGGATCAGGCTGCTAGTCACCTGCCTCCCTCTCCCGCAGAGCACTGACTGGGATTATGGACAGGCACCTCTATGCCTAGCTTAACTTTTCTTATATAATAATATACTTAAAAAAATCTAAATTTCTACTCTTGGAAATTAAAATTTTGTTCCTATTATACCAGGTAGGAAGTGAAATGAGAAGAGAAATATAGAGAGAATATGGAAAGCTGCAAGAGAGAAAGGTGCTGTGCATGAAAAACAAAAAGGCGGGTTTCAGAGTAGAGGCTGCCCATTTCACATGCCTTTGAAAAGGCTGCAGCTAAGAGGAGAGATCTCAATTCAAGATGGTATTGCTGAGAGGGGGATTTAATTTAAAGTCCTTAATTGGACAGACCCAGGAATTGTGATGTCTGATATATCTACAATATACCCAACCTGCTCTGAGAAAAACACTGAAAAGCATCCAATATTTTATGAAATTTAAATATAAAAATAGAATGATGAGGATTGGAGAAATGGCTCAGGGTTAAGTTGTTGCATAGAAGGACCTGAATTTGGATCCTGGATCTCACATAAAAACACCAGGCAGAAAATGTTGGTGGCTTGCACTTCTGGCCCTGAAAAAAAAAGCTTGGGAAACCCCAGAACAAAGCAAAAAGGAGGTAGAAAAATCCAGGATGATTTCCAGAATCACCCTTGGGCCTCCTCAGGAACACACAGTGCACACAGACACAAATACAAACACACACACTCATGCATACCAAAAAAAAAAAAAAAAAAAAATCAGATGACCAGATAAAATTCAAACGAATCAGATCCAACTATATGATGAAAACTTTATAAATTAAAAGGTGTTTCAATGATACACACTTATATCACACACATGCAATCAGAAAAATAATACAGAAGGAATAAGAACAAATATATTTCAACATACATGCCAGGAAAACAGCAGTGGCAGTGGTAGGAACACAAAACAAACGGAACTGAAAATTAACATAACAACAAATGTTCCAGAAAACACAGCATGTAAGAGAGAATGAAAGAGTAGTTAAGATAGTTGAGGCTGCAAGTGGCTCAGAGAAGCTTTGAAAGGACAGCTGTGTTGAAAGAAAACATCTGGGCAGGGCAATAGTATAAGCATATGGTGTCTGTGTGAAGGGTGGAGCACTTCAAGCCTATCAGCCCATAAGCCCGGCAAAAGCCCTCCCTCTTCAACACCCTCTCACTGTAAGAGCACTAAATCAGGTAAAGTTATACCTTAAAAGTGATGCTAAATGATTTTTCTGGTTTTATTTTTCAAAAATATTTTATTTATTCAACTTGAGGGAGGGAGAGAAAAATACAGAGGAGGTATGTGCCACTGCTCGTGTGGCCAGAAGATAACTTCTGGAAGCTGGTTTTGCCTTCTACTATTAGAAGGGCTCCTGACAAGAAAACACAGGTTGCTAGATTTGCATGCAGTTTCCTTTATCTGCTGAGCCATCCTGCTAAACTCGAAATGATTTTTTTTTATTTTACATACCATCCCTCACTTCCAATTCTTCAATTAAAAAAAAAATCATATAAACTTAGATTTACTGAGTGCCTATCATGTGCCAGGATTTGCATTAGGTACCTTAAATACCTATTTTTAAATCTAACCTGATCCTTGCAAAGAAAGGATTAATGATCCCCCCTTTATTATTTGAGACAGGGTCTTGCTATGTAGCTCAGGTTGGTCTTGAATGAACAATCCTCCTGCCATACTTCCTTAGTGGTAGTATAATAATCCTGATTTGTAGATAAGGAGAGGACAGGCTCAGTTTCAAAGCTATACATTGCTACTAGGATTCGCTCCTGAACCTAAAGGCAAATGTATGCCAAACTTTTCCTGTTATGCTGCAGTGCCTCATTGGAGAAAGCATCAGGTGTGGTGGCCTATAATCCCAGCCCCCAGAAGAGCGGGGGATTGCTGACAGTTCAGATCATCCTGGCTACATATTCGTGTCTCAGGCTAGCGTGCACAACAGTGTGAGACTGTCACAAATCATCATTATCAAAAAAAGAAAATTTAAAATTTTTCAAAAGCCCAACACCCAAAGTTGGGAAAACACTAGATAATGGGTCTAGTCAATTCGGCTACTGAACAAGTTCAAATAGTTCAAAATTGCTTCTACTGAAAGCCAGAGAGAGTCAGACAGAAAAGGCGTATTTACAATGAAAATGTTTCACTCAGGCCTAAAAAGTTTAAAATAGAGAAATATAAATGAGGAAGAAGCTTTGAGTGTTATAGAATTGCCTAGATAATCCAAAGAGTAAAAATAGGCCCTGTTCTATTTTTATTATACAACTGAAAATGCAGAATCCTCTATTTTGTGGGAGTTTTTCTTTAAAACAGTAGTAGTTTTATGTAGAGAAATATATTCCCAAAAGCTTATTATTTGTTTTAGAGCTGATTTATCTATTTATTTAATGTGTGTGTGTGTGTGTGTGCGCAAATCAGAGGGCACCATGTGTCCCTGTGGAGGACCAAGGGTGACTCCTGGGAATCATCTTGGATTGCTTCTACCTCTTTGCTTCTCTCTGGGATTTCCCAGGCTCTGCCCACCAGGGCTGAAAGTGCAGGTAGCTGTCGTTTCAGCCTGGTATTTTTCTGTGGGACCTGGGATCTGAACTCAGGATCTCCTGCTTTCAAGACAAAGTCTTAACCTCTGAGTCATCTCTCCAGTCCTGTTTATTTTTTTAAATTGTTTTATTTTTCTAGTTGTATAAGCATATTGAGACTTATCCTTGCTTCCGTCCATCTCCCCTCCCTCCCACACTCCTGACTGTCTGTTTCTATAGACCCCAGTTTCCCTCTGGCTCCTTTACTCTTGTGGGGGTTCAGACCTCTTGTGGCATATCCTACCAAGTTGCTGCTCTTTGGGTCACCCCACTGATACGGGCATTTCCCTTCAAATTCATGCAGGGAGAACTTTGGTCTTCAAGGTTTCCATTTTATGTTCTTATCTCTCTTGAGTTCCTCAATAGTCGATAGGGGCATGTTGGTATGTCAGTCATTATACAGGTCCAAGGGTTTGTTTATTAAGGTATTGTTGAATTTTAAAATATAAAGTAGATGAAAAAGAAGGAGCAGGAGAGGGTGATGGGGAGTCAATAAATATAATCAAAACACACTATTCCCTGAATAAAAACATCATTATGAAACCCACTGCTTTGTATAGCAAACAAAATTTATATGCTAAGAAAATTTAAAAATAAAAAAAAAATAGAGGCAAATGAAACATGAACCTCCTGTTATCTAAACAGTATTTTATGGTTTGAAGAAAAGTCATTTTAACAGAACAGGCAACCTAAAAATGGCAGGAACATCATTTTACCATAATTAGAATAAGGATCTCGTTGGACTTCACAATATTCCAATCCTGGGATTATATCAAAAATGCTGAAAAGCTGTTCTTCTGTGAAGGGTACTCTTGAAACAACTGACAGGCGTTTGGATATAGCATCCTGGCCTCTGCTGTCATTCTTGTCAAAACTTGAGAATTCAGATTGTTGTTCTCCAGCAAGAAAAAGAAAAAAAGTAAATCTCTAAATTGATACAAAATTTTATATAACATTTTATTACACTAGAAAGACATGCATTGCATTGCACTAAACAAAGGCACTGCATTTTTTATGTGTATGCCTATACAGTGTGCATGTACGTATCTTCATGTGTGTGGGTGCACATGTGTGTGTCAAAGGCATTCATGTATGTGCCTAAACCATTGCATTTTGTAACATTCTTTTGATAATCAATATAACTAGAAAGGACCAGGCATAAGAAAACAGACCATGATCCTCACTCCTCGTCTTCAGTGTAGAAATACAAGCACAAACACAGAGTTCACTATTCTTGGAATAAGTTTAGCTTATTTCCTCCTCCACTGTTCCCTTTTCTAAGCGTGTGTGTGTGTGTGTGTGTGTGTGTGTGTGTGTATGTGTGTCTATGTGTACCAGAGGGCACTGTGTGTGCTTATGAAAGTTCACGAGTAACTTTGGGAATCATCCTAGACTTAGGGAATCTGATTTGCTCTAGAGTTTTCCCAGGTTCTATCTTCCAGGATTGGAAGTACAGGCTACAGCCAATTCCATCTTAACTTTAAACCAGACAGTCTGAGACAAAGTTCTGCAACTCATACTATGGGATATTTGTATTAACTTTCACTTTCGAGTCATTGACAAAGGCAGTTCACCCCCAAAAAGTGAAAGACCAAGTTTATTATGTAAATAACAAAGAATTAGCTAGAGAAAAATTATAAATAGAAATAAGTTAAATAAAATAAGGTTTACATATATTAAAGACATGAGAAATCATCAACTTTTTAAAATACAAACAAGCCTCCACATAAGATATTATTCACAAAGTAAGATTTGCACATTTAAGTTAGATTACATACACGTCACATACTGTTAAAGACAGTCCACTTACCAAATGGAAATATACTTGCTCTTGGTTCATGCCCCAAAGACTCCTGCCTCATGTTACTGTAGTAATCTTGTTCTGAGGACTCAGATGTTTTGTTTTTAGGTTCAGCCAAGATTGCCCTAAAACCTGAAAATGAGATTCCGTAAGTTTCAAGCTTCAAAGAAGCTCCAACATATCTGCAAACATACTTTGCTATTAGTGCCTGACTTAGTTTCAGAGCTACAACTGTACAAAGTAAAATCTATATAATGGCTATTTCTGGCAGACTTACTTGCTTTATGGTATAAGGCAAACAGTAAATGTGACAGAATTACATTTCCAAATTATGGGTCAGTAGAAACAAGGAAGGTCATCAATTCTATGCCACCTTTCTGTGGCAGTTAGCTTTAGGTATCAACCTGACAACTGATAACTCAGTATTGAGGCATTCCTAGAAATATTTAGTTAAGACAAGCCTCTGAACAGCCTGTAGGAGACTATCTAATTGATGTGGGTAGAATCAACCTGCAGATGATGGGACCATTCTCTGGGCAGGTGGGTAGGATGGAGAGAGAACAGACTGACTCTGTAGACTGACAAGCTACAAGGTATGCCCCTCCCTCAGCTTTTCATGTGGTAATGGTGTGGTCAGTACCCACAACTTCTGATGGTGGTATTACTTTCCTGCCACAATAATGAAATGTAAGCGAGAATCATGAGCACGAATAAATCCCCTTGTTCCAACTAAATTGTTTTGAGTCATGTATTTATCACAGTAACTGACAAGACACTATAATACCTTCTAATATTTCATACTAACGATCACAGTATTTATATGGCCAGTTTTCTCAAAACCAAAAATGCTATTGGGCATTTTCACATTTAACTTGTCACCAAAATGATTCTTTTAAAACACTCACCAGATTACTTTTTACACTAACTTCTCTGTTTTTAATTTAGATAGTCAATGAATCACAACAGCTCCATAAATTTCTCTTTGTTTCTAGAAAGTATTCTTAGGGTTTTTTTTTTTAATAATTTTTCCCTAGTTTTATAAATATTGAGCACTTATCCCTTCGAAGGTCCCTTTCCCCCCTCCTTCCTTTCCTCCCCTCCCTTCATCAATCCATCCCACTCTTCCCCACCCTCCTGCCTGTCTGCTTCCGTGGGCCCCAAGGTTCCCTCTGGATTATCTGCTTGGTAGGGGTTCAGGCCTCTGTGGCAATAGGGATGAGTTTTAAGAAGTAGGAAGGGAGCTAGGTAGATGCCTCCGTCAGTAAAGAGCTTCCTGCACAAGCATGAGGAACTGAGTTTGGATCCTTACCTCCACACACTATAAAGCATGGAAGGCCATGTGCCTGTAATCTTACTTGATGGGAAGGTACAGATAGGAATATTAATGGGGCTTGCTGACCACTCATCTAGCCAATAGGTTAACTGCAGATTCAGTGAGAGATGGTGTCTCAAAATAGGAAACAATTGAGGAACACACTTGAAGTTGACCTCTGACCTCTACACATACACAAGTGCACTGCACACACACAAAGTCTGAAAATTTAAACAAAATGATTATCACATATGTACGCATAAGTGTATTTCAAGGGTTCACAGCTTTCATGATGTTACTTGGCAGCTGTGAAAAAGATTAAAAACAGCCAGTCTAAATTCTGTCTGTGAAAATAATCCACCATTAATCCTGTGGTTAGATCAAGTGCTCGAAAGTTTTACTGTTTTTAAAATCTACAAGAGAAGCTAATGTGGACTAAGCTTGAACTTTTCCTAACTCCCACATATTGCTCCAGTGTTTCCAGCTAACTTTGCATCATAACTTGTCAGCAGAAATAAGTATGTCACACAGACAGTATGTAATTATTTCTGGCCTTGTGCCTTTAATACTGCTCTCATCTTCCCTACTACCTACTCTACACCAGAAGAAGTCCCGTCTTTGATGAATTCCACTCACCTGGTCGGTTTGTTGCTCTAGGCCACACACATTTTTTTGCTTGTGTAGGTATGGATATGTTTGTATGTGGGTGTGGATGTACACATGTAACAGAGGACATTCAAATGTGTGTGCCTGTGGAGGCCCAAGGGTGACTTCTGAATCATTCTGGATTATTCTACCTCTTTACTGCTTTGATTTGTGGTTTCCCAAGCTCTGCCTTTTAGGGCCAGAAGTACAGGGCACCACCATTTCCACACAGCAATTTTGTGTGGGACCCAGGAATCCAAACTCGGGTCCTTTTGCTTGTGAAGCAAAGACTTAACTCCTGAGAAATCACTCCAGCCTTAAATCCACACCCTTTTAACACTTTTCATTTGACAAAGCGTAGCTGAGTCTATTATAAATAATAACTACTTTGATAAACATCCCACTAACTCTATATTGAGAAGCTATTGCAATATGAAATATTTTGAGGGATAGAAAAATAAGATAACTTCTTGCTTTCAAAGACTCTTTAAAAACATTCTAGTCTTTTCTATTTCTAGATCTTAGTTACCTGATATAGATACAAAATCATTAAATGCAAGAACTACTATATATTTCATTTATGTTATATTCTTAGCATACTGATGAATATACTATAAACACTTAGAGAAATCTAAGAGGATAGAAAAAGAAAATGTTGGTATGGACTTCATAGGTATTTAAGACTTCTACTAATTAACCTCAGTTCTTTCTTATACAGATTTTCATATCTGTGTAAGAAATGATGGTTTTAAATAGCATACATAACCCAAACTCTTTACTTTCTCTGTATAATTTATTCCAAATCTATTTTTGTGTATATGTCTATATATGTGTCTGTGTGTATCAGAGGGTACTACCTGTGGAGACCCAGGAGTGACTTTGAGAATCACCCTGGATTGCTTCTACCTCCCATTTGCTTTGTTCTGGAGTTTCCCAGGCTCCTCCTTCCAGGACCAAGTATAGGCCACCTCCATTTCCACCTGGCACTTTTTATGTGGGATCCGAACTCAGGACCTTCTGCTTGTGAGGCAGAAACTTAACTCCTTCTGTCTGCCCCTATTCTAAACCTATTTTTGAAAGAGGCAGAAGGATCACAAGTTCAAAGTCAGCTTGTGCTAGAGATCCAGTTCAAGGCAATACCTTGAGGCCAAATAAACTAAATACTTTGAGACTCTGTCTCAAAAAACAATGACAAACAAGCAAGCAACAACAATAAAAAAGTAAAATGTAAAACAAAGTTAAACCCATTTAATACTTTAAATTATAAAACATCACCTCTCCAAATAATAACTGAAATATGCACTTACTATCTTAGAGAACACAGTTGATCATATTTCTCTTCAAGACAGTTCCTCAATGAATGCTTAATCAGTTCCTGGTATTTATCAACTTTGAATTACATATATTTAAACATCCACTAAGATTAAACTAGTATCATTCACAAAATCTAGTAGTTGAATATTATTTAGAATAAGAATTGAAAAAAATGATTAAATTTAGCAATGCTTAAAAAAAAAAACCCACATTCTTACTTCGATCACAGTTTTCTATTGCTTGGGCAGCTTGCGATGGTTTTAAATAGCGTACATAGCCCAAACCTTTACTTTCTCCAGTGACTTTATTCTTAATAATGCTGCAATACTCAATATCTCCATACACCTATAAAAGGGAAAAGAAATTATATCAGGAAACTCAAAAGTAATTAACTGAACAGAGTATTTCAGAACTTAAAATTGATATTTATTTGTGCCAATTTAATGGAACTATATTCTTCCAGGACAAATTTCACAGATAAGGAAGCTGGATCTATGGAAAACAAATAACTTGTCTAAGCCAGGACAGAAAGAACCTGTTCATAGTCTTTCTCTGAACTGGAATTGAGATTTGATTCCTGACCCATTCGCAAACCAGGCAGCTACTCATTCTTTTTGTCCGTGTCTTTAACAGTTAAGTGCAACTACAGCGGCACCCATCTCACTGGGTTAAGGTTGAAATGAACAAATCTATACTATATTAAGAACTTAGACAAAGCCCACGTGCTTATACCCCAAACACTGGTAGCATTAGTTATGTTTGGATGTCTTCTAGCAGGAGCATAAATGACTGGGTATTCTTCCAAAGGAGAACAGCTTAAAGTATCTGCTAAAACACAATGGTTCACTCAGAAAGTTATTACTTTTTTGAGAAATATGTGGTAATGTTGGAATACATGGGATATTTAGATGAAATATCTTCTTTTTTCTCCTGGAAAAAGAAAGTTAAAATATATAAAGTAAACCTTTTTCTTACTATTGGGGGAAGTATGGAATATAAATTTTTATTATTTATTTTTAAAATATTTTAGTCAATTGTCAACTAGGGTAAGGCAAAGGACTTTTGCAAATTACTTTAAACCACTACTTTTTCTTCTAGTTTCTTGTCCACCTAACTAGTTCATAGTAGTTAGATATGGGTGTTAACTGGACAATTAAAGGTTGAGCTCTGGGCTCATCTGTGAAGAATTAGTAGGTAAGGCAAGCCAGACTTCAGGAATTTATCTAATAGATGTGGGCAGGCAGATAAGATGAAAGGAGCTGGTTTAATAAGTTTAGCATATTTTATTTACATACTCAGATGGACTTGCAGTCAGCAAGTAGGATTTTTCCCTCTTTTGGCAATCTGTGTATACTGTGTGGACAGATCCTTTGGCTCCTAGTGTTGGTATAAACTCTCTCACCAAATTGGGACTAAGAAGTGTAATGGAGAATTGTAAAAAGAATAACTGCCCCTTTGTTCCCCTAAGCTTCTGGTTGTGAATTATTGGCAATATGCAACAAATTGAAGCAAGAGCACTGAAAGGTTGAAAAAGCAAAACAGAACAAAAACTCTCCTGTTCAAAACAATTCATTACTGTGAAAGTCTATATACAGTCACAGCACATAAAAGTCAATAGCTATAAAAATGTAAAATTTCCTTCAAGGTTCATTATTTGATTAGCAGTTCAGAGCTATGATTTTTTTCCATCTTAAACTTACACAGAAGCCCAAATTTAGGTCAAGCACTCTTCAAATAATAAGTTTTATATGAATAAGCACAATGTCAACATACCCCAGTAGGACCCTAATAAATATCAGCTAATGTGGTTCACACAGTGAAGCCTGGTGGACTCACCTCCATAAGAGAGGCTATAGAAGTGCATAATGAGAGTGCTTTGAAACTTCAAAGACCAAAAACAGGCTGTGAAAGCAGAGTGGGCTGAAATCTTGGTCTATTATCTACTGTGCAATCTTGAAACTCTGGGTTTTGCACTTCATCCTTTTCAATTTATATTTTAATGATAAAGTCTGCACAGGACATACCTCCATTACTATGTTCCGGTTTTTAACAACTGTACAATGCTTACAGATGGAGTTAGACACATGCTAGCTGATTGTAAAACAGAAATACCTTAAATTTTTCCCGTAGATCCTCTTCTGTATAGGACTTTGGTATCATCACAAAGATTCTTGTAAGTTCTTCATCTTCAACATCTCGGTGACTTCCAGAGGATCTGGACTGAGCAATGAAAACCTAAGAAGCATTAAA
The DNA here is from genome assembly GCA_023101885.1 of Typhlomys cinereus. NCBI lineage: Eukaryota > Metazoa > Chordata > Mammalia > Rodentia > Platacanthomyidae > Typhlomys > Typhlomys cinereus. Next base: position 1,434,513 of record JALPQD010000230.1, on the reverse strand, counting down.
AAACTCTTTAAATAATGTCAACAATTTCCCTATTCCTTATGAATACTTTGTAAGTATGCAAATTATGTTAGGTTAAAATGCAATATGATAGAGTTTTAAGATTTTCAGTCTGAGTACCGTAAAGTCACCATATTTTAAAAGAATTTAAATCTTGCAATTTATTGGACAGTGTTGAATAAATGTCCATTATATTTTTGTCTATAAAAAAGTTACATGTCTTTACACACAAACCCATTCCATTAAGGTTATAATGGAAAAGTGAAAAATATCCATTTAGTGCAGTGAGCAACAAAATATACCTCCCTGTTTTTGATGTAGTCCAAGATATAGCTTAAGAGCTGTTCTTAGATTTTTAAAGGACTGGGGAGAGGGCTCAGGAGTTAAGATTCTGCCTTGGAGGCTAAAGGTCCTGAGTTCGGGTCCCAGATCCCACATAAGAAACGCCAGACAGGAATGATGGAAAGCCCTAGAGCGAAGCAAGACGTGATGATTCCTGAACTAACAACTGGAACACACACACACAAAATAAATAAATTTTTTTAAAAAAAGGACTATTGGTAAACAAACAAAGGGTATATGACAGAAATTGTATGTGGACCGAAATTGTATGTGGACCACCAAATGGAAAAACACTTGTTACATGCCCCCTAACAAGAGAAAGGCTGCCAGCCTCTGGTCTAACATGCTGTGGCCGTACATTATTTCATTGATGCATTCTTTAATTCATTTCAGAGGGTCTTGAGGTGACTGTGAGTTTGTTTCCCCTTTTAATTCTGTTAACAACACTCTCATATAGTTTGAGACTGACTATTGGCTGCATAAAGGCACAGGATTGTAATGTATTTTTGTTACTGTCTACTGGATTGCTGGCATATTCCCAAGCTCTTTTTCTTTTATGGATGGAAGATACAGCCAAAATCTCAAAAAAAAAAATCCTGAAATATCTTTCATTTATGAGTCCATATTAATATCATTCTCAATGTTCTGAAAGGGAATCAGAGAAAAAAAATAAATGTAAAGAAAAAAACGTGGAAAGCTCCAAACAGACTTATACACGTAGCACTTAATTCTAGAGAACAGGAGAAAGGCATAATTTATTTATTTCTAATATTTTATTTATTTACTTGAGAAAGAAACAAACAGATGCGCCCAGGAAGTCAGAGGACAACTTTAAGAACTGGGTTTTCTTCTTTCCATCCTGTTGACTCCTGGGGATCAAACTCGGGCTGCCAAGTAGGCACCTTCACCTGCACCTCCCAGACCCAAGGTATAACTTAAAGTAACTGCCAAGATTCTCAGAATTTGAGGTCACATCAACGATATCAAGGGCTTACTTTGTGTCATGCACTATACTGAAAGGTCAGATTGAACCAGACCTAAAAATGCCTCTTTCTCAATAGGCAGGGAGAGAGGAACATTAGCGCGCCCCCAGAATTATTGGTGAAAGGGTGGCGCGGGGGCCGCTCTGCCCATGGCTGGGGCTAAGTAAGTCGGGTAAGTTAGTCTTGATCCTTCGCGGCCTACCAGGTGTTGCGGGTCAGCTCCGGGAGGGGGGTCCGGGGTCGGGGGGTTCTGCCCTGTCCCTCCCTCGCCTGGTACACAGCCCCGAGATACGGGGACAGCCAGGGAGGCCGAGACTCTTCTTCATGCAGCTACCGCCTCCAGGCACCTCGCTGCAGCACCCTAGACCCGGGCACCCGCCTTAGCACTTCATCCTTGGGCGCCCCCACCCGGGACCCCGCCTAAGCACACTATTCCTAGGCATCTGGCCTCAGCACCCCATCTCTCAGCACCCTCTCCCCGGCTCATCACCCCGCCCCTGGGCACCTTACCCCTGGCACCTCCCCTGGGCACCACGCCCCCAGGCACCTGCCCCCGGGCCCCCCAGCACCTTGATGGGCTTGGAGTCGTTGGGCCCAAGGCACTGCCCGTGCATCTCCTCCATCGCCCGGCAAGCCTGCGAGCTGCGCGCGAACTTGACGAAGCGATGCCTTTGGACTCCTTGGTGTGCTTGTCCCGCACCACCCAGATGTCCTGAATGTCGCCGAACGGCGAGAAGCGCTCCCTCAGCACCGACTCGGGCGTGTACTTGCTGATCACCAGGAAGATGCGGCTGTTGGGCGGCTCGTCCAGGCTGTCCACACCGGGGCGGAAGCCACCGCCGCTCCCCGAGCTGCCGGCTTCGTCCATGGCGCCGCACCCGGGCGCGGAACGCAGGCCTGGTCCCCGCCGGCTCCTCCGATCCGCTGCTCCGCTTCCGGAAGAGCGAGCCGCCGCAGGGCAGGAGCTAGGCCACCGCCTAACGCCCGCTTCCTGCAGCCGCCTGCAGCGCCCCCTGTCGCTACGGGGGACTCAGCCCAGCCCCAGAGCACTAGGTCCAGGCGAGCGCCAGACCCTCAAGAGCCAGACCCAAATCCTGTCTGCTGTCCTAGTTTTCTTTTTTTTAAAAAAAATACTTTAAAATTTTTATTTATTTATTTATATTTTTGTGCGTGCCTGTGGAGACCCAAGGATGACTTCTGGAATCATTCTAGATTGCTTCTACCTCCTTTTTGCTTTGCTCTGGGATTTCCTAGGCTCCGCCCACCAGAATCAAAGTGCAGGCCACTGCACATTTCTGTTTGGCGTTTTTTTTTTTTTTTTTGTTTTGTTTTACATGGGACTCTGGAATCCCAATTCAGGACCTTCTGCTTATGAGCCATCTCTCCAGCTCTGTCCAAGATTTCTTAAACTAGATGATTCCTTTCCCAAGCCAAAGGATTCTTTCCCTATATTCCCGCTGTTAAATGATTAATTGAGTCATTAAGATGGCTTAGCTGGTAAAGGCATTTACCACGCAAGACGAAAGACCTGTAAGGTGGCAGGAGAAAACCAACTCCAGAGAGGGCACCTTCAACCTCCGCCCGGTGTGCACCTTCCTTGATGTGGTGGTGCATACTTGTCATTCCAGCACTCTTGGGAGGCAGAGACAGGAGGATTGATGTATTTGAAGCCAGCCTAGTCCTTAGAGTGAACACTGACCATTAAAAGATAAGAAAGACTCTATATACTAGTTCACAGAATTGATGCCATAGCAGATCAGAGTGATATTAATGATCGTTAGACAGTTAAGGATTATCAGATTGATCAGAATTTGTCCTCCACTTAGATCTTCCAAGGATAGAGAATCCAGAGTTACGCTTAGTTAAACAGAAGACTCAGAAGAGCTTGACTGAAGTTTTGATGAAAATAGGGAGCTTCCATCACCATTTTGGTCATAAGCTCAATAGATCGTCATTATGGGACAGAGTTAGAACCATGGAGTCTGATAGCCCAAGTGAGACTCTGATCATTGCTTCCCAGCCTCTTTCTTTAGAGATGAGGAATCTGTCAGAACCAGAACCGACTGTGTGTTGATCTGCTCAGTTCACACAAGCACTCCTGGAGGCAGGAGCTCAGAGAAGAGCAGACTACTTAGCTAGGAACTATGAGAAATTACAGGGCCCAACCAAAGTAGGAAGTGACTACTGACTTCTAAAGTTTTAACGAGCCTAATTCATGAAGAAGTCGATGAAATCCAGAAATGAGATTTAGTTTTAGAACGATGTAAAAGAAATAAAGATAAAAGTGGGCTAGGAATAGGGATCCTAAAATGTCCATTCAGACTGCTAAGGCATGGGCATCTATGAAGTCAAACATGCATATTTGTTAAGAACAAACTGTGTTTCAGAGTTGTCATCTGTAAAGACAATCCTATTCACTATGTAGAATGGTTATTAAACTTAAGTAATAAAATCATCTGTTCATTAATTAGCAAATTTTTTTACACAGGATCTTATGAATAGAGGTGAATCTTGAACTTTAAATCCTTCTGTTTCAGCTTTCCAAATGCTGGGATTATATATGTGTACCATTATATGCCTGGCAACAAATGTTTCATTAGATGTGTATTGAATACTATGTTAGATACAAGAAGTAAAGTAGTATACTTTGTCTACTTAATAATTTTGCCTTATATAGCTATGGTTTATATGGAGCTAATTAATAGTTTAGGGACCTATTGAAATAGCATGTGTAAAATGGCACGAGAGAAATTAATTTTCTATTTATTTTTACTATGGCATCTACCACCAACCTTGAGATCTATGGATATTTGATGAGCTAAGAGTCAGCATTTATGAATTGTAACCCTGATTTTAACACACAAGATAGCAATAATTTCTCCTTGTACTGATTTCTACACAATGTAAAATCTATAAAATGCTGCCTCTGTTAACTCTCAGCTTAGCAAGTCTAGGAAGAATCTTATTGTAGCTTTTCACTTTCATCTCACCCAAGCCAATCAAGAGAATGAAAGTAATGTATCAATTGATTAAATTTATATTAAATTGCAGAAGTGCAGGAATTCTGAATAGTAAAATTTGCACACTAGTGCCATCTAGTGGGAGAATAGTTTTCTTATACTGCAATGATTATAAAATAAGACTAATATTTGTCCTGAAAATTTTAAGCTGATACTATTTCCTAAAAGAAAATTCCTGGAAAAGGATAGAAAAACCAAATCTCTTTATCACCTAACCATATGTAATACCACATATTCAAGGAAAGTAAGAAATGTACTTCCACATTATTCAACAAGACCATTTCCTTTATTTGACTTATTTAAAGTATATTTATTGACCTACAACTCTGCCTCATATAGTTCACCCATTTGAACTGTTCTAAGATAGTCATGTCTATAGAGTTATATAAATAGTTCTAGTTTCCTTCTTAAAATTGTGGAAGGGATAACAATAGTGAGCCTCAATTGAGCTGTGAATTTTTTTTCTTATTCAAGTATAGAAGTGAGAAATAGACTTACAAATTGACCTCTCAGCCCTTAAGGGTGATGATAGTTTAGTTACAAAAGAAATAGACTAAGGAAGGGCGCTGGGGATGGAACCTTAGGGCTCGTTCATGCTAGAAATGTGCTTTCCTACTGAACTATATCCTGCTTTTTTTGTTTTGTTTTGTTTTCAGACATGGTCTCATTAAGTTGATTAGGCTGTTACTAAACTCACTCTGTAGTCTCAGCATCACTGGTAACTAGGTTTACGCCTGGCCACCTGACCCAGCTAAGAGTAGGCTCATAAAAAAGGAACGTTTATGAATATTCATGTCTTTCTGGGAATAGGAGCTTTTACAAGAATTTGGGTACTACCTGCTTTCATTCCTATTATAGGCCATTCCAGTTGTTTCCATGGCAATTGCTAACTGCCAATGCACTGGAGTGATGTGCAGTGTGCTGATGAGGTTATAATGAAATAGAAGTTGTCTGATATTCACCCCTTTAGTCATCTTAGAGTCTCCAGATTCTACTGGTCAATCTGAAGAGAGATTTCTGACCTACAGGTATTGAGTCTTCAAAGACCATTAAGATAAGGAATTCAGCTAGCTAACCCAGGACTACCCAGGGTAACACTCACCACTATCACCTTTGAAGCAACTCATCATTCAGTAGTGACAGATTTATGGCATTTTTTAAGGGAGAAAAGACTTCAGCTCATAGTTTTAGAGGGTCTACTTTCTGGTCTTCAACTTCACTAATTTTGGACAGAACAACATGGCATCAGAAGCATGGGACATGTTGCAGAGGCTACTCACCTTCAGGCAGACAGTGATCAGGGAAAAGGACCCAGGTATTACATATATTCTTGAAAGGCACATCCTCAGTGACTACTTCCTCTGGTTAAAGTCTGTCTTCTCCCCTGTCCCCAAGTAATATTGATGTTACCATCTGAAAGTCTGGAATTGGATCTATTTTCTCCTTCAGAGAAAAAAATTATTGAGGATATACAAAGCCCAGGTTTTTGTCTTCAAAGTTGTATTTTAAGATGAAAGCAAAACAATAGAAAGCTGAAGAAAGGTTTTTTTTTTAAGGTAAGGAGAAGTATTGGAGCTCAAATCGTAAGGTTGAATCCACTTTTCTACTCATCTAAAGGAAACTTTTATTAGGTTAAAAAGGGGTGGGCTGTTGCCATTTTCCTTTTGGAACCAGTGGTTTGGTCTGCTCATGTTAAGACCAGCCCACCAGGCCATCACTCCCCAGGGCCCACCTAGAGGGAAGTAGTCTATTGTACCTTTGTCTCTAGGCAAGAAGAACCAGGAAGTGAATTTCTACTGTAGCCATCTTGAGAGTCTGTTGCCAGAAAATTTCTGCTTTGGCACGCTTCCTGCTGCTGTCTAGGGGGTTCTCCCTAACTTTTACACTACCTCAGTATGATCGGCTGGAAGTCAAACATTCAACATATCATATCATATCCAAGCCATAAGATTATTCCCTGCTGTGTTAACTTTTCCCGGGGAGGTTTGAACAAATGTCTATTCACCCCAAATAAGTACCAAGGCAGACCAAAGCAAGATGTCCTCAAGACTGACTTGGTGAACCGATGAGTTTAGTGGACTTTCTTACAGGGTGCAGATGAGGGGTTACTTAAAGAGTATGGATGATCCCCAAACACTCATATCACTACAAAGCCCCATCCCATTTTACATGACGATCTCTCGGAAGCTGACTCATAGAATACCCCCTTTCCGTTAACCTTCCACTTCCTATATGTTCTAGTATTTTCTAAGATCCCAAGTTGGGTCCTAACCCTTCCCTTCTCCATCCACCAGAAAGTGTCAGCGGCATCATTGTTGGTACCACAGGACCTAGCTACCATTGTACTGTTTTGATTAGTAACCATGGCTATTTGAGCATGGCATCTACTCCAAAGTGGCCATGGGTTGAACATGTTATACGTGAAGGCTAAGAACATATACAATCCCCTTCGTACCTCCCCCATCACACCTTGGTTTGCCAGCTCATCGTGCAAAATGAACTTATTTTTTTTAAGAATCCCTAAAACTTTAACAGTTCAAAAATCTAAATGCAAAGCCCTGCATGGTTTGCACGTGCCTGAAAAAGTAGCACCACAAGAATATTACCAAAGTTGCTGGACTGGAAGTCAGATCTCTTTGAACTTTTTTTTAATTTATTCAATTTTGCGTGTGTGTGTGTGTGTGTGTGTGTGTGTGTGTGTGTGTGGTGTAGAACCACGGACGAATTCGGGAACCACCATGGACGCCTCCACCTCCTTGTTTTTTACTCTGCCCCGGGATTCACAGGCTCCGCCCTACCAGGACCAGAAACGCAGGCCGCCCCCGTTTCTGCCCGGCGTCTATACGACGCCGAACTCAGGACCTTCCGCCTGCAAGGCAGAGGCTCAACCCCTGAGCCACCTCTCCAGCCCCTGAACTTTTTTTTTTTTTAATTCAATTTTGTGTGTGTGTGTGTGTGTGAGTGGCCTTTGGGTGTCTGGGCAGCTGAACAAGACAAAATGAATTCTGGGAAAGAACTTCCTAGATTGGTCATGTGAAGATGGCTCCTTTAAGTGTTCTCTTCTGAAGGGGAAGACTGGATGGGATCCAGCCAATCCCTAAATGCTTTAGAATCGCTCCCATCGTCTTCATGCAAATATCTGGAATTTTTAAAATAGCAACGAACTCTTTAGAAGCTATGCCTTCCTTAGCCTCAACTTTGCAAGAGTTTTTTGCAGATCAAATTCCAAACTTTTGATGTCTTTTTTTTTCTAAGTTTTGTTTCTGATTCTCACCGTAAACCTGGTTAAAGGCAGCCAACAATCTGCATACTGCAGGATTCTGTGACCAGCACGCTTACCTCGCAATCCTGATAGGTACTAGGGTGGGATCAGCAAGAATTAAGTCAGGCTGGGTCAAGAGGGGATCTCGGAAAAGCCGAAGAACCAAGTCAAATTTATTATGGAACCCAATCCCTTATATGGGGGGGGGGGTAGGGGGTGAAGTCTGTACACTGTGCAGAGTGATGACATCAATAGTGACAGACTGCAGGTGCAAAGTCCATCACAGGTAGGACCACCACCACCAATACAGCTCTGCCAATCCTTAGATGTGTTAATAGGCCCTAATGGCTCCATACAGGGTGGAGAAAGAACAGGTCAGGAACACGGTGATACAATTATAATGATAAAGCTCTGTGCCCATCTTTTACAGTATACTAATCAATGTCTAGATGGCTTCCAAAGAACAGGTGTATAAAATACACCTCTACACTTGAACCCTGCCCCTTGGGGGAAGGTCAACAGGAGTCAGCCTACCACTACACCACATAGGCTGGCATTTATGCTGCCATAGGCACAGAACTGTGCTGGAATAGGAGGCACACTGCAACTGAGACCGCAAGGGATGCTGTCTTCAGAAATGGAGATCTCGGGCTTGAGTGTTCCCTACAGCACACCTCAGCTTGAATGTTACACTGTCTTGAAATTCCTCATTACTTTAAAAGTCACCCTTATGAGCCCAGTGAGATCACTCAGCTGATAGGGTGTCTGCTTGACAATCTGGTGACCTGAGTTCAATCCTTGGAAGCTTACATGGTGGACTTCTCAAACTGTCATCTGACCCTCACCTGTGTGTCATGGCATAAAAAGACACACCTTCTCTTCTCCCTTCCCCTCCCCTCTTCTCTTTCTCTGTTTCTCTCTCTCCTTCTCTATACTTCTTCCTATATTTCAGATAAATTAGTAAATAAAATATTTATAAAAACTTTTCCCTATTCAGTCTCAGGATAAAGCCGACATCATTCCCACTATCGACACAAAACCCAGTTCTCACTTTGAAGAAACTAATGTATACATTATTTTGGTGCCAAATATGAGTGACCATAACTCTAGAGTACAGATTCAAATTTCCCCAAATATCATTTTCCACAGTGAAAACGATTACAGAACAAAGAAAGTAATAAATCAGAGTGTTTGCCAAATACACTGATGGGGATACAGTGGATAGTGGGTTACAGAAGAGCGAGGAAAACTCTTCTAGGTTTTAGATGTTCTGTGGTGATATTCTTAGCTTTCAGGTTGGTGGCTCTCAAAGAGACTAAAAGTAGCCTAAGATAATTTGACTTTAGTCTACAACTCTTTATAATCTTGAAAATCAGTCCTTTAGCTTTGTAATCTTTAACACGGGTAAAACTTTCCTCCCTCCCTCCCTCCCTCCTTCCCTCTTTCCCCCTCCCTCCCTCCCTCCCTTCCTCCCTCCCTCTCTCCCTTCTTCCCTCCCTCCCTCCTTTTCTTTCCTTTCCTCCCTCCCTCTCTCCTTCCCTCTTTCCCCCTCCTTCCTTCCCTTCCTTCCTTCTCCCTCCCTCTCTCCCTCCCTCTTTTCCCTCCTTCCTTCCTTCCCTTCCTTCCTTCCTTCCTTCCTTCCTTCCTTCCTTCCTTCCTTCCTTCCTTCCTTCCTTCCTTCCTTCCTTCCTTCTTTCTTTCCTCCTTCTGCACTATTTCTTTTTTTCTTTTTGTCCCGAGATACTCACACCAGTGGAAAATCTTACAGTTTTTACTGTCTGTTCGCATCACTACTGACATTCCATCTTCTGAGCTTCCACAAGAATTCCCCATTAAGCTCTGCTTTCAGTGTTCTAGAATTCTCTCACCTACTTCTCCAAAGTTTTTCAAAGGTTCCCACAAACCATTTCTGAAGGTTTAAGAATCATTTGGTAGGTTTTGTCACAAGAACAAGTCCACTTCTTTGGTACTAATTTTGCTAACCAGACTTTTCATTGCTGTAAGAAAATGCCTGACAGAAACAACTTAATGGAGGAAAAGTTTATTCTAGTCTGTATTCTTAGAGGTTCACCCTGTAGTTTTGGACTCCCTTTATTCTGGGTCTATGACAAAGCAAAAAATTATGGCAGTGGGAACATGTGGCAGAGGGCACTCACTTTATATCTGACAGGAGGGAAATGTCTTACTTCGAATTATGTAAATAAAATCTCTCAATATGCTTACATGTCACCAAAGCATCTGAAGTATAAGGGATTTGAAAGAATTATTATTAGGTAGCTTCATAAGAGAAAAAAATTACAGATTAAAAAATTTTAAGCCTTAATATATATATAGCCTACAATTGTGTGTTATAGCTGTATATTAAGCTATTTTATTCCCCCAAACTTAAGAATTTCTTTTTCTTTAAAACAAGAGATGAGGGCTGAGAATGTTGCTCCATTGTAGAACCTTACCAAGCATGTGTAATGACCTAGGTTCAACCCTCAGCATTAAAAAAAATTCCCCCCCCAATATTTTAAATTTTAAATTTTTAAAGTGTTAACCAGATGTTAAGGATACTTTCTCATAAACCTGGTGACCTGAGTTTGATCCCCAGGGCCTACATGTTGGAAAGGGCCAACTTCCAAAAGTTGTCCTCTGATTACTATACACACACAGCAGCATTTGTGCTTTTGCTCTCTCCTCATGTCAAATGAATGAATGAATGAATGAATGAATAAATAAATAAATATTTTAAAAATAGAAACACAAATATAGGAAGTGAATATTATGTCTTATTTCTGAATTGCAAAATGCCTCAAACTATTAGTGCAATCAGGCTTACTTGGTTGATAATTCATCTTTATATATTATATAAAATTTCAAAAAGGTATCATTCTATTTGAAAATCTTTTATAGATTTTTATCATGAACATTTATTTGTGACCAAATAGCAGCTCTCAGCTTGTTCTATAGGAGTGTGATTCTCAGCTTCCATTTGTTCCTTATGTACACTATTGGCTACTCTTAGGTAAGTGTAAACCCTTAGTTTAACCTGTGGTAGGTACTCAAGAAATTGCAGTTTTCGGGGCTGGAGAGGTGGCTCAGGGGTTAAGCCTCTGCCTTGCAGGTGGAAGGTCCTGAGTTCGGATCCTAGACCCCACGTATAGACGCCAGGCGGAAGCGAGGGCGGCCTGCATTTCCGAGCCTGTGAATCCCGGGGCAGAGTAAACAAGGAGGAGAGGCGGTTCATGGTGGTTCCCGAATTCGTCTGTGGTTCTACACACACACGCATACACGTACACACATACATACACGTGCACAATTGAATAAATAATAGTAAAAAAATTAAAAAAAAAAGAAATTGCAGTTTTCTTTTCAGGCTAACATTTTTGGGTTTGAGAATAATATTTACTCCTGTTTTTTTTTTTCCACAGAAATGGCTCTTATAATTGAATTAGATGACATGTTTAAAAGTGAAATCACAGGACAAAACTCATAGGGACTATTTAGAGTAGTTTCATGCAATTATTTGGTGACCGTATGTTATTTAAAATGAAAGTATTTAAAATTGAATACATTAAAATAATTACAAATTGAACACTTCAGTAAAATTAGATATATTTCCACACTCAAAAACTATCCATGGCTATTGACAAAGCCTACACAGAATAAGTCTACATATTTCTATAGCAGTAGAAAAGTCTATTGGACAGCACTTCTCTAAATAACAAAAATAATAGATCCTCATATTCAGTAAAAATGAGGTAATTTCACTATTGATTTTCCAAGCATTTTGATTATTCAACTTTAAGAATTATCTTGAAATTATCTATTTTTAATCTTTAAGAAATTATCTATTTTTTTGTCTCAGCCTTGTCACTCATGACTCAGAGAAGTGATTATGTAGCTACAGATAAGTTGGTTTCTGTCCTTTTTTTAAAAAAAACCATAACTTCAGCTTTCTCATCCTTGTTGCTTTCTCAGTAATGCCTAATAGTCTGCCTTCCTTTACTTCTTCAGGATCTTTTTTTAATGTTTTTATGTCTCCTTTACTCCCCCCACCCCCAGCAATCAGCACCTCGCAACCTGACAATTTCTGTCTTATTGTATTTTCTTGTAGCTTACTGCAGTTTTCTTTTTTGCTTATTTTTCTTGATTTGTATTTATTTATTTCTATTGATTGACACTTTCATACAAAAATACAATAATTGTATGTGTTTTTTCCCCCTTACTAACCATTTTCATCCTCCCACTTCATGTGTTCTCCTTTCTAGCCAGTCTTTTTGCATGTGTGGTCTACTGGGTTTTATCTGGAACATCTACATTGGCAATTGCCTGAGCATCTTCTAGGGCATGGATTTTTTTTGGCTGTTTCATCTACATGTTGCTGATAAAAATCATCAAACAGTTTAAGAGAACAAGAGATTTATTCTTTTATGATAGTCTGGTTATAGTTCTTAGTCTGTCTTGACAGGACAGCATGTACTATCACCAATGATCCAAGGGAACAGGCTACATCCATGTAACAGCTGAGAGAGGGACAATCCTTACTGGCCATCCCAGGGTGTCTGGCCAAGTATATACAAGGATACCAACTTCCTCAATCAGCTCTGTATTTTTTGCACCTGTCAAGAGTTCCACCCACCATGGGTTGTGCCTCCCCCATCAACTAGACAAGCTCCTGCAGGTTTGCTCTGGGCTTAACTCAACTCTAATTCTCTACAAATGTGCCCAGAGCTCAAACCCTCAAATATCAAGTTGACACCTGTATCGACCTATGACAGTCAGGGTCTCACACTATAGGTCAGGCTGGCCAGGAATTCTGTGTTGCCTGGCTGGTTTTGAATTCATGACCATCCTCCTACTTTAGTGTACAGAGATTACTAGATACGTATCATACCCAGCTTCATTTATAATAACTTAAGTTCACTGTATTTTACATGTTACCAGAACCAGATTACAACTCATGGAAAATGGGAACTGCAGAGTTCAGTGTTTGCAGGCCTTGCTTGCAATAAACACCCCCCCCTCCTTTTTTTGTTTTGCTGGTGTGATTTGATTATTGCTACCAGATGCCCTTGGACCATGTTTAAAATACGGAGTTACAACTGCAGGCAAGTAAGACATAAATATACATAAATAACCCAAGCCTTTGTGTAGGTAAAGTTTGAACAAACAGAGAAGCAGGCTTGAGACATCTGGGCTTAAAAGATACTAATTTTGCCCTATTTGACAGCCTGAGCTGTACAGTGTGCAAGTTCGAGAGCCACAGGAGCGCTGGGACCCGGCCGGATGGGCGGGCCAATCAGCAGCGGAGCTGGCGCCTGCCAGGAGCCACTTCCTCCGGAAGCACGTGCCTGATCAGCCCTGAGGATCCTGGCACCTAGGCGGCTCTGCGGCCGTCTGCTTAGGCCTTGGAGGGGCCTAAGGGCAGCACAGGGCACCGCTGCTTGGCTTGTGGTAGGTGCTAGAAGAGAATGGACTGAACGGATTGCTACTTGAGCCCGGAATGTGGTGGGCAGACACTCCTTGTGCCTGGATGACCCAGAAAGGAGCGGCCAACGGTCCATCTGATTGTAGGAGGCTGGGCCCAGCTGCAGCCTAGCAGGGCCACGCCCTTCCTCGTGCAGCAGCCTGCTTTCCGCCTAGGTGTGAAGCTGGGTGTGGTCTGGAGAATCTTGTCTTGCCCAGGGGCTTTGTCACAGCCTCTGAAACAGGGACAAGACTTTAGACATCTCTGGGGGGGCTGGCATATCTTTGAGGTTATTTAGGGTCAGGATGTACAACTACCTTCTACCTCACCTCTGCTTTCCACGACAACGTGGAGAGTCCTGTTGAACCCTTTTCTGGGATGTTTACTATTTTACCTTAAAATAGCCAGTGATCTTCCCTTCCCTCTTTCATTTACTTATTTAGTCTTTGTAAACTTTGAAAGCTTTATTGGTGCCCTCATTGTTCCAACTTTGTCCCTTGTTTTATGAAAAGTTAGATATAGTCCATGGTATGAACCAGTATTAAAAACTGTTTCAGGGTTGAGGGCTCTGACTCAGTAATAATTAGTAACCACTAATTTGGCGTGTCTGAGGGCCCGGATTTGATTCTCAACAATGTAAAAATGCAAGCAAGCAAAACTAGCTGACAATACCGTTTCTTCTAATCCTCTTCAAATACTTGTTCATTTGGGAGAAAAAATATAAGCAGTTGCAATGTGTCACTTAAAACAGTATTCAACGAATATTATTGAAGAGGAATCAGTAAACTTCTTGAATGAGAGACAACATTACTTTCCCAGTCACTTCTCTCCACTAGTCTCTGATCAGAGGCTGAAACAAGTCACAGCAATCTCAGTGTCTTGCTTTCCTCATTCATAAAAGTGGAGAAAATAGCTTTCTCACAGGACTCTTGTGAAGATTAAATAGTTAATGATCTATAAAAGGTGTGAATAATTGTTATGCTTACTATTTAGTATTGGGATTACTGCAGTCTCCAAATAGTAATCAATCATTCCCAAAATGGTAATAGGTATTTTTGGGCAAATAACTCCCATATTAAATCTATAATATATGAATAAAATTTCTTGAGTCACCATTAATATTTAAATCGCCACAACTGGTTTTGAATAGAGATCCTGCTTCAAAGGAATAAGGTAGAAAAGTAATCTTATTTTTCTGCCTTACATAAAAATTATCAAAAATAAATAGTATATAAGATATTTTGTTTTTATATGACACTATATAGCATACATAGTGAATATACTTTGCAAAATGATGTATATTTTGGTGCCTGAATTTTAAAATTTTTTGTTCTTTGACACTTTCATGTAGAAATATAGTGAATTTGTGTTTTCACCCCTTACTACCCAATACCATTCCCCTTCCTGTGCCACTTCATACTTTCTCCCAGCCAGTCTCTTTCTTACTTTCATGTCTTTTTGTGTGTTTGGCCCACTGAGTTTTATGTGAGATGGTTGTACTAACAAGTGCTTGAGGACTTACTGGGGCATGGATGACTTAAGAGTAGATAAATGACTAAGGAAAGAAGTTCCCCTTCTGTCTGGCATTGATCTTAAATAGTCCCTCAGGGAGGTGTGGTATTTCTCAAGATCTTCTTTCCTCTTCCATGATGAAAGGTTGATGGGTCAACTATTGTGCAGGTCTTGTGGCAGTAGACATCACTGCAGTGAGTTCTTGTGAGCAGCAGCCCTTTCATGACCAGAGGATACTGTCTGACAGCTGCCTTCACACCCTCAGGCTCCACTGCTTCTGCAGGGTTCCCTGAGCCTTGGGAGGTGACTTTGATGTCCTGTTTAGAATTGAGCGTTCCATAGTCACTTTTCTCTGAACTTTGTCTGGTTGCGGTTCTCTGTATTAAATATCTTCCATTGCAAAAAGGATGCTTCTTGGTTGAAGACTGAGAGCTTTTCTAATCTGTGGGTATAGTGATAGATGGTTGAATTTTCTTTTATTGCTTGTATTTAAAGACAATGAATTTTGAACCTGTATAGATAATAGATAATATATATTGTATATAATATAATATAGATAATAGATAATATAGATAATAGATAATACATGTAGAAACTGAGTGCAGTGTTTTAAATGATGTTTCTTTACCTGGCTTTCTGTTAGACTTAAAACATTGAATGCTAAATTACTTT
The DNA here is from genome assembly GCA_023101885.1 of Typhlomys cinereus. NCBI lineage: Eukaryota > Metazoa > Chordata > Mammalia > Rodentia > Platacanthomyidae > Typhlomys > Typhlomys cinereus. The sequence goes on along the minus strand of JALPQD010000230.1, from coordinate 1,419,270 downwards.
TTTTGGGAAGCTGTCCCCTAAAATCTATTTTTTTTAATTTAACATTTTTTATTATTATTTCCGCTCATACAAACTTAATAGGTAGACCAGTTCCCTCCCCCCTCCTCCTCCCCCTGAACCCCCTGCTCCCCTTTCCTCCCTCCCCGTCTCCCAGTGCCTCCCCCCCAATTCCCAGAGAGTCCTTTATGTGTATGCCTAACTCTCCTCTTGGTCCTCCTCTCCATGACATACAAGGACCCAGTGGCATTTCCCTGAACCCTTTCTCATGTTCCCCTCAAGGATAGGAATACTACTGTGGCTGTCAATCCCTTGCCTCCAAGGATCTTGGTGCCTTTAGCTGATGCTAGACTTTGTGAGGTCAAAGTGTGTTAGACATTGTGCAGGACATGCAAAGTCCTATTATGATTGCTTCAACCCTAACTAGTGTAGAGAATCTTCAGATCATTGCTCCTCCTATCCTTTTGCTCTTACAATCTTACCGCCCCCTCTTCTGCAAATGTCCCTGAGCTTCACGATGGGAGGAGATTAGGCTGGCTTAGTTCTATGTGGTTGATATAGAGTCTCTGAAGTTCTGGATTGTGGTTTGTTGATTTTCTTTTGCAGTTTTGCTGCTCCTGCTATGCCCTTCACTCCATCCTGATGGGCACTGTATGTCACCCCCTTTCATCTGCCAGACTATGTGCCCTCCCCTTCTGGTGAGATCATATCACCTCACTAAAATCTATTTTTTAACACTTACATAATGAACTTAGGAAAATACTAATTTTGCCTTTGTGTAAAATCTAATGTTCGTTAACATTGTATTTTTAAATTTTGTCAGATTAACAACATTTGTCTGCTTCTCAGTAGGGTAAACTTAAACTTTTAACAGATAAACAGATGCTTAGGAGTAATACTATCAAAGAATTGTGTATTTTCATGATTTCAGTAATAGTAGTTTGTTCTGTTAAATCTATCTTAATCAGACTTCTGTACACATTTTGTAAAGAACACAAAACTATGTTAGTGCAGTCGTGCATATGTCAAGTGCAATTTTCGTGTGTGTGTGTGTGTGTGTGTGTGTGTGTTTGTCTGTGTGTAGCTTCCACCTTGTTTTTGAGGTAGGATCTTTCCTATTGTTTCTGCATTGCGCACTATGTGCTAAGCCTGTGCTGATTCTGTCTCTGCCTCCCATCTTGCCATAGAAATGCTGAGATTACAAATGTGTGCCATAGCATCCAGTTTTTTACAGAGGCTCTGACGACTGAACTTTGAGGTTGTAAGGCTTGTACAATGAATGCCTTTTCCTGCCAAACTATTTCCCTAGCCTTTGAAGCACAATTTTAATAAATTAAAATTATTTTACTTTTTGTGTAATTCTAGATGGAGAAGCACTTCCTTAGTTAACCACAAAAGTTTTTGCATCTAGCACAATATATTAAGATCTTCCTTACTTAACCCATATATTTCATACTTGAGCTCAGTAATGTTTTTTTACAATTGCTTTTGGATAATTCTTGATCTAATTGAATAAACTGGTTGACAGATAAGAGTGTAGAGGGAGTCAAGAATTATTTTACATCTATCATACTGGAGCCTTATTCTTTACTGCATGATTTTAATTTTACATTTTTCTCTGTTGTGATAAGCATGTAAGCACTTGTAATATATTTTTTCCAAATTTCTCTAATTTTACTTTAAGTAAGAGAACTTCTATGTTTCACAGCATTTATTTTCCACATATGTTTTTGGGACTGAAAAGCAAAGATTAACTTGTGAAAACTGACATAATTGTTTAAAGGCTGAAGTAAAATCAGATTTGATGTCAATAAGAGTTTATACTCTTACATGTCTGATAGTTAAGTGTTTATGGAATTGGATGCTGTAACCCGTCTGTGACTTCCAGCACTCAAACCTTAAAAAATTCATACTGTAAATGTTTTCTTCAACATCATTAGCATTCACTCCAAAGTAACAGAACTTCCTCTTTTCTTTCTTTTCTTTTTTTTTTTTTTTTAAGTCTTGTAAATCTAACCTCTTCTTTGGTCTGTGGTTTAAAGTTGCATTGCAGAACAAAATGGGAGATGCTGAAGCAGGCAAGAAGATCTTCATTCAAAAATGTGCTCAGTGCCACACAGTGGAGAAAGGTGGAAAAAACAAGACAGGTCCAAATCTCTGGGGCCTATTTGGCCGAAAAACAGGACAAGCACCAGGATTCTCTTACACTGATGCCAACAAAAACAGAGGTAAAAGCCAGAAGATGCAGGACAGACTCGAATATTTTATGTTATTCAAAGAAACATGTACATGGCTTGGCATGATAGTGTTTACCTAGTTTGTAGTGCTGAGAATAGACCACCATGATTGTATTTACCGAATACAGATTTTTTCTCCTAAGAGCTGCATTTGGATAACTGGTCATTATTTTGGTGAGGAAAATTAGTGATATTGTGTGGTCATTGCCTTGTGTAGACCATTTTATATGATATGTTTGTCTTGAAAAAGTATGTTAGGTCTAAAAAAGATTTTAATGGCATAATAATACTATTTGTAGTAATGATTTTTCATAGGGTTGGGGGAATATGTATTTTGAAAAGTATATTCAGGGCTGGAGAGATGGCTCAAGGGGTTAAGATTCTGCCTCACAAGCAAAAGGTACTGACTTAGGCTCCTAGGGTCCCACATAAAATCGTCAGGCAGAATTGACATGGGTGGAGCCTGGAAAATCCCAGAGCAAAGCAAAAAGGAGGTAGAAGCAATCCAGGATGATTCCAGAAGTCTTCCACAGGGATACACAGTACCCTTTGATAGAGACACATACACACATTAAATAAATAAAGTTAGAAAAAGAAAAGTACATTCAACAATTTATTCATTGGTAGAAGTGGTTAAATAGTAGAATGAAAAAAGTATTTTATAGTTTAGATTAAAAGTGTCTACAAAAGATTGTAATAACTTTGCAAAGCAATTTGCTTTTCATAACACAGACCCCCTTCAAATCTGAATCAGCACATCAGATAGGTTTAACATAGGGTACAGATCTATTTTAAACTTTTTTGATGATTTAGCATATTTTACAAGCCAGATTTTCATTTTCAGTTCAATGTTTATGTATTTAATCTTTTTTGACTTAATAATTTATTGTGTGTGTGTGTGTGTGAGAGAGAGAGAGAGAGAGAGAGAGAGAGAGACAGAGATTCAGAGAGAGAGAGAGAGAGAGAGAGAGAGAGAGAGAGAGAGAGAATGAGAGAGAGCACTATATGTCCTGTGGACGACCAAGGGTGACTTCTGGAATCATTCTGGATTACTTCTACTTCTTGCTCTGCTCTGGGATTTCCTAGGGTTAGTCCACTAGGACTGGAAGCTCAGGCCACTGCCATTTCTGTCTGTCGTTTTTTACGTGGGACCTGGGATCTAAACTTAGGCCCTTCCGCTTGTGAGGCAAAGTCTTTTATCTATCTATCTATGTATCTATCTATCTATGTATCTATCTATGTATCTATCTATGTATCTATCTATGTATCTATGTATCTATGTATCTATCTATCTATCTATCTATCTATCATCTATCTATCTATTTATTTATTATTAATTACAAAGTTGATAAGTACCCCATTCTCCTCCTTCCGTTCCTCCACCTCTCCCTGGACCCTCTTGTTCCCTCCCCCGTTTTTTCCTTCCTTTCCCCTCTCCCTCCCTTTTTCTCAGTGTTCCCTCCCTTCCCCATTCTGGAGCATCCTTCACTGTGCATGTCAAACTTGTCTCTGGGTCCTCCTCGTTGATGAGGAGGATGTAAGGATTCATTGGCATTGGTGAGGCAAAGTCTTAACTCCTGAGCCATCTCTCTAGCCCCGCATTTAAATTTTTGACACAGAGCCTCACTATAGTCTAGACTGGTCTTGAACTCACTGTGATTGTCTTGTCTCAACCTCCCAAGTGCTGAAATTATAGCTATTTTGAAATTTCTTTTTAGCTTTTTATTGAAGTAAAATTATAGAACAAACAGCCATTTTAGAGTATGTAGCAATTCATTAGTGTTTATTGCATTTCTAATGTTACACAATCAACACCTCTCCTTTGTTTTTATAGCCCAGTATGCCTGCATGTGTTAGATGACCTCTTCTCATTCCTTCCAATTCTTCCTCCCTGGGTATCTGTTAAGTAATTTCATGTCTCTTTGCATTTGTACATTGGTGATTGCATGTAGAAGGAGTCATATAATTCTTATGTATCTGTCCTCCTTTGCTTAGCAGAATGTTTTCAAGTCCCATCTAAATGTGGTTCATATAACAGAACTTCACTCATTTTCATGGTTGAAATTCTAATTATGACCGACCTGCAGCTACATAGTTCCAATCTCTGCTTTTATCATCACATCTTCCCTGCCTCTATCTTCTTTTTTTTTTAAGGACATGAATCACAGTGGATCAGGGGCCCATCCTATTCTAATATGACCTTATCACAATCAATCACGTCTACATCAGTGCTCTTTTTTAAACAAATCCACAATTTGAGATCCTAGAGATTAGAACCTCCACATAATTTAAAATAAAAGAACATATTTGCATATAAATAAATACATGATTGATAAAAATACTTAGTATAAACATAAATGGGATGAAATCTAATCTTTGTTGAATCAGTAACATTTTAAGCACTTCAAAAATCAGTGTAGTTATTATTAATGATATTACTTTCAAGGTATGCAAAAAATAATGCATAATAAATAATTTATTTGGTCTTGTCTTGGGTTCTTATAAGGAAATACCTAAAACCTTAGATTTTCTAAAGAAAAAGGAGTATTTATGTCATCATGGTTTCTAGTATCAGGACCTGATTCATGCTAATGATATGACTTTACTCACACAGACTTCTAGATTACTTTTTCAATAAAGGCTAGATGCTGGAAGGACCAGTCATGTGATTAGATTTGTGGTTCTGAACAAGGAGATGATAGTCAGACCTCTGGGGACTAAAGGGGGGCTGAGATTTAGGTGACTGAGTTCTTTTGTGTTACCATGAATCAGTCAATTACACCTACATAACAAAATGCCCACAGAAAGCTCTGGACACTTCCAAAGGGAAACTTCAGTTGAGTTTCCTCGTTGTTGACCAAGTCCATGTACTGGTGGAGTGAGGATTTCCTGATTCTGTAGGAAGAGAACCTGGGATTGATGCATTCCAAGTCCCCCCATTCTTTGCTTTGTGGGTCTTTCATCTCCCTACTCTCGATGTTATACTTTGTAAGTCTATAATGGTAGGTATACTGCTTTCCTAGATTCTGTAAGTTCTAGTGAATTATTGGGTGTCTGAAGGTTGTGTGAATTCCTGATTTGTAGTTAGTTGGTCAGACTAACTTGTAGCTAGTATCTGAAGTAAGTCTTTCTTTTTGGGGAAATCTGTGCTATCTTTGAATAGTTAGTGTTACAATTGCAGTATGATTATTACAACTAGATTTTCTGTTGTTAGATTACTGAATGAAAAAATTTTAAGTCATATTTATTGTTTGCATTTATATGGACCTTTAATTTTTTGGAAAGGAGTTGTGTGTGTGTGTGTGTGTGTGTGTGTGTGTGTGTGTGTGTGTATAATACTGGGGCAAGTATTCTACTATGAGCTATATCATCATCCTGACTCTTTAATTTTTAAAATAATATATCTCAGTAGTGTCATTTCACTATTGCTATTGTATCAGTAAACTTGGGAGGTCTTAATTCGTAGTTATAAATTGTATTTGATTTCAAATAGAATTAAAATTTATTACCAAGTGGCCGAATGGTATATGCCTGTAATCTTAGCTTTTGGGAGACCAAAACAGAAGACAAGCCAATTTGAGACAGTCTGGTCTATGTAACAAGATTCTCTTAAACAAACAGCCAAACAAAAAGCTAAATTACTTATTATTATTACTGAACATATTACAAATGTATATTTTATTAGAGATTGTTACCAAAGATAAAAATCTATCTAAATCTATCTATCTAAATCTATCTAAAAAACTTGGGGTTGGGTTGAGGAAATGGGTCAACAAAAGTGTTTGCTATATAAACGACAGAACTGGAGTTTAGATCCTCAGGTACCGTGTTAATCTGCTGATAATTCTAGTCCTGGAATGTGGAACCTCCTTAGAACAAGCAGTTAGCCAGACTTACACTTTCTATGAGCTCTGGTTTTGAATAAAGATCCCACCTCAAAGGAGTAAGGTAGAAAAACAATCATCTTTGTCTAGTTGTAGCATTTTAACACTTTAAAACATCAACATGATTATTATTTACTGCAAAGAAGTTTTCAATTTCATAAGATTCCATAGTTAATTTGTTGGAGTTATTTCCTGCATGACTAGAGTCACATTCTGTGGAATTAGTAATTTTAGAGGAGTTATGTCACCTTGTTTTTTCACATTACTTATATTTTTGTGTTAGCACTTATAAATCTAGGGTTAGGTTGTGGGTCGAATTTATTTATTCATTTTCTAAATCACTCTTACTCTTTCAGAAGGAGTGCTTGCAATGCATAAGAGGGATGAGGTTGTAGGTTTGAGATCTTGTTCTCCTCTGCTAGGCTGGTGTTCATGGCATTTGGTTTGATCCCCAGTATTCAACTGAAATTAGATTATTGTCTATAAAAAAATAAGTCACTATCAAGGGCAGGCCCATTGTGAAAGTACAGCAGTAGTGAAGTGAGAAAAACACCCTGAAAATGCCAGTCAGTTCTGGAAGTAAAGGGATACTGATAATATTCTGTTCATTAATATAAGTTAGTTATTAGGAAAATAATAAAAAGGACTGGGTTGATAGATTAAAAACTAGAAGAGTGAAACGTAAGAGGAATTTTAGGGGTGAAAATGGGATGGTGAGGCAGTTTTTAGTGAAGCAAGACTGAAAAGAGAGGTAAAGAAATCAGCTGTTGGGAGGCTGAGACAGAACTGCTTCCTGGCTGGCTTGCGTTGTTTGAGAGAGGAAAAGGAAAAAGGAAGCATGTGTGTGGATAGGGGGAGCTGTAGGACAACAGCAGAGCATGATAGAGCTGTCTGCTAAATTGACACTGGGAATTAAAGAAAGGAGAAACAATTGGAAGAGACAGAGCTGAATGGGAGTGTGGAGTATGCAAGCAGTCTGGCCTGTTGGTGCCCTGGCTTCCATTTTGAATCCTAGGTTCTTGATTTGCATTCCAGAAACCTGTCTTGCCACTGGAAAGTCCTGTTCTTGCCTCTGGGGCCTGCCTCTTGGAGATCGAGTTATATATATATATATATGGTCCAGTCAATAGGTGATAATTCACTCACTGGTAGAGTGTCAGATGTTGGTCCCACATCTGAGCTGTCCTTAGAAGTCAGGTTGCCAATGTTGGCCCCACTTCTGTGATGCCTGCCCTGTCTAGTGACTGCTGGACCCTCTGAGTAAGGTTCCCTGTAGACTATGGTGCTGTTTCTACTTGCTGATTGCTGCTTCAGAGACCTTGCCCACTGTCTAGAAGTGTTCCACTGGCCCAGATGTAGTATAGAGTTCCACTGGCCCAGATCCAGCTCAGCTTCCTGAGAGTGCACTTCCTAGAAGACCACAGGTATCCATCAGGGTCTTGCTGAGGATGAAAATCTACAGCTCTTTCTGCAAGTACCAGCATGGCCCTTGTCACAACTCTCTTTTTCTGTTCTTTAAAATGATTACTCTTTAAAATGACTAAAAATCCTGTGCTGATTGTCCAAGCCTGTCTTGAGCTGCATCTCCCAGTTGGTTCTCCTCATTGTTGGGAGCAAGGAACTCTCCAGGATGGACTCTGGGTTTTCTGGCTTGCTTGTGAAGTTCTCTGTCTTATTTCACTATTAAGGCTAAGAATATTCAGGTGTCACCCTACTTCTTTCTACTTCTATTCCCTGGAAACTGGCAGACCAGGTACCTGACATCTTCAATAGCTAATATGAAATCCGTATCTTAATAGTACTGTTTTTTAAATTTGCTTATAGAGATTTTCTTGGGCCACTAAGTTGTATAGATCTCAGATCTTTGTTGTCTAAATAATTTCTACCCCTGTCTGTTCTTTTTTCTTTGGTCTTATAGCAAAAACTATCACTTAAAGCTATTTTTCCGTTTGATTTTTATCACTATTTTAAGCTTGTTTGAGCCATCAATAGTGTCAGTTCTTTTTGCTACAATCTCTGTCTTTCTGTACTATCACTCTCTACTTGAACCATTATAGCTCTGTTTTGAGCTCTTAATTAAAAAAGGCCTATGTTGATTTCATAGGAACATGATCATGATTTTCATGTGTGTAATTTTTTTCTTTATCTTTGCTTTCATATTCCTTTCTCCTGTGTGTCTACATTTTGTGCATATTATGTGTGAGGACTTTCAATACTCTCATAGTGCTTCTTCTTTGATTATTACTTTATTCTTGGTTTAATGTTGCATACGTGAACATAGTGAATCTTAATATTTTCAATTTTCATCCCTTAGTTCCAAGTCCCATACTCTATCCTTTTCCCCTTACAATCCTCCATCTCCCCTGCCAGATTCCCTCCTGTTTTTCAAATCTTTTCACTTGTGGGGCCCACTATGTTTCATCTAGTTTGTCTGGCATGCTTTATACTCCAGCAAGTATCCTAGATCAGTGGGTGTACCACTGAGGAAAGCATCTTCCTTTTTATCCCCATCACCTTTAGTCCTCATCAGTCTCTCAGTGGGTGTAGTTCTTTTTGAGATCTTTCTACTTTCATGGTGAGATGTTGTGATACAGCCCATGCAATTCTTGTGCAAGTATACATATTTGCCATTAAATCTCATGTATCACAACTCTGTCATGTCCAGGAGATAATGTCCAGCACACCATATTCTTGCTTTAGGCTCTTACAATCATACTGCCCCCTCTTCCGCAATGCTCTCTGAGCTTTAGAGTGGGAGTAGGTGAGGAATATATGTCCTATTTAGGGACAAGCAGTCTACAATAATTTATTTTCTGCATTTTGGCAAGTTGTACTTTTCATCAACAAACTCGTTTTGCTGTAGAAGAAGGCTTCTAGTTTGAGTGCTAGGTGTTTTTCCAGTCTATGAGTATAATAACAAAAAAAAGCAATTTGATATACTGTCTTCCTAGGTAAGATTCATAGTCTGTTCTTGCTCTAGAACCTGTCTTTCCCCTTTCATAGGTTCTTATTCTAGTTTATTATTATTACTTTTTGATGATCAATTCTTTCTTGATGAGTTGTTTGCAGAAGGAGAATGAGGATAAGGATTAGTATGTTCCACTTAGTAAGACCTTCTTACCTAGTTATATGTTAGAGCTGTATCTGAAGGTTGGCAAAGATGGGCGGTCCAAGGCTAGGTACCCCTGAAGTTCCTACTCTAATCTGTAACATGAGATAATTATGTTTAATTATATGAATTTGAAATGCCTATCACAGGCCTATGTGTTTAAGCCTGGTTCCCAGATGGTGGTGTTGTTTTGGGCTACTGTAATGTCTTTGGACATGGGTGGGCCTAGTTTGTAGATATAAGCTTTATAAGAGTGGCTATGGATGGAAATAAAAATTAGTAAGAAAAGACTTTAGAGGTAGAGCTAGAGGATTACAGCCACTCTGGTTCTGGTTTGTGCTGGTTCCTGAACTGCATAGTCTGTAAAATCCCATCACCAGAAATGGTGTCCCAGCCATCATGCCTCCTGACTTGAAACTACAAGCTAAAATAAATCCTTCTTTCTTAAATTGCCTTTCTCAGATCTTTTGTCTCAGTGACAAGAAAAGCAATTAACATAGAGCCTTTTCAAAGATAGCATGCATGTGTTTTCTCCTTCAATATCGTTCCCTTGCGTGAAAAGTATCAAGTTAAGTTTAAGGAGACTTTAATAGCTAGCTGTTCTTTCTTTTTCTTTTTCTTTTTCTTGCCTAGGTATACAAGCTTAACGAGTAGGTACCCTCTCCCCCTTCCTTCTCCTTTTCCCTCCTCTCTTTCCTCCCCTGTGCTATCCCCCCATCCCACTCTCTCCCATACCTTTTCTCCCTCCCTTCCCTTTCTTGGTGTTTCCCACTTTGTCCCTGCCACCCTGCAAAACTTCAGCTTATACGGGTCCTGAAGTTCCCTCTGAGTTGTCTACACTAGTGAGGGTTCAGCACTCTGTCTGTGGCCCTTCTTGGGCTGCCCACTAATATATGAACTCCATTATATCTGTTTAACCTCTTGCCTCTGAAAAATTTACTACCTGAAGCCATCTCCCCTGAGATCTATGGTAGTCTATGGGCTTGTTTACATGTCAGCCATTGTGCAGTTCAGATAAAGTTCAATCACAATGCAGTGAGATCTTGCTGCTGAAGCCTAGACGTGAGTGGAGATCTTGCCCATCAGTGGACCGTCCCATCTTTAGGCTCTTACAATCTTGCTGCCTCCTCTTCTGCAAGGTTCCCTGAGCTTTAGGATGGGAGAGATTTGGCTGGTCTGGTTCCAGGTCAATATTGCAGGGTCATTGGTGTTCTGAGTTAAGATTGGTTGTTTTCAGTTTTGCGGTTCCTGCACTGCACTTGGCTGCATCTGAAAACAGATTTTTTTTTTCTACTTTTACAAGCATATTGGGTACTCATCCCAGCTTCCCTCCCTTCCCTTCCTCCCATCCTCTCCCTTCCCTTCACTAATTCTTCCCAATACCTCCCACCCTCCCACCAGTATGCATCTATAGACCCCCATCTTACACATAAAAAAGTTGGAAGAATAATCAAAGATTATTTCTGATCTGTCAACCTTGACCCTCCACCTGCATGTATACTCACAGACATACATATGTGCTCAAACACATGTGAAAACATATACACACAGTATGTACCCCTCAAACATATATACATGAAATGGAAAAAGCAATAAAATAGCACAAAAATGTGTTATTATGATTATATATGTGTGTGTTTGATATATATGAGTATATGTAAATATGTGTATATATAAATATGTGCCATATTCTCAAGTGGAGGTCAGAGGACAACTTTTTGTGGAGTTACTTTCCTCCTTCCACCTTAATATAGATTCCAGGAATCGAACTTGGATTGCTAGGCTTGCACAGCAGTACCTTGATCCTCTGAGTCATCTTTCTGCTTCACGAGTCACAAATTCTCAGTTTTAAGTAGCTTTGTCATGTTAGCTCCATTGTTTGAGTTGTTATGTGCGTATCTGCAAAATGAAGGATTGAATTGCAGGATGAAATCTCAATAGGAAGAAACTCTGTGGTTCTAGGGGGATGAAGCACTGCTTAAGAACAACACGTCTGGAAAGGTTGTTCATTGGTGTTTCTTGGATGGTCCTACAGAGCATGCAACTATTGGAGTTCTATAAAGAAATCAAGGAGTGAGTCTAATTCTGGAATTTTCTTATAAGGCATACTGTCTGTATTCTAACCAGCCTTTCCACTGAGGGAGAAAGTAATCTTTTGTTCATATATGTGGGTCATATCAGAAAGTAAGCCCCTAAAAGGTAACTATAAAAACTTACTTATTTTTAACTTTATAGATATTGTCTGGGAGGAATCAACTTTGATGGAATATTTGGAGAATCCAAAGAAATACATCCCTGGAACTAAAATGATCTTTGCTGGTATTAAAAAGAAGAGTGAGAGAGAAGATCTTATTCAGTATTTGAAAGAGTCAACATCTTCATGAAATACCATTAACTTCAAAAATATTAGTTATCAATTTCTAATATTGTATGTTTAAAGAAGTAATGTTTGGTCTTTCTCGATCAGCCTGTAGTAAGATTAACATTTAAAAATAAAGGTTGACGTTTTTGATTGTGTACAGTCTGCTCACCAGATGTCTTTAAGAGTCTGAACTTGCCTTTATCTGCTGACTAAGGATGACAATAATCAGATGAAGGGGGAGGAGGAAGGAAGGAGATGGAAATCTACTTTGCTTTAGTCATCCCTACATGCACAGAATATTTTATAAGCATAGCAACTGCTGTTGAGGATAGAGACAGCGTGTACATACTTATTTCTCTACAATTTAAATGTAAATAACAGATATCAGCTTTACTTTCATTAAGCTATGTTTACTTTCACTATAAACATTATTTAAAGTAACCTTAAGGGGGAAAAGTAGGGGAAATCTATCCAAACAGCTATCATACATTAAGAACACTTTTGGAAAACAAAGAAATGCAAACTGTTGGCCCTGGGTGAATAAAATAAAACCTAGCAAGAAAGGAAAATAAGCATGTCCTATTTTGACAAAGATGTCTTATAACATACAAGTTATTTTTTGGCTTGTATTTTTAAGATATCTTGCCAATCCTAAATAATGTGAAGCTGGACTGTAAGGACTCCTGAGAGAAAAGGAGAAAGAAAATGCTTGAATTCTCACCAGAAAGGGGGAGAGTCCCTATTTCAGAATAACTTAAGTGGGGACCAGGATGGGTCTGCAAGAGGCCTGTGTGGAAGAGAACAGAGGCTGCGTGCAGAGGTGGGCCGCCCCTCAGACAATATGCAGTGCTTGGTCATTCAAATGACAGGGCCCAAATGAAAGAGGGAGAAGCCACTTCACAAAGAGATGGTCAGAGCACTGACCAGGGGTCATTATGGTAAAGATAAAGCATCTGTTACCTTATTTACACTTCTCAACACACCCCTGTACCCTATTGGGGTGAGTTTTTTGAAATGATATCTAGAGTTTGGTTTGTGGGCCAGATACAAAACTCATCTGGTAACTTTTCACCATTATCATTAGTAGGTAACAATTCTGTGACGGGAACATAGCTGAAAAGAAGCAAGTCTAGAAGGTTCTGTTAAGTTCACTAAGTGCCCAGGCTTACTGTTAACATTTCTGGCAAGTAAGGGAGAATAGAATGCTCGTCTCTTGGAGTCCACTGTCAGTACTGTGTAAGAACGTGTCTCTGGGGATCAAGATGGGCTTCAGGCAAGGCTGAGATTCATGTCTCTCTCCCTGAGGGAATTTTCTGATGAGGGCAGAAACTTCTACTGAAACTCCACGAGTGGCTACAGAGCAGAGATGGTTTTGCAAAAATGTCTAAATTTGCATGAAGCCCCTTACCTTTGTGAGAAAGAAGTTGAATCAGTTCACAGTCAGGATTACAGATTTAGATGTAAAATGTCCTGAGAGAGTGGCATTGATACAAGTGCATTCTACAGAGAGGACCTCAGTTTTTAAGTCTGGATACTTCAGACTTAGGCAGAATAGAAGAAACTGATAGGAAAAGAGCCGAGATAACAAAACACATCTGAGTAGAAGTGAGGAATAATTCATTCTTAAGTAGATTCCCATGTAATGGATTGTTTGGAGAGTAATGTTGCTTTAAGTTTAAATTTTGTCTTAGAGTGAAATTCCTTGCCTTAGGTTTTCTTTATGTTTACTTTGGGATCAATCATAATCAATGACTTCTGGTCATGTCACTGACCACAGATGTTGTTCTGTGTCTCAGCTACAATTGTGTTTTTCAGAATTTTGTTCCTGTGGCTCTCAGTCAGGGCTGGTCGCAAGAGGAACAGTTTAAGATTAGGAGGTAGCAGGGCCAGGCAGGTCACCTCAGGCCTCTGGGTACAACCTACATTTGTCACAACCTACATTTGTCACAAGCCAGTTGGCTTGTCTGTGTGTTGCAGGATGCCATCTGGAAGAAAGTGGCGGTCAGGATGCCACCTTGACAAAGGGATTTTACATTATTTGAGGAATTCTGCACAAGACTGACTTCTCCTGATGTCACAGACTGATTGTCTGAGCATGTGCTGGAAGCTAGGAGGACTCTCATTTCCCTATCTGTCTTTCCACTAATCACGAGTCTTTCACTCTAGCTTGAAACTTGATCCTCAGCTCCTGTTTACCTTCCTGTATAAAATAAAGTCACAGGAAGTGGGCAGTGGGAGCAACCTCACTGACCTCACAAGAGACTGTAATGTTACCCCCATAAGCCCGACCTGGTGATCTTATGTGTCTCATCTCCTGTGAATTATTTCCTCTTCATCTGTGTTTCTGGGGACTTATCTGTGAGTACTAGCCTCTGAAATAAATTTTTGTTGATATTAAGACTGAATAGATGAGCATTTTATAAACTTAAAGTATATGGTGGGCACTCCTGTAACGACTGGACCTTCTTTTTCATCTTTGAGTTTTAGATTAGGCATGTGTGTATTTAAAAGAAGAAGGGCCTGGCTTATTGGGAATGCCGTATCCAGCTTTAAATTAGGGACCAACAATGGAGAAGCCAGCTTTGCCCTTTCAGGTTCATCTTGGCTCTCTGGTTCTGCTTTTTCTTCCCAGCTACCTGCTCCGGTGACCTGTAACAAACGTAAGCCCCCACCCTCAGGAGCAGTCAATGATACGATGCTACTGACTAAACAAGCCAGGCTTCTCCAGGCCGTCCTTTTGTCTGGGCTTGTGGTGTACGCCTCAAACTGGGCGACTTAGTCCAGATTTAGAAAGAATCCCTATTCTTGGGATCTGATCACCCTGGTCTGTGGTGACCAAGAGTCTTAGCAGTTTATTTACCTACAGTGTCCTTACCCGGATGCTTTCCCTTCACTGACATGCTGCCCGGTTCCTCGGCTGGAAGTCCACACTTGTATGTTCATTGCTGAGCTTGCTTTTCTCCCCATGCCAAAAATAATCCCGTTGCAGTAGTTCTGTCATCAGCAAAATTTGTCTTTAAAATGTGTCTTTAACAAGCGTGGGAAGAAATTCTCCTTTACCATCAGCAGTCTGCTTGAGTCTTTGCCACACTTTGTGGTCTTGGTGACTTGCTGTGATCCTTCCCAGATCCATTCTTTTTGGGATGTTTCCTTCCCAGAGCCTCCCCAAATTATATATGGTCTCACTTCTCTAGTCTCTTGCTCATGTCATTCATGTGGTCCTGCTTTCCTGGTCATACCCTGACTAATATAGACACCACGGCTATGCAATGTATCAATTTGTGAACAAGAAGAACCTCTGAGGGATTACATTCTCGATGTATTTCAGCATGAATTAAGCATTTTTGACAATGAAAAAAAAAACAACTAGATTTACTGTTAATCTAAAATTGTCAAGTTAGCCCATGTCTCCTAAGCTTGAACTAAACATTCAGTAGAAAAAAAGTCTTGGTAATCTAAAAACAAGTTTCTATGATGAGGAAATCTGCAAAAGTAAGTATCCTTGTTTTATGGGTTATGACCACAAGAGAAAGTTACAGACCACCATGTTGTAAGTTAATTGAGAAAAAAAGGAGCCCTTTATTAATTAAGTGCATGACTGAAAATGGCTTATGCATTAAAAGGCTTTTGGTACTGAACTTTAGGAATTTATTGTTTATAAAGGAAAAAAAATCATGGTAATAGTTAAGTCTCATTTAGGTCAGAGAGATCTTGCTACAGTAATTTTGCAGGTGTTTGTTTTGGTTACACATGCAGAAATTTGATTATACAACCTAGAGGTATTGAGGTTATGTATTTGGGCTGTGAACAGGGTCTTGATAAGCCCAAATGCAGTGGTAAGAAACATGCCTGGAGATGTCAGGGATGGGGAAGGTGGGAAGGGGTTGGCTGCAAAATGCCTGAGCAGATACAAAGTGGAGTCAGAGCCTGAATTAGGATAAAATGATGCTATTTCTGTTACTTCAATGAACCATTACCAGGAATGGGAGACAGGAGATGTGTTGCTGATCATATCAACAAAAATGTATTTAAAAGTACTGAAGACAGGTCTGGGATGGCATAAAAACATTTATTATTTCCAGTACTATCAATTTTAATATATAATTTAACGAAGATCTAGAAGAATAAAGAATAGAGATCATTTCACTTGGCAGGTAGAACATCAAGAGCTCTTCATAAAATAGTGGGACATTGCTAGATCTTACATTCTTCAGACTTATGACACTTCTCAGTGAAGTATTTCCCAGATGTAAAACTCTGATTTTATGTGGGGAATGATATTACATTTATTTTTCTAGAAGGTAATTTTTAAAATCAAACCCTTGTGTGCAATAAGATCATTGTATGTGATATGACATGATCTCGAGAGAATGTTTTATGTGTATTCTTCCTCCTCCGCACCTTCTTCTAAAATGCTATCACAGGTAAGGATTTAGGACCAAATTTTCTTCTCTGTATTTCTCACTTGGTGGTCATTTCCATCTACTTGTAAGTTTCACATCACAAGTTCATGTAGTTCTTCATCTCGAATTCCTCACTCACCTCTGAGTGGGTCTCATTTAGGCACAGAAAATTAAATCAGTGGAAGCCGAGTGCCACTATGGCAGTGGGAAGTTGTGCAAAGGCCACAGAGCTGATAACAGACATAAAAAAGGTAGATTAGGCTACAGAAAGGATAATATTTCCTCGTGTAAAATGGATGTGCACATGGTGGATTGGATTTCATTTTCTAAAAATATTTTTAGAATAATTGATTTAAATGTAGTCCTCCACTAAAGAAAACTCAGCATTTAAGACAGAACCATTATGACTATTTCCCCCTGGAAGAAGCTTTCATGAAGCCTTTGTATAGATGTGACATTCATGTGTGCGTCACTGACTAAAATGGTCAAGGCCAAAGTCGATTCCCCTATAGGAGGGAAGATATCATATCATAGTCAGGTACAACTTGATGGTTGAGGGTTTGAGCTCTGGGTGCATTTATAGAGAATCAGTGGTTGAGTTAAGCTCAAAGTGAAGAGATTGTCTAGTTGATGGGGAAGGCCCAACCCTTGGTGGGTAAGACTAGGGCCTGGACAGGTGGATAAAACACTGAGAGCTGGATGAAAAAGTTGGCATCTTTGTGTACACTTGGCCAGACATGCTAGCCTGACAAGTAAAGATAGTCCTTCTCTCAGCTCTTATGTCGATATGATGAAGTCAGTTCCCTCGACATTGATGTTGATGTGGTCTTTCCTGCCAAGCTGGATAGTTGTAAGAGAAATTAAGGAATTGTAAGAGGAAATAAACCCCTTGTTCCCTTAAACTGTTTTGTCATGACTTCATCAGCAACTATGCAGAGTAAGTACAATAGAAAGCAAGTCCCATTACTGTAGTCTGTCAACCATTAGAGGGAAGACAGTAGTGAATAATTGCAAACAAAATGACATCTACCACACAACATATATCTCTTTGCTTTTGTAGCTTCTCTTCACACTGGCCGTTGGTTAAACCAGTCTTATTGCTCTTTGATTTATTGTTCCCGCTGATTAATCCTCGGCTAAGGTGTCAACTTTGCCCTGTTCTCATGCTTGCCTGAAGCCTGTCTCTTCTCACATTAGGCTCGCTCATATCTGCACCTTAGTGTGTGGGACACAGGCAGCTCCACACTCTCCATGCTGCCGTCCTGTGACCTCTCCAAATCTGATATGTGAGGGGGGAAATAATCAAGCTGTCACGAATGCCAACTTTAGATTTGGTGAATGGTCAAATTATTGTGCAATTTTAAGTGAAGAATGAAATAATTAGATATCTGGATTTCTTTGATATGAAGACTAGAAGGCTGTGTATAAGTATCAGCTTATGATAGCTGACTCCCAGTCAAGAACATTGCCATTAAAAGTTGAATTTAGATTTAAAAAGAAAATGTTAACTGAATAGAATAAACAGGTTTTCTTCTTAGTGCATTGATATTACTTGAAGATGAAGACACTTTTTGGCTTTCAATACTTTAGAATGTTTTATTTGTTCTGACACAGAAAAGTGTCTATAATACATTGTTAATTAAGGAAAGTATCCTACCAATCTTATTGAATTTTGTATTTGATATATATATATACACACATATATATGAATATGCTTATTTGTGTGCACAAGTATATCTATATAGTTATTCATCAGAGAATGGATACCTTATTGTTAAGTATGCATTCTTAGGGACTAGAGATGAAAGATTTTTTTTTAATTATTTATGAGATCCTCTCAGGCTCAAACTGCCCCAAACCTACAGTCACTAGAATTTTGTCATGCAAAATTAAAATCCATGAAATATTTTTTCCCTGTGTTAGTAAATTTCATATTGTCTTATAAAAATCCAGAAGGAAGAATATTCTCATGTTATTGGAAAACTTATTTTACATGTGTTTTGGGAACATGGTGCTAATTAGCTGCACAGCCTGTGGGAAGGTATGGCAGACCCTCACTGTGGGAAAAGAATGATGGTGCTTCCTGCCAAGGCTCCCTGTTGGACTGTAGAACACCCTGAAGATGGACTTTCTTGGCCAGTCTGTGGAAACTAGTGGAGACAGCTGCTTTGGAACACAAGTGCATCACTTCTCTAAGTAGTGCTGTGTTGTTTTTTTTTCCATTTTGCTCTTATTTTTTAGCTTTTCCAAATGTTCAGTCACCTAACACAATCATGCCCCTTCAAATACTTAGTTTTACTTGTTATTCCTATTCTTCTTTATAGTGACTTTTTAATTACCCATACTGTTAGAAATTATGCTTTGAAAAAAGTAATTCATATCAGCATTTAGTTTCTTAAAAATAGTATATGTATTCAAAATTATATTTTTCTTTAAGAATATGAATTGGTGGTTAAAATAATGAAAACAGCCACAATAATAGAAAGGTGGTTTTTATTGAGAGCTTGCTCTGTGTCAGTGTCTGTTTTAAGTACTGTGCAAGGTATGCAACAATCTATTTTTTTCAAAACTTTATTGCTTCAAATGATTTAATTTTTAAAAAATTTATTCAATTGTGCACGCGCGTGTGTGTGTGTAGAACCACCGGCGAATTCGGGAATCACCATGGACGCCTCCACCTCCTCCTTGTTTACTCTGCCCGGGGATTCACAGGCTCCGCCTTACCAGGACCAGAAACACAGCCCCCCCCCATCTCCCCCAGTCCACCATCCGTATGGCTATATTCATCAGCTGATGCTTTTCTTTCTTTTTAAGAATTCATATGTTTATATGATACATCTAAGACATTATCTGCCCCTTTCCTTTCCCACTCCCCATGAACATCCTATCAACACATCCTCCCTTTGTCTTCATGTCTTTTTTGTTTCTGTAGAAACAGGAGTACAGTACATAACAATAAAAGAAGATGTGTTAGTAATTGCAAGGATTATGAACAAGAGAGATGGGTTAGGAGGGCCACACCAGAAACAAGGAGAGAGGAGACCATGTTACAGCAGAGAAAATAGGCCTCCATCAAGGTCTGCAAGTAAGTAATGAGAAACCTGGTTAAGTTCACAGACGTTCTTTCCTGATCTCACCAGAAGGGGAGGGCATATAGTCTAGCAGATAAAAAGTAATCATTTTGCAAATGGGTGATGGACCCCTCCCTCAGGGAGGTTTCCTACTCTTATTACATCTACCCTTGAATGTGCTATTACAACAAGACTCCAGTTTAACAGCTTTTTGTCTCTGGCCAGGGGGTGACATACAGTGCCCAGCAGAATGGAGTGAAGGGAATTGCAGGAGCAGCAAAACTGCAAAAGAAAATCAACAAACCACAATCCAGAACTTCAGAGACTATATCAATCACATAGAACTAGGACAGCCTAATCTCTCCCCATCCTGGAGCTCAGGGACATTTGCGGAAGAGGGGGCGGTAAGATTGTAAGAGCAAAAGGATGGGAGGAGCAACGATTTGCAAGATTCTCAACAATAGTTGGGGCCAAAGCAATCGTAATGGGACTTTGCATGCCCTGCGCAATGTCCAGCGCACTGTTGCCCTCATAAAGTCTAGCATCTGTTAAGGGCACCGAGACCCCTGGAGGCAAGGGATTGACAGCCATAGTAGTGATCTTATGCTTAAGGGGAACAAGAGAAAGGGCTTATGGAAATGCCACTGGGTCCTTATATGTCATCGGAGAGGAGGACCCAATGGAGAGTTAGGCGTATACAATAAAGGACTCTCTGGGAATTGGGGGGGAGGCACTGGAGGAAGGGGAGGGGGAGGAGGGGGGAGGGAGGGAACTGGTAAAAAATTTTAAAATGTATAATTAAATTTTTAATTAAAAAAAAAAAAGAAGATGTGTTTAGGATAAAGGTAGCTGTTGTGACTGAGCTTCCAGATCTACGTGGAGATCCATGATAACTGAAGAACAGCAGTTTTGTTCTGCCAGACTGAGTAACTCCACAGGTGTGAGTGTGTAGAGCTCTCACTTACCTGTGGCCATTCATGGCTGAGCTCACGGAGCTTGACCCCAGGAAATCCTGTGTTGTGAGCATGAACCCCAACCTGGAGGAGGCAATCCATGGTGTGAGCACACAGATCTGAGCCCATGGGGGTTGACCATGCTGTGGGTGCTGGGACCCTGTCCCAGGGGAGGCCATCCACAGTTGAGCTCACAGAATCCAGCCCACAAGACTGGTGTGAACCATGGTCCATGGTGTGAACCCATGGATCCCAGCTCTCGAGAAGTTGCCCATGTGTGAGCATATGGATATTGGGATTCTGGGGGTGGGCAGACATTGTGGTACATCAGGCTTCAACTTCTCAGGTGTTCACAGGTCAAAACACAGCATAGATATGGCCTCTTTCATTTCCGCCACATTAGCTGCTTTTATAACATACCAGTGATGTAACTAGTTTTCAGAATGATAGCTACTTGCATTAGTTACTATTTTATATTAGGTTCCCTGTTGGGAACATAAATTTTACAAGTGATTATTAGTTTCTCTCAAAAAATCAAAGTGTGTTCTATTTTATAGATGTATTTTGGAAAGATAAATTCCAATGTTAAAATGTTAGGATGAGCTTACGTAGCTTCTTTTATTCCTTTGTGTGCATGTATGTTTGTGTTTACAAGTATGGAGGTGCCCCTATTTTTGATTACTCTGTGTGTGTGTGTGTGTGCAAGGTCTCTCATTTATCCCTAAGACTTGCCATTTCAGCTACTTTAGCTAGTCTTCCCCAGAGATCCTCTGTCTCTGCCCCTTGGGTGCTGGAATTCCAGGTGGGCCAACACACCTACTGAGCATTTACATGGGTATTAGTGATCTAAATTCAGGTCCTCGTGCTTGTGCAGTCAGCATCCAGTAAGTCGTCTCCCCAGCCCTATGTAGTACATTTTTCAAGTAAATGCTTTATTTGAAAATAGAACTTCTTGAACTTGTTCTAGTTCCTCATTTGTCATAATTTGTAAACAAACAAACATTAGAGTGTTCATGTTTATTTCTTGAGATTAGCTGCTGTGAATGTTCCTCTGGGAGCAAAGTTTCATCTTTGGATCAAATCATAAATAACAGGTGAGGCGAATGGAGACGATCTTGTAAAATATGTGGCCTTGACAACCAATTCTCACGAAACCTTTCCTGTAATGTGACAAGTAGTGCCTGGAGTAAACACTTTGATTTAAAGAATGAAAGCATGGAAACTGAAGAAAGGTATTAGTGTTAGTGTTTATCTCCACATTTCTCAAACATTAGTCCCTTAAATTAAAGCCTAAATTAAAATCTGTCCTTCCATTTTTCCTCCATTTATTCCCTTAGCAAGTTTACACTCTCAGTGTCAACATGATCATAGATTTGGATTACTATTGAGTACAAACAAGCAGCATTTAAAAAATACATACATATATATATATAAAACACATACATATATAACATATATGTTATATATTTTATATATATAACATTTTATATATACATATAAAAATACATACATATATATATAAAACATTCACATATATAACATAACAAAAATATATCATATATAAAACCATTTATTTCATCAATAGTATTATGCATGCATTGGCATTTCATTGTACTTTAATGTAATGTTCTACCTTCCTAGCCAGACTGTTCCTTGTTGAAAAGGAAAAGGATAAATACTTTCTTTTCTGTCAATTTCTCCATGTATATAAAGTGAAAAGTGGAGTATTAGATGATCCCAGTGGCTTACTAAAATATCACTCACTATTTTAAAATTATCTTATGTCCTCAGTTCAGCAGTATTGATTATTTAAGATTTTTACTATTATTTTATGTTTTCATCTGTACAGTAAGGTTAAATGCGCCTTGTCAGGATACATGCATACCAAGCGTAAACAGTTTTTATCAGACATCTGACAAAAATGTAAAAAGCAGGAGGACAGAGCACAGCTTTTCAGGGCGAGAGTAGTTAACAGTCGCAGCAGCATGTGACATTTCAAGTGCGCTGGAATGGCAAAGAGAACTCTGAGAGGCAGGGGGGAGGACATGCATTTCTGGAGGATGCTCAGAGAAAGTATCAAAGAGGTTGAGAAGAGAGATAGGAAATAAAGGGCAAAAGATGAGGAGTCTTGTAGTTTGTCAGGTCTGCTATAACCAAGTATCACACCCTTGGTGACTGCGACAATGGAAATACATTCTGTGACAGTGCTAAAGGTCAGAACCCAAAACCAAGGTTGATTTTTTTTTTCTGGAAACTCTGAGAGAAAAATTCATTGCACACATCTCTATTGACTGGTAATGGTTGCCAGCAGTCCTAGACATTCCTGGCCTTGTAGACACATTGCCTTCATCTCCAGGCCTGCATTCACATCCCTTTTCAGCTGTGTGTCTGCTGTCTTCTTGCCTTTATCTTGTCCCCTTAGAGGAAAGATGTCAGGGCTCACTCTGGATTGTCTTAAGGTCTTTAGTATCTATAAAGACACTCTTTCCAAGTAAGATCACATTCACAGGTTCTGGGTTGATGTATATTTTAGGGGGTTGCCATTCTTTCTACTGTATGTCTTTTGAAAAGGACTTAATTTAATGATAAAGGAGTTTGGAAGACAAGGACAGTTGGCAGAGAACGGGAAGGTAATCAAGGCTTGAATTAAGGACTATGGAGTTGCAGAAAAGATCTGGAATCAAAGAGAAATTTCTCATACAAAATGGACATGATCGAGTGGTTTATTTTTTAAGAAAAATAGCAAATTTTATCTAAACTCTTCACTATTATTTTATATTCCCATCCATTCAATTAAGATTCAGTGACTTTGGTGTTATATTCTAACAAGAATCCTTAGAATAAAAAGTAGTAAAGCAACACCATAAATATTCATTGGAGAGATATATAACACATATTAACAAAATTTAAAAAGTTGCAAATAATTACTATTTTAACTTTATACTTGTGTATAAAAATATATGTATAATATATATATAATTATATGTATTATATAGTTACATATAATTATACATATAATTTCTTAAAAAGATATCTAAGATAGACTTGCTCAGGTAGAGACCAAAAAGGCACTTAAAAACCTTGGGAATTTTCACTCACAACTTCATGTTTTTGTACTATCTTAGTGTCTCATTTTTTTGATGATTGAAGTAGAGTTTGTTAGAGGAAAGAAAGAACTGAACTCATGGACTCCAGAAGTGAAGCACCATGGGGGGCAAGGGCACCCAGAAAAACTCATGGTCTCCAGGCATGGAATCCATGAGGCACAAGGAGCTGGAAAAGAACTCACAGACTCCAGATGTCGGGCGCCATGAAGGTCAGGTGCCTAGTATCTTTTTTTTTTTTAATTTAAATTCTGTGATCTTGGAGGAAAAAGGGTTGGCTGTCCCATCCGGAGCCGAGTGATCCACAGCCATCTGTTCTCTGCTGTGCCCTAAGGATTAGTGATTTAAAGTGGAGAGGAAAGAAGATAAGCTTGGAATTGACAAATTTGAAGTTTGGATTAAATATCTTGTTGCAGTGGGGGTCTGGGGTTCAGTGGAGAACTCTCTACTGAATGAAATCAGTGGCTCCGAGGGATCCTGGGAGTATTCGCACTGACGTTCCTTTCTTAAATGACTGCTCTAGGCAGTGTGATGTTTTTGAAACACTCCCTTTTGGAATCTAACTGCCCTATTATGTAAAGAGAGGGTATTGTCTGGAGAGAGAAGCCATGTAAAGAAGTCCAGGAGGATGAGCGCTGTGTGGAAACAGACCTTCTGGGGGAGAACTGAGTCTCAGCTGCAGTCACCATCGAGACCCTGGATATGTGCAACAGGCCCTCTTGGACCTATTAGCACAGCTTGGCTCCCAGCTGAAGGCAGTTACATGGGTGACTCCAGTTAATACCCAGGAGTGAAGAAACAAGGGGTAAGAAATAAATTTGGGAGAAGTGGAGAAATCAGTTTTAAGCAAGTAAATCTTTTTTTTAAATTTATTTATTTACTTATTGTGTGTGTGTGTGTGTGTGTGTGTGTGAGAGAGAGAGAGAGAGACAGAGAGACAGAGACAGAGACAGAGACAGACAGAGAGAAGGGTGTGTATCAGAAATCAGAAGGCACTGCGTGTCCTTGTGGGGCATCAAGGATGACTTCGGGAATCATCTTGAATTGCTTCTATGTCCTTTTGCTTCACTCTGGTATTTTCCAGGCTTTGCCCACTAGGGCCAGAAGTGCAAGTCGGAGCTGTTTCTGTGGGGCATTTTTTTTGGATATTGTTTGTTTGTTTGTTTTTTGCGTGGAACCTGAGGTCCAAACTCAGGACCTTCTGCTTTCAAGACAGTCTTAACCCCCCAGCCATCTCTCCAGCCTGAGGATTGCTATTTTGAGGACAATGGGCCTCAGAAAAAAGTTAATTGATAATGACACCAATAATAAAATGAATACTCATAATGCAAAATAAGTCTATGTTCTTGGAAACGACAATAAGAAAGATGCCTTTTTCTTCATCCCTGAAATGTTTTTGCACAATATTTGCACTTTAATGGAGAGGTTGGGATGGGGAGTCAGCTGAGCTTATTCCTCGAGTTGATTCACCTGTCTTCACAAAGCATACATTTCACATAAGATTGCATCCTAGGGGGTTGTAGTAGCTGCAGAATGTCTTTGCAAGACTATATTTTCACAATACCATGCATTTTCTGTAAGTTTATGTCCATGATGGTCTGTAACCTGCAACTTGTCATAGACCATGTTCTAACCATTTTGATGGAATTAGCAGATGAGCAGAAGAGGGCAGAATTACACAGAAAATTCTTTGAAGTGTTTTCTCTTAAGGGGGAAATGTAGCAGTGTTTTATACTTCCTAATGGGTAATATTCAAGTTCCATGTTGGGTCAAGTGCTCTCTTTGTGCCCTTGCAGATTTGATGAGGCTTTTGATTTGTCTCCCTATTTTCTTTCAGAGGAGGATAACCTTCAAGGGTTCTAGCAACAGGCGCCAAGACTCCAGCTTCTCCTTAGGGCAGATGGGAGAGAAGGAGGAGAATGAACTCAAAGTACTCTCCTTGCCATCCTCCCTCAAAGTCAGTGAATGTCCTGGAGAACCTGTCACTGCTCCTTTCAAGACACTGGCCACTTTTTTTTTCTTTTGGGTCTCAATAACTTTCCCCCTTCCTTTTATCAGGTCTAGGGGTATTGAGTTCTCAGGTCCCTTCATTATGCCTGGGGTTTATCCATATATACTCTACTCGTTAAAAAAGTTACTTTCTTTGTAATATGGTCCTTTTGGAAGTCCTCTACTTCCAATGGGTCTATCTCCTTGCGTAGTATAAATTGGAAGAGGAAAAGGGGATTGAGTCACACCAGCATGCCTTATTGCTTAGTTCTCCATCGAAGCACACTGTACTGTCTCATAGGCCTTCTTGCTTTCTACCCCAACTACTAACAGTCCTAGCAACCTAGCAACCTAGGCAGGCAACATGGGTTCAGCCAATTTAAAGTCAAACCAGAAATGCAAAAAGCATCCCTCAGATCTCTTATTGTTTTCTCCTTCCTTCTTAGGATTCTCCACTACCCCCATTTCTCCTGTCTGTGGCCCGAGGTGCTCATAAGTTCATTTTTTTACAAGATGAATTTTGCAAGGCATTTTTCAAGACTCTGAAGGAGATGATAGTGCCGGTTGCCCAAAGGCATGAGTGCAGTCATTGCCTTTGAGTTGCATGAGAACTGGTTAAGATGGTAATGCTCTACACATAGTACCTTACACAATGAAAAGGTACAAACATATCTAACAAAAGTGAAGTTTGTTTCCCTTGGTTTTCAATATATAGAGACCAAAACATGATAAGTGCTAAGTATTCCTTCATAATGAATACATGGGGAGACACATTTATGAAGCCTCTATCTCTAGACAGCCCCGAGCTGATCTAGTTCTCTTCCTTCTCTGAGGATACTCAGTGCCATGTGCAACAGTGATGTTGTACAATGGCCACAAGCTTGCTAGTGAATGTTTTCTGTTTTGTAACAGCTTCATTGAGGTACCATTGACGTGCTCTCCAATTCACTTGTTTTAAGTGTATAATACAGTCTGGCCCAGTGGTTCAGACCTGTGATCCCAGCTACCTGGGAGGCTGAAGCAGGAGGATTAAAATTTTGAGACTCACTGAGTGAGTTCAACACCAGCCTGGACAGCTTAGTTTTTCTGAAAAGAAAAAGATAAAACAATGATTGAAGAGTAGCTTAGTGGCATAGTGCTTACCTAACAGGAGTGAGGATCCAGATTCAATCCCCCGTACCAAATAATAATGAATAATAATGATAAATAATATATATAATAAACATTGCACAACCACTACCACAATCAAGTTTAAAACATTTTCATTACTCCTATACCTATCCTCTCAACTATTAATAATTATTCTTCTTCTCTGTTCAGAAATTAATCCACTTTCCTATTCTGAACATTTGCATATAAACAGAGTCCTTTGAAATGGGACCCTTCCCATTTAAAACATTTTCATTACTCCTATACCTATCCTCTCAACTATTAATAATCATTCTTCTTCTCTGTTCAGAAATTAATCCACTTTCCTATTCTGAACATTTGCTATAAACAACATCCTTTGAAATGGGACCAATCCTTAATGACTTCTCTCACTATGCTTGATGTTTTCAAGTACCACACGTATCAGTATTTCATTCATTTTTTTATGGCAGGATGCTATTTTTTTGTTGTATGAATATTTATAAATTTAATTTGTCCTTTGATTAACAGACATTTCCATTGTTTCCACTGAATATTGGTAATTGTTTAACAACCAAGAATCTGTTAAAAAAAGAAAAATCTCTTAACTTGGGACAACTGTCCATGGTATAAACTTTTCCATCATGGCTGACTGTAGGATGCGTGGTGCAGCTGAACACACACTGGAAAGAGAGGCTAAGACAGGCCTTCGAGCCTGTTCCACAAACCACGTACCATCTCTGTTGACTGGTCACTGAAGTGACCTCATCGAAGACTTCTACGCACTATTAAGTGAAGATAGCAGTGACAAAGAGAAACATAATAGAACAGCTATAATAATATACACTAGGCACTATGTGTTGGGTATGTGTCCACCACTTTTTCTTTAATTCTGGACCATCACTTGCCTTGTTGGCAGCCATCAACTCCAAAGTACCAATATTTTCTACCTGACTTGCTGTCTCCCTGTTCTGTAAATATACCAATATATCTTATCTTAGCATTAGCATTTGCTTCCTCTACCTGATCCACTGCTCTTCCAGATATTGACACAGCTGACTGCCATCAGATCTCTGCTGAGATGTCCCTGAGATTCAGGATGGCTGGCTTATCACCTTGCTGTTTCTTCTCATCTTTTGCTAAACTTCGTTTTTTTTCATAACACATTGATATTTCTCTCTCTATTTATTTGTTTCTCATTCATCGTGAAAGCACCGAGAAAGTACAGTCTATGGAGGCACTAAAGTTCACTAACTTGTAACTTCATGTGTTTTGAGGGTCTTATGAAGTCCAAGCTGGTCTTGAACTCGGTGTAGCCACGAATGACTTTGAAGTCCGGATCCTCTGCCTCTGCCTTTGGAATGCTGGGAACTAAAAGGCATGTGTATGAGGACACCCACTTTATGGAGTGCTGAGGATTGATCCCAGCACTTTGTGTGTTAGGAAAACATTCTACCAATTGAGGAATATCCCCCCGACCTTAATTAGAACTCTAAAGCAGTGAATTGGAAAGCACATGATTTATTTCTGGAAAGCTGCTGTGAAACAACAACAAAAGGCATTTTCTGGCATATGTGTGGGGACAGCACAGGAGCGCTACAGTGGATGGAGGCGACAAGTGCTGGACATTTGTCTCAGTCAACACCTGTGTCCCACTGCCAAGGCCACGCCCTTTACTCTGCCCATTAAGTAGTACATTTGATCCTCCTGGGTGGTCAGGAGACATGTTTAGAGACATTCTACCTCATGTCCTGCTTCCATATTACTGCTCCATACTCAGTACCTCAACTGCTGCGGAGGAAAGAGTCCAGTGGAGAGGCTCAGAGTGTGCCTCATTCCAGAGCCAAATTAAACAAGCCCAAGAACCAGTCCTGCCACCAAATGACGATGTGTCCCAGGCCAAGTTGCTTAGGATTCCGTATCCTCCATCTTCAAAATGGGATAATCCCCACACTTGGGTCTGTTGAGAGGGTTGGATTAGTAATGGTGATGTGAGGGGCTGAGTAGATAGTACGTGCTCAGTGCAGCCCACCTGCCTATTTCTGACAGTACCTTGTCTGGGAGAGGGTTGTGAGCTGTTCTCACTGTCTGCCATGTGAATCCTCTGTGCCTCCACTTGTCCCTTTGCACTTTTTTTTCTTATTACCCTCCCTGCCAACATTTTTGTGAGAGTACGTCTGGGTTGTCCTGACTCTTTTTTCTGTTTCCCACAGAAGACACCCCTCCTTCAAAAAAGATTCGTCAAGCTGCACCCCTTTCTTGACTGTCACCTAACTTAACCACTAGGCTTGGAAAAAGGCCTGAGGGAAACCCGATGTTTTTCTCAGTACACCATCCAGGTCCAAATCATCCCCAGGACAGGGGCGAGAGGAGCCTCACACAGCACAGCCAATCATCTTTGCAGGGCACTGAGAGTGAAGGAAGAAGTGAGACTCCTTCATAAAAGGGAAAGGCAAGTTTCCTTTGCTGTGTGTCTTTGCTACCTACACAGGGTCTCTGTTATTCCAAGTAACCAAGATTACACCGTCCATTACTACATACACCATATACTTGTAATCTTTCTGAATCTCTCTCTCTTTCTCCACCCCTCCACGAATTTCCTTAAATTTCTCTTGCATGGGAAACTTGATTTGTTAATTTCAGGAAATTCCGTCCCATCACTAGTCACTGAACGCCCACAAGGTGCTGGGCAATCCCAGGAATCTTGGGAACCAACAGTCCACAGTCTCATCCCAGAAAAAGAACTGTGACTGTTTCTCAGCACCCTCCTTTCCTCGGAGTCCGATTCTGGGTTCTGATCCTTGAAAAAAAAAATCATACTTCTCAGTACTTGACTCCCACTGGACGGGCGCCTGGGGGGGGATCTTCTCCAGAGCTGGAGGATCTGGGCGCAGAGTGGGGCGGGCTGGGGAGGTGAGGGAGGCAGGACCTAGGTGCGGTCCCCCTGCGCAGCGTGGTCCAATCAGGAGTCGGCCGCGTACCCCGCGCGGGTTCTGGCCGCGCAGAGACTCTTCCAGGAACCGCCTGGCATCCTGGGTGGTGGACTTTGGCTGCGCCGGCCTCCTCCCTCCGCTCCCCGCGGGCTCCGAGCCTCTCTGCGGGGCGTGTTCCGCCTGCCCGGCCTCCCGCTCTCAGTGGTCCTCTCGGCCGGCTCCGGCGGCGGGCAGAGCGGCGGCGGCAGCCAGCGCCAGAGCAGCGGTGGTGGCGCGGGTGGCGCAACCGGCGCGGTGGCCGCCGCAGGAGCTCGGCCCGGGCACCTGTGCCGCGCGAGAACAAGCAGGACCGGTCGGGGGTCGGGGTGGGGGCTCCGAGCCGCGGAAGGACCGGCGGCTCCCCAGCTGCGATCCCGCCCTTGGGAACAGACTCCCGGCTGGCTGGCAGCGCGGCGTCAGGGAGCCGGGGACACGGGGTCTGGCCACACATGTGCAGGCACAGCTAGAGCCCTCCGGGGCAGGTAACGTGCCGCCCGAGAGTAGCAGAGAGGCAGGTCAAGCTTTGCC
The DNA here is from genome assembly GCA_023101885.1 of Typhlomys cinereus. Lineage (NCBI taxonomy): Eukaryota > Metazoa > Chordata > Mammalia > Rodentia > Platacanthomyidae > Typhlomys > Typhlomys cinereus. The sequence goes on along the minus strand of JALPQD010000230.1, from coordinate 1,389,533 downwards.
CCAGACCATGGCTGCCTCCCGCCTGGACTTCGGGGAGGTAGAAACTTTCCTGGACAGGCACCCAGAGTTGTTGGAAGATTATCTGATGCGGAAGGGGAAGCAGGAGCTGGTGGACAAGTGGCTGCAGAGGCACGGTCCGGGTCGGGGGGCCCCAGGCCCCAGGCCGGCTCCGTCTGGCGCTGGCAGCGCGATGCACGGCGGTGGCAGAGGCGGCGGAGGCGTCGGTGGTAACGCTGGACCACTGGGCTCTGCCAGCAGCCAGCCCACACCCGGTGGCGGGGACTGTGGTGGGGTCCCCCTGAGTCCCAGCTGGGCTGGTGGAAACCTGCAGAGGAGAGCTTCGCAGAAAGAGCTGAGGAAGAGCTTCGCCCGTTCCAAGGCCATCCATGTGAACAGGACCTACGACGAACAGGTGACCTCGCGGGCCCAGGAGCCCCTGAGCAGCGTGCGGCGGAGGGCACTTCTCCGGAAGGCCAGCTCCCTGCCTCCTACCACAGCCCACATTCTCAGTGCTCTGCTGGAATCCAGAGTGAATCTGCCTCAGTACCCGCCAACGGCCATCGACTACAAGTGCCACCTCAAAAAGCACAACGAACGCCAATTCTTCCTGGAATTGGTCAAGGATATCTCCAACGACCTTGATCTCACCAGCCTCAGCTACAAGATCCTCATCTTCGTCTGTCTCATGGTGGATGCTGACCGCTGCTCGCTCTTCCTGGTAGAAGGGGCGGCTGCTGGCAAGAAGAGCCTGGTTTCCAAGTTTTTCGATGTACATGCAGGGACCCCACTGCTCCCCTGCAGCAGCACAGAGAACTCAAATGAGGTGCAGGTCCCCTGGGGCAAAGGCATCATTGGCTATGTCGGGGAACATGGAGAAACCGTCAACATTCCTGATGCCTACCAGGTAGGACTTTGCCTTGGCCTGGGCTCCCCAAGTCCCACTGGCTGGAAACCCTGCGTTCAGTCACTCTTTGGCATTCCAAGAAGTGCATTATCTAGACTCTTTACAATACTGCCTTGAGATTTAAATTCCTTTTAGAGTTTAGATTAGTTAGAATATTACATCATGTTTGATGTGATGATCTTTTCCTAACACAGTGGCTTATGGGAAATTCATGTCACTCAACAATAATACCACATGCATCCCTATCAAGATTCTGTTTTTAAGAATATCCTTGTATGGTTTTAGGATGTGTTTATGAATTGCTATCAAGATCCGGTCTTTAAGACTATCCCTGTGTGATTTTAGGTTGTGTTTATGAACTGGTAGGAGAAAAGGTGCCTACTCCAGAACTCAACTGGTAGTCTGAAGCTAATGGAGACTTTTTGTATCTCTATTCTGGCGTTGAGGATGAGGGCAAAATGCTTTCCATCCTGTAGTTCAAGGGTGGAAAGGGAACAACGTGCATGACTACCCCTTATGCAGCTTAAATTTGAGTGAGTTTGAAGGTGGAAAAGATGGGCAGGAGAGGAGGAAAGAGGGGAAGAATATGTTCCTCATTCATTCGTGTCTTATCATCTATTGTGGGATTTAGAGAGGTTGGGTAAAGAAGGGGTGAGTTATCTTCAGGCTTGGATAGAGCACTGCTTGCAGTCAGCTTTTGATAGGAGACAGTAAGTTGAGTTTTATTTTGCAAGATATATAAATATTTAACAGCTCTAAGGACAATCATATACTAAATATGCTAGTTTCAGGTAGAAAAGAAAGCCCATTGTCTGGTTTTTCTAGCCCTTTCCTTTTCACAGTGATCTGAACTTGATATTGGATGCTAGATCTGAAAGGCAGTCAAGTCTAATTTCCCCAGTGTCTATTCATTCATGGAATGTGACAAAGCCAGATGTCACTTTTTATGAGACTTCTTCAAGGTTCATATGAATTGAAAGATCTTATCCTTGGTTATGGTCATTTTGGTGACCACTTCTTGTCTCATAGGGACACACAGGTTTTTAGACTTTGCATACTGTCGAGCAGGGTAGCAAAAGTGTTGGGAGGGACACTCAGATTCAATTTTCTCTATTTCATGTGCAAATTATGATTCTACATATAAGACTGATTGGCTTGAACTGAACCCCCCCCTTTTTTTTTTACAAAAAAATTCACAAAGTCCTTTCTGTTCTCTTAGTTCCACGTCCATATTGTGTGCCTAGCATGATAACCTGTTAAATCATTGGAACCAGAGGGTTTTTTTTTTTTTTGTCTTTACTTCTCTTATTCATTTCCAATTGATTTGCTCTTATTTCTCTGACTTCTCCTTCTTACTGTCCTTTGGCTCACAACTTATATATACTGCTGCTCATATGCCGCTCTTTCTTCAAAAGTGTGCTTTCTGACTTCCTCAGCACTTGGCTTGTCTTCCTGCTGCCTGGAATCACGGCTGTGCGTGTTGTCATAGGCACGACAAATCAGGTTTCCAGCAGCTGTTCCTTCCTGCGAGCTTTGCCCTCACTCTGCAGACAGAGTCGGAAGCAAAGTTACCTTTTCATATTTGGAAGCTGGCTTTGGAAAGGTGAGGTTCCCCCCCCCCTTTTTTTCCCCCCAGGGTAGTGATGATGGCTATAAATAAGACTGAGTTGCTGGAGGCTTTCGGAAGGGCAGGTACCGGGAAAATGCTGCAGGGACCTCAGATCTTGGGTTACTGCATCTTTCCTTCTGTCTAGTGAGAAAGTTTTTATCTCCTTTGACCACTGACTTTTCCTCTGTATTTTTTTTAACAATCTTTTTTTAAATTTATTTATTTATTATTTATTCAATTGTGCGTATGTGTATGTATGTGAGTGTGTAGAACCATGGACGAATTCAGGAACCACCATGGACGCCTCCACCTCCTCCTGTTTACTCTGCCCCAGGATTCACAGGCTCCGCCCTACCAGGACCAGAAACGCAGGCCACCCTGCTTCCACCCTGGCGTCTATACGTGGGGTCTAGGATCCGAACTCAGGACCTTCCGCCTGCAAAGCAGAGGCTTAACCCCTGAGCCACCTCTCCAGCCCCTTCCTCTGTATTTTTATATTTATAATTTGCTGTGATTTCACTACACTTTGACAAAATTATTCCCCCCCCCTTTTTTTACTATTTATCGCCATCATCATTATTGAGACCTACAGAGAATTACTTCCTCTCACCGAATCTTAATTTCCTCATTCACAAAATGAGAATAATAACACCTAGCTGGCAAAGATGATTATTATAACTTGAAATGAGACACAGCCTTAAAGCTCTGGAGACAGGACCCCATCTATTGCAGTTACTTAAGACATGATGACACTCCATGACAATGCTGATAATGATGGCTAGTTTGCTAGTATCCTTTATCTCTGCCTCCTTTCAGTTTTCTTACTCATCTGAGACTGAGATGTGAACTCAACAGATGTTGACCAAGATAATCTTATCTTTCCCCAAGCCATGATCTATCCTTAAATCAAATATTTTAGAACCAGCATTATAATCAAGGAATGCTCTTTTTCCATTCTGCATTTGAGAGTATTCAGATTACAATTGATAACATCTGTCATATCTCAGCCTATGGAACATTCCATCCTGTGTTCATCTAACAACTTGTGCAATAAAAAACTTTTCTAGAGTTGTATTACTGTTGCATCCTTTTCTGATTCTAGCATTTTCTACATCCTTCCCATTTCCTTCTGTAACACATTCCTCTCAATGAAAATGGACAACTTCTTAAATGTATGTCCTTTAATTAAGGTGTTTGAATTCTTATCATATATGTAAATATCTTGAAGTTCCTATGTAAAAATAGAACCATCTCCCATTTCTCTGTAAATCCATACTTTTAATCGTGTGCCTTGCTCAAATTCAGTTGATATATTTTTATTTTTATTTATTTTTTATTAGTTATACAAGCTCAATGTAGGTACCCTCACTCTTGCTTGCCCCCCTCCTCCTTCCCTTCCCCCCTTCTGTCCTCCCATCCTGCTCTCCCCCTTTCCTCCATCCCTCCTCTCTCTTGGTGTTTCCTGTCTGCTCCCTCCCACCCTCCAGTTCATCAGCTTATATGAGCCCTGAAGTTCCCTCTGAGTTGTCTACACTAACTTGTGAGAGTTCAGGACTCTGTGGCATACCATGGGGCCCCTTCTTGGACCACCTGCTAATATGGGTTACTCAATTATATCTGTTTAACCCCTGGCCTCTAAGGATCCTACTGCCTGATGCTTTCTCTTCTGAGATCCATGCTAGTCTATGGGGGCTTCTTGACATGTCAGCCATTGTGCAGGTCAGGTAAAGTCAAATCACATTGCAGCAAGATCCTGGATGCTGCAGCCAGCCCTAAATGGAGTATCTTGTTCATCGGTGGACCTCCCCATCTTTAGGCTCTTACAGTCTTGCCATCCCATCTTCTGCAAGGTTCCCTGAGCCTAAAGCTCAGGGGAGAGATTTGGCTCGTCTGGTTCCGGGTGAACACTGTAGGGTCATTGTTGTTCTGAATTAAGATTGGTTGTTTTCAGTTTTAAGGTTCCTGCACTGCATTGGGCTGCATCCTGTCTGGGTGTTGAGGTCTTCTCCTAACCAAAGATAAAAGATATTTAAAAGAAGGTCTTAATATAAGAAGAGGCTTAAATAGAGGGAAGAGTAGGCATAGGACACAGTAGTGAGTGGGGTCAGTCTCCTGGTTACCAGTTGGCTACCATCTAACTGCCAGTCCCTAACCCATCCATGACTGGGTAGATATGCCCAGCTCTTCAAACCCATCCAGTCCCAAGTGAACAGGAAGGGAAGTGAGAATGAGCTGTGTCAGATGTCTTGCTACTTACAGGCCTTTCATAACTATGGCCTAATTTCTCTTTTGAACTGTGTTCTTTTATCTCCTTTCTCTTGGGGTCTTCTTTCCCCTTCTCTCCTAGTTATAATCCTTTGCAGTTATAATAAGTGTTATAGAGATTTACTTTTAAGTATGTCATTAAGAGGATTTGGAACTAGGATCCACTTATAAGGAGAACACACCTTGTCTAACTTTCTGTGCCTGGGATACTTCGCTCAGTATCATTTCTTCTAATTCTATCCATTACTGGAAAATTTCATTAATTCATGTTTTTGATGACTGAGTAGTATTCCATTTTATAAAGATACATTTTTATTCTTTAAGAGAATTGTATCACACAGAGTTTCAAATTGTAATCATCTGATAATTAGGCTAATAGTCCTAATCATTCAGAACTTTGAGTGAGCAAGAGAAAGACATTAAAGTCACTTATACAATTAAGACAATAAGCATGGTACTCTGAAGTCAAAGGTAGAATATTTAATGAAATACTAAAGTTGAATTAAAAATTTAGCAGTCCAACAAAACTCCTCTGCTTATTTCATTATTTTGCATTACTTTTCTTAATTAGATGTAAAAAGCAGAACTGACATTGGGAGAAAAATAAAGAATTGCACAGGGAAAAACATGTTCCTTTTAGGCATTCAGTAGATCACAGTAAGCGTAATTTACTTTTTCCCCCCTCTGACAGTTATAAGTTATTAAACAATCCACTTTAATATAGTAATGAATAAATTGCCCTCAAGAGGTTGCAAATAGAGCACTTAGTAGCAGGTGTTCTCTCTGAAATTGTTCTGAACACCCGGAATATAGCACTTTAAGCATTAATAAAAAGCGTGAGATGAATTTGTGTTGGTGTTGATAATGACGATACAGGTGTTTGATGGGCTTGGGTCTAAAAAGCAGCCGCAGGATGCTTTGTTAGGTGAACTGAGAGGAGAAGGGATGACGCAAAAGAGGTCCAGGTGGCCAGACTTTCAGACCTGCTGTGTTTACACAACAGATTCATTCATTCATTAGGGCCAAGGGCAGCCCTGAGAGCCCATTACCCACAAGACCCCGCATTGGAAGCTTGTGGGTGCATGAATATGAGAAGGTGCTCTGGTGGTCTTCCCAGTACTTGCCTTTGGGGGCCATGCTCTCTCCACTGTGCAGTGCTTAAATGACAAAACTCAGGGGATCACTCTCAGAGAAGAATGGAGCCACTCTGAGGTCTAATTCATGATGTGAGTGAGTAAAATAAAAGTTAGATTTCTGAGCCGGACATGATTCTGAGGTGAGGCGAAGTGAACCAGGAACTACAAAGTGCGTTCAGCAGCGATATGCAAGTACCACTTGTATGTAGGAGACAGAGGGTGCTTTAATTTGGTCAAAGCGTTTCCTGCACCGAATAACATGAATATGCAAAAGAAGGATGGACCTTGAACACCTGGCTAAAGGGTTGGTTAACCACAAACAGACCAAGAAGAGCCCTCTTGGCAGGATCAAAGGGGTATACCAGGCAACTTGGTGACCGTGGGTGGAGGGGTTAAACAGCAAAGGGCTGAGAAAACAGTTAGGAATCTGTTATGAGGGTCTGTGGCAGTCTGAATGAAAAGCTGAACTAAAGCAGGGAACAGATGGGGGATGTCCTGCAGGTGTGGATTTGGGTTGGGAGGGAGGGAGAGCAATGGTGACTCGGAGATCTAGGCCTGGAGGATATGGAGAAGACTAACAGCTTTATCAGAAAACCAGGAGACATCTGGGTGTGGTGGCTCATGCTTGTAATCCCAGCCCTCTGTGAAGCGGAAGCAGGAGGATTGCTGTGAATTCCTGGGCAGGCTACTTAGTGAATTTGAGGCCAGCCCAGGCTACAGAGGCACTTTATCAAAGCAGAATGGAAAAAAGCAAGCAAACAGATAAAGCCCTGTATGATTGTAGAGGAACTGAGAAGAGCCAGCTATATAATTTGTAGAATTCAGTGCAAAATGATGGGGTCAAGAAGCCAATCTCTCGTTCCCGAGAGTCTGCTCTTCAGATCACAGCAACTCCTCTCTTCCCCCCAAGACCAAGAATCCTAAATCAGTGCAACTTCTAGGCTGGGAATTTCTTGGTGTCTGGCTAGGGAGTGGTGAGAAATCCGTGCTGAGTTGCCTTAATGCTTCCCGGGACTTCCAGCTCCGGGTGGAGGTCGCACCCTGTGATGCCACGGACCACACATTTGAATTTCCTGTAGACCCCCCCCCCTCAGCCGCAACATGGTGATGACAGGTGTGGCCTATGGAGCCAGGCTGCTCTGCCTGGTTTCAGGGGAGGAAACTCTCCCAGGAAGGAGGCTGGATGGAGCCTGGGTCAACAGGGGACAAGCAGTAGGTGGCCAGGCAATGGGAGAGGAGTACATGTGGAACCAAGGTCTCAAGCTCCAGGTTCGAATTCCATTGCTCCACTGGACTTTTCATGCACAGCTTACACTCAGTGGATAAACTTATGAAGGGATTCATTCAGGCAGCATTAATCCTCAAATAGAGACACCCCCCCCCCAACACACACAACTGCGCTGGTCACATGTTCACGAGGCTGCCCTGCTTGACTCTGAGTCACGCTGACTATGAGAGGTTCAGTTCTGTTACAGCCTAGTGTCTATTGCTGTCCTTCACGTGGCCCCTGCTCCATCCTAATTAAATCATGTGCCATTTGTGATGCTTGGACGGGGATTTTCTATTTTTGGGCTCTGCATCCTGCCAAGGATACTTTTTTTTTTTTTTCCTCTTCATCTTTGCACATCCCAAATTCTACTCTGCCTTCTGATGATGTAAGAAGGGACAGTTGATTGCTTGTGCTTGCGGAGAGATGGAAAAAACAAACCAAAGTTAGACACTAAGTTGTATTTAAGAATATACTGGACTGTGCTGGCACATTATGTATTCACTAGCACAGATATGCTTATTGTATATTGGCCAATGCTATCTGAAGTTGAGTGGTTCACTTTCATTGAACTTCAACTTCCGTTTCATTTAAGGGTAACCTCTCCTGTTTACATATTAAGTGTCAGTCTCAGAAGGAAATAATTTTAGAAATCTAGAAAATTCAGTGCATAGAGTGCTTCCATGCCTGATGAGGTAACTGTTGACCCAGATGTTTACTGTTGTGTGACCCTGAGATTTGTTTTAAAAGGTAGGTGTTGACTGTACTCCAATACCAGGGCTCTAAAAAAGTTCCATCACACCTTATTTCAGTTCTGCACACAGCATTTAAAAAATTCCCTTAAGCCCAGGAGCAAGTTTGCTAGCCCAGAAGCAAAATTGATTTTGCGCTTGCAGCAGGAAACACTGGCTGTTTCAGTCTTCTCTTCCTGACAGACACATGATCATGATAAACACTGTAACAAACTGCACTGGCTGCTTTGTGCACAAGGCCAGAGCACAGGAAAACACAGTGCCTACAGAATCTTGGAGAGGTGGTGCAAGGTCAGCTTCATTTTCCCCAAACCTTGAACGAAATGTTTGCTGATCTGACCAATTTTATTTTTGTTGGTGAGGTGTGGTCACCTGTGTATTTACAAGGCAGGCTTAATTTGGAAGTAAGTGCTTCATGTTTAATATAGTGTCAAGGTGTCATATGAAGTTGTCTTCTGACATAGCTTGAGTTGTCACGTAAGAAAAGTCAACAACGGCCATGGGGTGGGCTGTTGTTAGTTTCTTGAGTCCCATATTTGAAGGGTAGTGTTTTGAATGTGACCACATTCTTTTGGAAAGCAGACTTGAACCATTAAAAAAAGGCAGTTTCATCGTAAGAGAACAGGGGAGGGAGGTTTATAATATTTTAAGAGACTTTGGTCATTTATAGGCATTGAGGTTAAATTTATTTATTTTTAGGATGAAAATAGCAAAAAAAAAAGTTTCCTGGTGTTAAAAATGTGTGTCCTGTACTTATAATTCCAAGAATTTCTTACTAAGTGGGTTGATTTCAACAAAATACTGGTTTCACATATTAATGATAAATTGTATTTTCTGTCATAAAATATAGCTTTAAACTGTTGCATATTTAGGACAAAAAAATCTTTTCCACCTGGATAAAAACATAGGAAGTCTCTGAGATATCTCTGGTAGAAGGGGATCAACAAAGTATTGGAATGCTAACTGTGAGGTAGATAGTAACTTCTTAGCAAGTGCTAGTTTTTCTTTTATCCTCCCAGTACTATTCCATTTCAAAGAAAGAAAGACTGAGACTTGGAGGGATTAAGTAATTTGTACGAAGTGACTCAGGGCATAAGAGAGGGAGCTGCGATTCAAAGTGATATTTGTGGCCTGTAGAACTTTCATCTCAGCCCTTCTGGAGTGGTCCTTCCTGACGCACACTTACGCCTGCCCTTAGCATTTTCCCTTTCTCTGCTAATCTAAGTTCTGTTAGTCTCACCAGATGTGGTGGCTCACACCTGTAACCCCAGCACTTAAGGGGTGAGCCAAAGCTTGAGTTTGAGGACAGCTGAGGCTGTATAGTTAATTCTGGGTCAACCTGGAGTACAAAAATCCCCCCTCATCCGTCCTTGAAAATCCATCTTCACCAAGTTTCCTAGTGTGTATCTCTGTTTCATGTCGGCCTTCCCACCTTGAATTTCTATAATGATTTCATTTACTTTCTCAGTATTATGACTCTGGGTCACTGTCTCAAGCAGACTTTTTTTTCTCCCACATTTTATTTTTTTTTCCTAATCATACAAGTTCAATAGGCACCTGTGCTTTCCCTCTCCCTCCCTTCCCCCATCCTGCCCCATTGCACTCTCCCCCTTCCCCTCTTCCTTTCACCCCTTCCACCTCTCCTAGTGCCTTCCCCTTCCTCCCTTCTATCCCCTGAAGCATCCATTTATGTGAGTGCAAGCCTCCCTGAGTTCTCCACCCTAGTGAGGTTCAGGACTCAATGGCATAACCTAGGGCCCCTTCTTGGGCTCCCTGTTAGCATGGGAACACTATTATGACTATTTAATCCCTTGCCTCTAAGGATCCTAGTGTCTGGAGCCTTCTCCCCTGTGATACATGCTAGACTTTTGGGGGGGGGGTCATTGACATGTCAGCCATTGTGCAGGTCCAATCCTGGCTGCTGCAGCCCTAACTTGTGTGGTATATTATTGATCCTCCCCATCTTTAGGGTCTTACAATCTTGCCTCCCCTTCTTCCACAAGGTTCCCTGAGCTTTAGGATGGGGAGAGATTTGGCTGGTCTGGTTCCAGATGATTAATGTAGGGTCTTTGATGTTCTGAATTATAGTTTGTTGTTTTCAGTTTTTCAAGCAAACTCTTTTTTTTTAAATTTCCACTCATACAAACTTAACGGGTACACTGGTCCCCCGCCTCCCTCCAACCCTCTATCCCTTTGTGCCCCCTTCCCTCCCCCTTCCCTCTCCATTCCCCAGTGCCTTCCCCTCCCATCCCCGGAGCATCCTTTAATGTGCATGCCAAACTCTCCTCTAGGTCCTCCTCTCCGATGAGGTGCAAGGATTCAAGGGCATTTCCCAGAACCCTTTCCTGTGTTTCTGTTAAGCATAGGAACATTACTGTGGCTGTCAATCCCTTGCCTCCCAGGATCCTAATGCCTTTAGCAAATGCTAGACTTTGTGAGGTCAATAGTGTGTTGGACATTGCACAGGGCATGCAAAGTCCACATATGATTGCTTCGGCCCTAACTTGTGTGGGAGTATCTTGCATATCATTGCTCCTCCCATCCTTGTGCTCTTACAATCTTACCGTCCCCTCTTCTGCAATATTCCCTGAGCTTCAGGATGGGGAGAGATTAGGCTGGCCTAGTTCCACGTGATTGACATAGAGCCTCTGAAGTTCTGGATTATGGTTTGTTGATTTTCTTTTCCAGTTTTGCTGCTCTTGCAATACCCTTGGCTCCACCCTGATGGGTATTGGATGTCACCCCCTGGCCAGAGATAAAAACCTGTTAAATTAGAGTCTTGTTATAAGAGTATATTCAAAGGTAGATGTAATAAAAGTAGGAAACCGCAGTGAGGGAGGGGTCAATCACCCATTTGCAAAATGGTTACTTTCTATCTGCCAGACTATATGCCCTCCCCTTCTGGTAAGATCATACCTCATCAGTTGTAAATGATCAGGAAGGAAAGTCTGTGAACTTAACCAGATGTCTCATTACTTACTTGCAGTCCTTGATGGAGGCCTATTTTTTTCTGCTGTAACATGGTCCCCTCTCTCCTTGTTACTGGTGTGGCCCTCCTTCCCCATCCCTCCTGTTCATAATCTTAGCAATTACTGTAGTTATTACAGAGATTTATCTTTGAGTGTCTCTAAGTGGGTTTGGTACTAGGATCCACCTATTAGGGAGTACATATGGTGCTTAATTTTCTGTGTCTGGGATACTTCACTTAATATAATGGTTTCTAATTCCATCCATTTCCCGGCAAATTCCATTAATTCATCATTTTTGATGGCTGAGTAGTACTCCATTGTATAGATGTACCACATTTTCCTTATCCACTCGTCAACTGTTGGACATTTGGGTTGATTCCATGACTTTGCTATTGTAAACAGTGCTGCTATGAACATGGTCATGCTTGTGCTATCGAGGTGAATTTTTGCTGTATGGGGGGTTATTACCAAAAGTGGAATCGCAAGGTCATATGGCATTTCAATCTTTAATTTCTTTAAGAATCTCCAGACAGCTTGCCAGAGTGGCTGTATGAGCCTGCATTCCCACCAGCAATGTAGGAGAGCTCCTCTTTCTCCACATCCTCTCCAGCATTTGTTGCTGTTTGTATTGTGGATTTTTGCCATCCTGACAGGGGTGAGATGATATCTCAGGGAAGTTTTGATTTTCAAGCAAACTTTTAAATGCGAACTCTTTGAGATCTTATTCATGACTTCATGTATGCTAAAGTGAATCCAATGGGACTGGATACAAGATTTCTCTTCCACTGAGTGATTATCACTAATATCTGTCCTACATTGTTCAGCTCACATGCCTTTTAATAAAAAGTTTGCCTACTTCAGACAATATAGAAGATCAATAAGAAAGTATGTCTCCTGAATATATCTTTTAATTCTCTGGTCTTTATTTTGAAGATTTTTATTTTAAAAAGTGAAGGTTAAAGTCCTGAATTACTGGGGGATTATTCGGACTACTTGTCTATATAAGTCCCTACATTAAGAGTTTTCATTTAACTTTGCTTGCCTTTTTTGTTGAATTTGTTCTGTCACTTTGAAGGGTCTATGTAGAGTTCATGTTAAAAAAAGAGCAACTGATTCTCAGTACTGACAACTAGAATCACCCTACTGCCAACTTCTCGCAGGAAGCACTACTCTGGTCAGCCTAGTTTTCTAGTTTTCTCATGTTTACCTCATTCCAGTACTACAACTTAATGGAACTAAAGCTTTGCTTCCCGCTAAGGCCTTGCAGATCACAGGCGTCTCTTTTTCTTTGCAAATATTTACAGATATGGGAGATTACATCGATCAGGCTTTTCATTATTTATTTTGGGGAACATTGCCCTTTCAAGTTTATTGATTATAAATCTTACGCTTCACATGGTCTTGAAAGGCCTCATAAATATTGAGACTTTCAAGATGGTTGTTTGCCACCTACTGTTTCCAAGTAAGACTTATTAGTTGTCCTTAGACCAGGTCAAGTGAAAACCATCACTTTCTTTTCGGTTACTGAGGGTTGCCACCAATGCATTAGGATGGTCATTAAATATCCTCCTTTCCCACCTTCCAAAGCTTCCATTTCTAGATCTGAAGAGGAGGAGGTAACTTCCAGAACCAGAAAGAACAACTGTGGAGAAGAGCTGCCTATCCAAGTCTGTTGTCTTGGGGAGAGGAACTCAGCTAGGAGCAATATCCGAGGGAACCAAGAAAACTGATCCCCCCCCACATTTTGTCTCTCTTGCTGCCAAATACTGGAAGGACCGACCAAGAGGCCGAGAGTTCAGTCATTCTCAGGAGTTGACTTTTCGTCATGGCACAGAACAATGAAAAGGCCAGTGTGTCAAGAGAGGAAGACAGTGGTGTCCCAGCATAGCTGGGCAGTTTACTCACCAGGGACCTGTGTGTGGAGACCAAGTTAGGAGTAAGAAGACAGAGAGGTTTCCTTGAATTGAATTCTTACTGTCAATGATTTATGGAGTACTATGATCCACACTATGCTATGGTTTATTCTTCCCAAGGAATCCCACTGATTCTTGATCCTCTGTATTACCGAAAAAATTCATAGGAGTAATCTGGTGACTGATACACTTGTAAAGATTGATTACTTTGGTTTTTCTCCTACACAGTGATATTAAGCTCATTTGGTTGAGAACTGAATCCTCACTGTGAAAGACATCACAGTGTAGTAGAAGAATATGCTGTAGATTTGGAAGCAGGAATTGGGGTTCTATATCCAGCTATAACTTGTAGAGAGTATTTCTGGACATGTCTACTTGATAGTATTTTGTAAAGATTTAATCATTGAATGTACTCATTATGTTCTCATGAGATAATGGAAATCATTTTCAAAAGACGTAAGACTTTACTAATGTTTTAAATGCACAGCCTACAGTCCCAGAAGACTAATGCATGAAAGGAAACTTCTGATCCAAAATATCTGTCTTGGGTGTATCTTTCTTCTGCTTTTTGACAGGTCTTGCTAAGTAACCCAGACTTGAATCAAGATCCTTCTGCATGAAATCTCAGGGCTGAGATTTCAGTTGTGTGCCAGCATGCCTGCCTTATTTTCTGGATTCTTTGTGCTCTGGTATTTGGGAAATCCTGTTGAGACCACCCTTCCTAACGTTAGTCAGTTCTTAGAGATGGCAAAAGATTGCCTCTCTGAGGTACTGTTCTGGTTACTCTTCTCTGTTGCTGTGAGACAACATTCATATACAACTAAGGGAGAAAGTGAAATATATTTAGCTTATGGTTACAGAGGGGAGATACAATCCACTGTGGAGGAAAAAGCATGGCTGGCTGAAAGAAGTTGGAGGCAGCCTAAGTCACATCCACCATGGAGACTAAGAGCTGTAAGAGCAGACTTTACTAAATGAAAACAGGGCAGGGCCAACCAACTTCAAAGCCCACCCCCTGTCTCATGGCTTCTTCCACCAAGTCTCCACCTCTTAAAAGGACCATAAGTATCCCAGACAACTACAGATTTAACTTCATGAGCTTGTGGGAGACAACTCACATTTCAAAGCAAATAAACCAAACAACCTAGAGACTCCATCCCTTCACTCCTAGCCAGTATTCCTCCTGTCCTGAATCAACTGCGATACCTGAGCAAAAACAACGTAAGATGAGGAAAATTAAATATTGGTCATGGTTTCAGAAGTTCCAGTCCATAGTCTCTTGGTTCTATTGCTTTGAACTTGAGCAGAGGCAAAATATGGCATCAGAAGCATGTGGTGAAGGAGGCTGGTCACCTCATGCTGACCAGGAGATAGAGGGTGCGGGGCAGGCACAGATATACATGTCCAGGGAATTCCCTCAAACAGACCTCCTTCCTGAAGTTGGGTCCCACACCCATATCTATTCAGCTATGAACTCACTAATGGATTAATGTATTAATCAAGTCAGAGGCCCCCTAATCTGGTGACCTCTTATTGTCCCCCTATGAACTCTGCAGCCCCACGGCACATCATCTCTAAACCAAGCATCTCGCCATGGCTGGGGATCAGACCACCTTTGTGACGCACAGCTCACAAAATCAACCAGCCAATCCTGAACCTACTCTGTGCACTTTCCGTGCATCGAATATTCCCTCTCACAAGAACACTAGTAAAGGCTTTGGGCCAGGCTTCCTGCCAAATGGTTGAATGCTCCTTCTCATGTGGCATACCTTTGCTTCTGAGGTCGGTGAGCAGAAACTTGTTCCCTTGTGACAGCCATTTTGGTGTCTGCATGTCTTGCTATACCTAATAAAAGCCAGCATGGGTGTATTTTTTTTTCAGTTTATGAATCAATTTTTTACAATTTTTTCTCCCACATTTTATTTTTTCTCAATCATACCAGCTCAGTAGGTACCCCTATCCTTTCCCTCCCTCCTCCCCTCCCCATTCCCCCCTTACATTCTCCCTCCTTTTTCCCCTTCCTTTCACACCCCTTCTTCCCTCCCCCTCTCGCAGTGCCTCCACCTTCCTCTCTCCCATTCCCTGGAGCATCCTTTTGTGTGAATGCCAAACCTCCCTTAGAGTCCTCTACCCTAGTGAGGGTTCAGGACTCAGTGACATAACCCTGAGCCCTTTCTTGGGCTTAACATTAGTATGGGAACTCTATTATGTCTGATCCTACTGCCTGAAGCCTTCTCCCCTATGGTACGTGCTAGACTTTGGGGGGTCATTGACATGTCAGCCATTGTGCAGGTCAGACAAAGTCCTATTATGGCTACTGCAGCCTCAACTTGTGTGGAGTATCTTGCATATTGTTGGTCCTCCCCATCTTCAGGCTCTTACAATCTTGCCATCCCATTCTTCACAAGGTTCCCTGAGTTTTAGGATGGGGAGAGATTTGGCTGGTCTGGTTCCAGGTGATTAATGTAGGGTCTTTGGTGTTCTGAATTATGGTTTGTTGTTGTTTTCAGTTTTGTTTTTCCTGCACTGCTCTTGGCTGCATCCTGATTGGTATCGAAGGTCACCTCCTAACCAAAGATAAAAGACTGTTTAAATGAAGATCTTAATATAAGAGGAGGTAGATGGAAGAATAAGAGTAAGATACAGCAATGGGAGGAGTCACTGTCCCATTTTTCAGGATGATTACCATCTATCTGCCAGCCCCTATACCCTCCCTGATTGGTGAGATCAAACCTCTTCAGTCACAAGTGACCTGGAAGGGAAGTGAAGGTGAGCTTCACCAGATATCTTGCTACTCACATGTAAAATTGACAGTGACCTATTTTCTCTACTGAAGCATGATCCCCTCTCTTCTTTTTTGGGGGGCCCTCCCTGCCCTTCCCTCCTATTTATAATCTTTATGATTACAGTAGGTATTACAAAGATTTACCTTTGAATATGTCATTAAGTAGATTTGTTTCTAGGATCCACCTATTAGGGAGTACATATTGTGTCTAACTTTCTGTGCCTGAGATACTTCACTCAATAATTTTTTCTAATTCCATCCATTTCCTTAATTCATCTTTTTTTGAGGGCTGAGTAGTATTTCATTGTATAAATGTACTACATATTCATTATTCATTCATCAACTATTGGGCATTTGGGTTGATACCATGACTTTGCTATTGTAAATAGTACTGCAATGAACATAGTTGTGCTTGTGTCACTGTAGTGAATTTCTGCATTATGGGGGATTATTCCCAGAAGTAGCATAACAGGGTCATATGGCAATTCAATCTTTAACTTTTTTAGAAATTGCCAAACTGACCTCCAGAGTGGTTGTATAAACCTGCATTCCCACCAGCAATGTATGAGAGTTTTCTTCTCTCCACATCCTCTCCAGCATTTGGTGGTGTTTATATTGTAGATTTCTGCCATCCTGACCAGGGTGAGATGATATCTCAGAATTTTTGATTTGCATTTCCCTGATGGCTAAGGATGTGGAACATTTTTTAAGATATTTGTTAGACATTTCAGTTTTGTCCTTGGACAAGTTTCATTTGCACTCCCAGGCCCATTTTTTTAACTGGGCCATTTATTCCTTGGTGTTTAATTTTTAAGTTCTTTTTGTACTCTGGATAATAAAGCTCTATCAGATATGTGGTTAGTGAAGATTTTCTCCCATCTATGGGGTGCCTTTTGCTCGGTTTACAATCTCTTTATCTGAAGAGCTCTTTAATTTCATAAGGTCCCATTTGTTGAGTGCTAGTTCTAGTGACTGTGCTATTGGATTTCTATTTAAGAACTGTTGGCTTATCCCAGTCAGCTCAATGGAGTTCCCTACCCTTTCAACTAAGGTTTTTATAGTCTCTGGCCTAATATTAAGGTCCTTGATCCATTTGGAATTAATTTTTGTGCATGGTGACAAGTATGGGTCCAGTTTTAATCTTCTGTAAAGCATGCTGTATTTTAATGCAGAGCCATAATATCTGCATGTCTTCCTCACAAGCAACTGTTACCTTAACGTATGAAGCAATCAAATGATTTAAGTGAATGTTAGAGTGAGAGGATTTGCTGGTCATGTACACTTTTGGCATTTGGCAAGCATAGGCAAAAAAATTCATTTCTGTGTGTGTGTGTGTGTGTGTGTGTGTGTGTGTGTGTGTGTGTGTATTAGAGGGCACTTGAGTGTGTGTACCTGTGGAGGCCCAAGGGTATCATCAGGGATCATCCTGGATTGCTCTACCTATTTGCTCTGGAGTTTCCTGGCCTCTTGTCTTTCAGGGCTGGAAATGAAGGCTTCAGCAATATCCACATAGAATCTTGGATCTTAACTTTTGCTGGTAAGGCAAATGCTTTAACCTCTGAGCCATCTCCCTAGCTCCTTGAATTTCTTTTTTATAACTGACTATATTCTCATTTTTCCAGTATTATGTAATTCCAAAAGCACACGTTTGATTTCTATATTATAAATTTCTGGACAAAATCTCCAGAATGGGTTTTTGTAGTTTTATCACTGAAATTCTAAAGATTAAAATAAATGCAAATATTTGGATTCAGTATTGTAGACTATATAAAGTTATGGCATCTGATATAAAAGGACAGATGAACACTCAACTATAATTTTATCCATCAAGATTTAATAATTATTAAATTGGGTACAATCTACTATCATCTGTCACCTATCTGCCTACTTTGTCTGTCTGTCTGTCTATCTGTCTATCTATCTATCTATCTATCTATCTATCTATCTATCTATCTATCTATCTATCTATCTATCTATCTTATATCTCTCTCTACTTACCTACCTACTTATCTATCATCTATCATTCATCCATCAATAATCAGATTTCTATCTTCTATTTGTATGTATGCATGTATGTATGTATGTATGTATCTACCTATCTACCTATCTCTCTTTCTCTCTCTCTCTCTACTTATCTACCTACCTACTTGTCTATCATCTGTCATCCATCCATCAACAATCAGATTTCTGTCTTCTATTTGTATGTATGTATGTGTGTATATATGTATGTATGTATGTATCTACCTACCTACCTACCTACCTACCTACCTACCTACCTACCTACCTATATATCTATCTTCCTATGTACCTTTTTTGGCGTTCTGGGAGTTGACAAAGTTTTTGTGCATGCTGGAAAAGAGTTCTTCCATTAAATTTTACTTTCCCAGCCCTTTGTTGTTGTTTTGATACATAGTCTCCCAGTACAGCCCAGCCTCCAACTCACTGCCCATCTCCTGGGTGTGGGAATTGCAGGCATGCGTGACCCTGCATGGTTTCATGATTGATTTTGCTTTAAATGTGGTGACCACTAATTAAGTTTTTTTATTAGTTTTTCTACTTGGAATTGATAATACCTTAAAGATGGTGCATTATCCTTTTTACATTTACTTTGTCTTTATAAGCCTTTATAAGATTACCAAAATGTTTTAACCTTTACTTTTTTCAATTAAAAAATTAGATGGTATTCCTTTATCATTTGAACAGCTATGTACAGTTTAATGAGCTAACAGTTTTTATGGGTATTTGGCAACTTAATGTGTGTGATTACATATTTAAAGTTTAATAACGGCTGCAATGGAAGTAAGAACTGTGTGCTTGGGACATTGTGGGAAGATTATTCCAGAGTTGCTAAGGAAACTTCTAGATTTTTATTCTTTTCCAGAGTTTCTGGAAAAGTGAAGCTGTAACTCCCTCTCGGCAGGGGACACTGTGTAGCGTGTGCTTGTGCTTCCCTATTAGCCTCCTTGCTAGGATAGGCTGCTGCTTCTCTCTTGTCTCAGGCATGTGGGACCAAGACCAGATACTACCCTTATCTCCTGTTCGTTGAGTCCTGGCTCTGAACATCCACAGCAGTCATAGCATCTGCTTTTGATTGTAATCCCAGGATTCTGTGCAGAAGATCAAAGAGGAGAACAGTCAGTGTCAGGGAATGTGCCAAGAGTTATCCGCGGGGAGAGGAGTGCAAATCCCTCGAGAGAAGGTTGAGGGCACAGCCCAGAGTTGAAGCTTCTTGCTTCTTCTTTGCTGTCCATTTGTAAAATGATGAAACTAGAGAGTAGCTTCTGGGTTCTTCCTCTTTACTTATGCCTGATGTACACAGGAGAATTGGTACTCAGAGAGTGCCTACTTATTTGAAATACGAAGGACAGGAAAACACTTTTCCACCTTCCAATTAGCCACATTGAGATTCTGCTGCATGGAAATGTGGAGCAGAAAGGTCATCTGTGAAGACAGAAGCCGCTACCATCTTAAGACTGTTCTCTTTTTCTAATGTATATTTTCTTTATTTTATGTGTGTGTGTGTATATATGTGTTCATGTGTATCAGAGTGTGTATGTTTTTTGTATATATTTTATTTGTGTGTGTGTGTGTGTCCCTGTGGAGCATCAAAGGTGACTTTGGGAATCATCCTGGATTGTTTTTACTTCCTTCTTGCTTTGCTCTGGGATTTCCCAGGCTCCACCCACCAGGGCCAGAAGTGTAGGCAAATACCTTTTTTGCCTGATGTTTTTACATGGGACCTGGGATCCGTACTCAGGACCTTCTGTTTTCAAGACAGAGACTATTTTCTTTTTAAGACTTTGGGTTTCTGTTGATGGAAAAGCCTATTTTATTCTTTAAAAATAACTTCTAGAGAAATGGGAGCAAACTTTCACTTACGTAGCAATATAGCTCTATGAGTAATTTCTTGTAGCAACTTTGTGAGGCTGTATAAACTTAATACAGAATTATATGGAAATGACAACGCAAAATTCCATGGAAAATATGAAGGTATAAAATGGAACAAATATGCTTTTTCACTGGCAATCAAAACCTGAGTTTACCAAGCCACCTTTTCTGTAGTCTTCTATCAATCTTGTTCTCCCCCTTGAATAGCAATGGAACACCTACCACAGGTGAGAAATATTTGAATAAACTAAAGTGTCTCTATTATAGTTTTTGTCTCAAGACTGTTACTATTATGTAGTTTAAGCTTATATTAGTCAATATTTTTCAGGCAGACAAAGTCAACAGGATAAACAGATAGATGGATAGATGATGGATAGATGGATGGATAGATAGATATATAGATAAGTAGGTAGGTAGGTAGACAGATATCTGTCTATCTATCTATCTATCTATCTATCTATCTATCTATCTATCTATCTATCATCTTTCTTTTTTATGTTTGGTTCTCTCCAGGCCTAGAGCCAATTGGATGATACTTCTTCCATGTGGAGTGCAGTTGTTTCCCAACTAGACTATTCATAAGTATGTGATAACCTTCTCAGGGAACACCCTCATAGCTACAACAAAAACCATGCTTTTCCAGGCTACTGGGCATCCTTTAATTCACACAAATTCATCACCCAAGGTTCTCAGCAGTGGCCCCACTGACAGTTGGGATCGGATAATTCCCTGCTGTGGGTTGAGAACTGATCTGTATGTCATGGAGTGTTTTACAGTGTCTTTGGCCTCTAGACATTAGATACTTGCCCACATGTGACAATTCAAAAAGCCTCCAGAACTATCAAATGAACTCTGGAGGCTAAAGTGCACTCCACCCCCAGCTTTTGAGCACCACAGATATAGGAAAATTTGGCAATAATTATGTATTACCTTAAGCATATTCATAAATTCTAATGTAACAATTCAGGTCATCCTAAGGGAAATGTTATGGGTACATATGCTGAGATTTGTCTGTATGAATATTCATTATTGTGTTATTTATAATAGTGTAAAATTATCAACCCAAATGTCTAACTAAAGGCTTGGCTAAATAGATTATGGTTCATCATAAAATGGAATATTTAATCAGAGGAAATTGCTTACAAAATGCTATTAAGTGAACAAAGCATATTAGAGAGCAATAGAATCTCGGTTTTCTTAGCAACAAGAGCCACAACAACAACAAAAGCTTGAGGAAAGTGGCTGAGGGCACCAATTTGGGAATAACCACACTGGATTTGGTTCCATTATTCAAGACCTGTGCCGTATTTCACTTCTCCGGTTGTTCATATCTGACATGCTAAAATGGGAAGAATATCTTAAAAGACTGTTGTAAAGATTAAGTGAGGTTATACATGAAAAAATGCTGGTTGTTGATTTGCAAAGACTCAGTAAGAAGCACTTAGAGTAGTCCATGGTGTAAGGCTGGAAGCTGGTATGTCAAAATATAGCTAGAGGCGTTCTCAAGAGTGGTGGGCTCAAGAGCGGTTTTTCTTTTATATTTCTGCTCCAGATTTACAACTCTGCATTCACAGTTGCCTTCCTTGGCCCCCTCCTCCGCAGCCAGTGGCATCAGACAGATGGATTTCTTCCTCTGCTGGAGCTCACTGCAGGGCTGACTGTGATGGGGATACTCCCCTCCCCAGGGGCTTCTTTCCTCCCTGGGCCTCCATGTCCTCAATGTGGTGCTGCTTGTGTGATTCTTGGTGGATGAGAAAGAGGAAGAGAGGTAGAGAGAAATGGGCAAATGGAGTGTGAGGATTTAAGGGAGCTAGGTCAGAAACTGTCACACATTTCCTACTCACATTTCCTTGTAACTATATTTGGACTATACCTGACTGCAAAGAGGTGGGGTTCTATGTGGTCTCACCCTAAGCCAGTCACGCATGGTCACTGTCTGTTCAAAGTTGGGGCTCTCAAGTGGTAAGCTGTCTTCTTCAGAAGGGTCTTGTGATTTTCACACCTGCAACAAGATTTGTGGGAGAAAATCTGTGAGGCTTTGAGACATGCTTGGAAAGGCCCAGAAAAAGATCTTTTTTTTCTCTCTTTCTTTCTATTGGAAACTCTGAAGGTAGGAAATTTGCTTAAGAGATTGACATGTTAGATACTGAAGACTCTGAACTGAGGGCACAATTAAGAGAAATTAGTAGTTGAGTTAAGCCCCAAGCAAGCCTGCAGGAGATGGTCTAGTTGTTGGGGAAGACCCAGCCTATGGTGGATGGTCTAGTGCCTGAGCCAGTGAGTAGGACAGAAGGAACCTGTTGAGGAAGTTGGCATCCTTCTGTGTACTTGTTGATCTGTAGATATATTGGTCTAGCAAGTCCTGTGAATTTGGTGTGACCAGTTCCCTCAGCCCTTGGTGCTGGTGTGGGTTTCCCCTGCCAAGCTGCTCAAGGAACTGTTACCAATCATAAGCCAGAGTAAAACACCTTGGTCCTTTAAACTGTTGGGTCACGTATTTATCAAGAACAGTGCATAGTAACTGCAAACAGAGGTTATTACCATAAGGCTTAGGGTTCTGAAGGTCACAGGTTAAGAGTTGAGCTCAGACTCATTTACATAACGTGTAAAAACATGAAAAATAGGGTGTTATTGGAAATCGGTCTCTTCTTTCTCCAGGATAATACCCTCAGACTAGTCCCTTAACCCATGACAGATGGACAGCCATCAAAGGGTTGCAACCTCTGTGCCAACAAGCTTGTTGCCTGAATCAAGCTGTGTAGGAGGTCCCCATGGAATCTCGTACTGATCATGGCATGGTGCTGTCAGCTTAGATTAGCCTAGAACTAGAGGCATTGCAGGGTATGACGCCCTTCCCCATACCTATGTGCGGACCCTAGTACAGATACAGAGTAATCGAAGAACACAGCCTCCCTCACCGCGTCACATTGCAGGGTATGACGCCCTTCCCCATACCTATGTGCGGATCCTAGTACGGATTCAGGGCAGTCGAAGAACACAGCCTCCCTCACCGTGTCAACCTGACCCAAGGCTGCCATGTAAAGAATGAGGCAGAGTCATGAGGTTGGGTGGGATGGAGCTGGAGGCTGAGACTCAACTGGAGGTTGAACTGGGTGTGAATCGCTGAGCCATGCTGTATCAGACTTCGTGTTCAAGGCACAAATGCAAAAGGAAAATTTCTTTGAAATTGAAGATAATGATTATAGAATGTTTTACTTTACAGGTGGAGAGAATTTCTTGGTGGATTGTACTAGATGCAGGCTCATAAACCAGGCTGGGACGGGGCCAGTGATGTGACTTTCTCTGTAAGAATGAATAATGGGGATGGAGGATTATTCTTTTCCCATTACTCCCACAGTGCTTTGCCCAGATGACTCACATATCCTTTTTTTGTCATTTAAATTATGGCTCAACAGTCTTTCCATTAAACTCTGAGCTCCTTAAAGGTACAGACTATGACTTTTTGGGGGGAAAGAGGTTTTGGAGCACTCTATATTAGCAGAGCTCTAAATGATCAATCTTTCTTACACATACATACACAACATACTTTACCTATCTATTCTATTCTATCTATCTATCTATCTATCTATCTATCTATCTATCTATCTATCCATCCATCTATATATAAGAAAACAGAATCCAACTGAGAAAAGAGAACAAAATTGAGAATTCACTAATAGCTTCCCAGGCAAGATTAGAACGAAGGGTTTAAGCTTCTAGTTCTGAACTAAGTCAAGAGTCCTTAAATTTTCTCTTACACAGGTATAGGATGGATATAGGATGCAGGGTCCAGGCTGTGAATATTACAGAGAAGAAGGCACAGAGGAGCAAATAATTTGTATTAATAGCAGAGAAGAACTGTCAGACTTGGGAAGATGAAAGCATATCTCTAATATCAGTGGACTGGGGGGGGGAGATAGTGATAGTCTTAGTTTCTTTTCCAGGTGATAAAATACCTTGATCAAAGGGTGTTTTCATCTGGTTCATAGTTCAGGATACACAATTTACCATGGCAAGGAAGTCAGGAGCAAGAACCTGAAGCATCCACAGGCAGTAAGCAGTAAGCAATGAATGCTTGTGTTCGGCTCACTTTCTCTTTTTATATAGTCCAGACTCCAAGACTGCGAATGGTCCCACCTGCAGTTGAAATGGGCCTTTCCACAATTAACATAATGAGATAATCCCTCAGACAGTCTCAGAAGTTAACCTTAGTCTACATTATCCCTCAAAGGTATGCTTGTCCGAAGGCTTGTCTCTTAGGTGATTTTAGGTTCTGTGGAGATGATAATTAACACTGGCCAATCACAGTGGTGATGTGTGGTTTATCATGATAATGCTGGAGCAGAAGCGATATTCTGAATTTCATGTTTATTTAAATGACTGCATGGTAATATCTTTTAGGAAGGGCAGAATGACTCACTAGAGAGTACACAGGTTCAGATGGGGAGCTCGCTGCTTCAGGGGGCAAGGTAAACTAGATTAATGTGTACAGAAAGCCCAGGATCAAGCCCTCGATGTCAGCCCACACTCTTCCCCGACTGCCACTTTCATTTTTTTCCTGAAGGATTACATTTCTCTGTCTGTACTTGGTTTCTAGGAAGCATCCTTTTATCATTACATTCCTTTTTGATAGGGACCAACCCTATGGCTTGGTGCATGCTAACCCTATCAGACTTATTTTTTTAAGCTGCATTATCTACCATTATCTTAGAAAGTCATCAGTGACCAATTCTGTAAACAGACAGTTTACTGTAAAACGACAGTTCCAAAGGCAGTGACCCCAGGAGCTAGCGCTCTGCAGCTCAGGGGAACAGCCGAGGAGATAAATGAATTGACAGAACACATTGCACAGTGCTGCGAGCGCTGACTCTCCTCAGCACAGATCCCTTTTCCTCTGTCCACCTTCACTTTTCTCTCCATCTCTTGGTCTTGTGCTTTTTGCTGATATCCCACACCAGTTGATCCTTTTGTGTTCAAGTTCCCAGCGCTTTCTCTAACTTTCCTTTCTTCTCTTTCTTTTTCTTCCTCCTATCTGTTAACCTTTGTTGTTTTCTTCATTCTCTTTTTCTTTCCTTCATCCTTTTCTTGCTCTTTCTGACCTTCTGATCTTAGTATAAGACAAATCTAATATGAAAGTAAGGACTGGAGAGATGCCTGAGGGGTTAAGACTCTGCCTTGACAGTAGAAGGTCCTGAGTTTGGATTCCAGGTCCCATATTCAAACACCAGACAGAAACGGTGGCTCCCTGGTGAGTGGAGCCTGAGAAATCCCAGAGGGAAGCAAAAAAAGGAGGTAGAAGCAATCAAGGATGATTCTCGAAGTCACCCTTGGTCCACAGGGACACACAGTGCTCTCTAATGCACACATGTGCGCGCACACACACACACATACACACACACGCACGATAAATGAATAAATATGAAAGTATTCATTCCAAGTTTTAATTAAAAATTGTTATCATTTTATATTTTTATAGCTTGTCTATATTTATATTTTGTACCATCCATCTGTATCAATTCTGAGTATATTCCCAAAGGACTGTACATCATACCACAGAGAAACATGCACAACCATGTTCATGTGTAGTCCTATACATGATAGCAAGGAAATGGAACCAGCCTAATGAATAGATAATGAAAATGTCATACATTTATACAATGGAATACTATTCAGCTATTAAGAGAGATAAAATCATGAAATTCATGAATAAATGGATGGAACTAGAAAAAAATATACTAAGGGAATAACTCAGTTCCGGAAAGACAAATACCACATGTTCCCTCTCATATCAGATACTAAGATAAAACCTCCAGATTTGTGCTGTTAGCAACCTGTAGCTCAGAAACTTTGCTTAGCAATAGTTAGTGGCCGGCAGAGTTTCAATTTTAAAACCACAGTCATTCTTCAGAAAACTCTCCTTTACTGTCCTGTGGTTAGTGATTGTGCTGTCTTTTTAGATTTAAAGTCAGATTCATGGAATATTTCCTTCCCTTTTTAAGTACACAGAGTTTAATTGCTTTTTAAACATTCTAAGAGCAAGGGACATGGAGAATGACATTTAAGTATTTGGTATACAGTATCTAACCCTTCATTTAAATGAGAACAAGGATCAACATTTTTCCATTGATAGAGTTCTCATTCTGGTATTCTCGAGGAACTCTTAACAACTTTTAATGAGATGTTACCCTGCCTGTAGCAGGCATGTGGATTGCTTGAGGTTTTGTCTTTCTTCACCCTTGGTCGCTGCAGGGGAATTTTTTTCTCTTCTTTTGTACACGGAAGGAAATATTGCCATCTTCCTGAGTTCACCAGGATACACGTGGGATTTAATCACCTCCTTATTGTATTTCTTTTCCCTCAATGCCTTAACACTCTAAAACTTGGTTATTCTATGTATAATCCAGACACAGGACGTGCTGTGGCACGGAGACAATATATCAAAGGGAGAGTCAGACACACTTTACTAGCTGCATAGCTGTTTCTGAGAGCTGGTTTTCTCTCTTCACTGAGAAACGCATAGGGTCTTAACATCTGTATCTTTCCTCATGATTTCCAGCAGAATAGGATCCTTGAGCCTATTGCCTTTGCAAATGTATGATTCTGATCACATCAACTTTATGAAAGGTATCTTCTTGTTTGATAATCTTTTTATTAGAAATGTATTTTAATTCCCAATTCTACTCTTTAAATTCTCTTTTTCTATAGAGCTTTAATAAATCATATCTGTCTAAGGAGATGTGCATGGTAAAATAATATTCCTAACAGTCATTGTTGTTACAAGTACTAGTTTGTCTATTTTCCTTTTCTTTCTTACTTATTTAAAGCTGAGGTCCTTGTGGCCAAGGGAGCCATAGTTAGCTCTATAGCGGGAGAGCATTGGAATAGAAGAGAGCTTAAGGTCAGAGAAGACAGGGGAGCAGGCAGAAAGAAGTCTAAAGAATAGAGAGAGCAAGTTTTTCCACTTGCAGTGTTCTCTTTGCAGAAATCCTATCTGCATATTAGTGCATTTGGAATGAAAAATAATGCTTCCTGTAATTTGATTATTTTTGTGTTTGGAACTTGTACAGAATAATCTCATTTATTAGCATCCTGGTGAGAAAGGTAGTGTAGGTGTTATCCACCCCCTATGGTAAATTAGAAAAAAAGTAATGAGGCACCACAGGGCCTTAGAGTCACAGGTAGGATTTTCTGTTTGTCTCATCATGTCTCCTACTCTTGGACTTTGAGAAACCCCAGTGAATAATTTCTCTCTTCTCTGCCCTGAACCACATGTGTTGAGAAAGAAGATAACCAAGGAATATGTTAAAGTTCATTTTCTATTGTTATCACAAAGTGCTCGAGATAGGTAGTTTATAAAGAATATATACTTATTTACTTAAGTTCTGTAGGACAAGAAGTCCAAGAGCATGGTATGGGCATGGGCATCCAGTGAGGGCCTTCTTGGTACAGATGGTGGGTGGTATGTATGATGGGATGGAGAGGCATCTTCCTTCCTCTTCCTAGCAAGGCACTAATCCCACCATGGGAGCCTCGCCCTCCAGATGTCACCTAATCGCAGTTACCTTCCAAACACCATCTCGCTTTCAAATATTATGACCATGAATTTGTAGATTCAGTTTGCAGCACATGAACTTTGGGGGTATATATTCAGACTATAGGAGAAATGCATATGAGACACTAACATATTGCATTTGTAATTTACAAAGCAGGTATTGGAGCTTGCACTCATATTTTCAGTCATTCACAATGTTCAACCCCAGAATTAGCTAGATCTTCCTTCCCAGGTACAAAGAGTCACAGATGTCCAAAGGTCTCCTGTGTGAATAACAGATCCCATCGAGGGTTAAATACTTGAGAGGTGGCATGGAAGGCCTGCTTCTTGCAGGGAGCCTGACTCCTGAAGAGAAAGGGACAGAGGGGCTGAGCATTCCCCCTTGGTCTTTACTCAGGCAGTTAACTCTATCACTTTGGGAAGGTCAGGGAGTGGGTCCCATAATTGGAGAGGTAAAGGGAACTCTTGTGGGATCCAGAGAAGGGAGAAGAGCTTCTTCACTTCTAGCAGGTGTCATGCCTCCTGTCAAATCGATGGCTGCCACCGACACACAACCATTTCTTTCACAGCTTTCTGCTTCTGCTTTTTCTTCTTCCTCTTTCTTTCTATTCCTTCTTTCTTTTCTATTCACTCCCCATATCAGATCTACTAGAATGCTCTTTTCATTCACTCTTTACTTGTACTCAATGCTATATGCATTCTCACTACAATGTTCAACCCACCATTATCTTGCCTCATTACTAAAACTAGCTGCTAATTGGTCTCTAATTCTGCTCTTTACCCAGTCCAGAAAGATGCATCTGAGGCGGCAAGGAGTTTTTTTTTTTTTTTTGGCAAGGAGTTCTTGAGTTGCTCTCTTGGGTAGAAGTGGACAGAAAGGTGAAGTCAAATGCAGGGAAGGACTTGTCTTCTGTGTTGCTTTTGTTTTGAAGGCAGAAGACCTGTGAGCAGAGAGAACAGACATCTGGACTGCCCTCGTTCTTTACTGTGGGAATGTGGGCAGGAGACTGTCTCTTGTGCATTTAAAAATCTTCTCATGTCACATGGGAGGGCTAAGAAAATTATTTTTTATGACTTTTCCATCTCTAAAATTCTGTAAAAAGAGAACAAAACCCCACCAAATAATTTTGCTTAAGAGTTTTAAATGAGTAGATTTGTAGAATGTTATGCTTAGTGTCAAATAAATTTCACATCTGAGCTGCTCATCCAGTGACTAGTTGTGTGCACTAGAAGACCAGATGTGAGTCCTAAAGTGGTCATTGGAGATCAAGAGTAGACTAGGTGACTTGCAATGAAGTCCTGTTTGCAGAGCAACATGTTGTTTTCATTTATCATTAGGACAGCTGGTGACAAGCAATTGCCATTTGCTATTATCTTTAGGGAGGAAATGATTGGGGCTCAATTTCCTTCTGGGTTTTTAACTCAAGCTGCAATGGAGAATATAACCAACTACCATGTCATAGGATTCGAGTCTTTCTGTCTCTATCAACAAAAGCTTTTTATTTAATTCCCGTTTTTTTTATAATATATTTTTTATTATTATTTCAGCTCATACAAACTTAATAGGTACACCAGTTCCCTCCCTCCCTCTTCCTCCCCCCGAACCCCCTGCTCCCTCTCCCCTCACCCCTCCCTCCTCATCCCTCAGTGCCTCCCGCCCCAATTCCCAGAGTCCTTTCTTGTGCATGCCTGACTCTCCTCTGGGCCCTCCTCTCTGATGATGTACAAGGGCCCAGTGGCCTTTCCCTGAACCCTTTCCTGTGTTCCCCTTAAGCATAGGAACACTACTGTGGCTGTCAATCCCTTGCCTCCAAGGATCTTGGTGCCTTTAGCAGATGCTAGACTTTGTGAGGTCAATAGTGTGTTGGACATTGCGCCGGGCATGCAATGTCCAATTATGATTGCTTCGGCCCTAACTTGTGTGAAGTATCTTGCAAATCATTGCTCCTCTATTGCTCTTACACTCTTACCGCCCCCTCCTCCGCAAATGTCCCTGAGCTTCAGGATGGGGAGAGATTAGTCTGGCCTAGTTTTAGGTGGTTGATATAGAGTCTCTGAAGTTCTGGATAGTGGTTTGTTGATTTTCTTTTGCAGTTTTGTTGCTCCTGTAATGCCCTTCACTCCATCGTGATGGGCACTGTATGTCACCCCCTGGCCAGAGACAAAAAACTGTTAAACTGGAGTCTTATTATAAGAGCACATTCAAGGGTAGATGTAATACTTATACCCAAAAGTGGAATCGCAGGGTCATGTGGCATTTGCCAATGGGAGGGGTCAATCACCCATTTGCAAAATGGTTACTTTTTAATCTGCCAGACTATATGACTCCCTTTCTGGTGAGTTCATACCCCCTTAGTTGTAAATGATCAGGAACGAATGTCTGTGAACTTAACTAAGTGTCACATTACTTTCTTGCAGTCCTTGATGGAGGTCTATTTTCTCTACTGTAACATGGTCACTTCTCTCCTTGTTTCTGGTGTGGGCCTCCAACCCCATCCCTCCTGTTCATAATCCTTGCAATTATTGTAGGTAATACATAGATTTACCTATGAGTGTCTCAAGATGGGCTGGGTGGGTTTGGTATTAGGATCCACCTATTAGGGAGTACATATGGCGCTTAATTTTCTGGGTCTGGGATACTTCACTTAATATAATTGTTTCTAATGACATCCATTTCCCGGCAAATTCCAGTAATTCATCATTTTTGATGGCTGAGTAGTACTCCATTGTACCACAGTTTCCTTATCCACTCGTCAACTGTTGGACATTTGGGTTGATTCCATTTCTTTGCTATTGTAAACAGTGCTGCTATGAACATGGTCGTGCTTGTGCTATCGAAGTGAACCTCTGCTGTATGGGGGGTTATACCCAAAAGTGGAATCGCAGGGTCATATGGCATTTCAATCTTTAATTTCTTTAAGAGTCTCCAGACGGCTCGCCAGAGTGGCTGTATGAGCCTGCACTCCCACCAGCAATGTAGGAGAGTTCCCCTCTCTCCACATCCTCTCCAGCATTTGTTGTTGTTTGTATTGTGGATTTTTGCCATCCTGACCGGGGTGAGATGATATCTCAGGGAAGTTTTGATTTGCATTTCCCTGATGGCTAAAGAAGTGGAGCATTTTTTCAGATATTTGTTAGACATTTTAATTTCATCCCTGGTAAAATTTCTTTTAAGTTCCAGGGCCCATTTTTTAATTGGGCCATTGTTTTCCTTGATGTTTAGTTTTCTAAGTTCTTTGTGCACTCTGGACAGTAGAGCTCTATCAGATATGTGTTTAGTGAAGATTTTCTCCCATTCTGTGGGTTGCCTTTAAGCTCATGTTACAATCTCTTTATCTGAACAGAAGCTCTTTAATTTCACAAGATCCCAGCTGTTGAGAGTTGGTAGTAGTGACTGTGCCATTGGATGTCTCTTTAGGAAATGTTGGCCTAGCCCAATCAGCTCGAGGGAGTTCCCTATCCTTTCAACTATGGTTTTTATAGTCTCTGGCCTGATATCAAGGTCCTTGATCCATTTGGAATTAAGTCTTGTACATGGTGACAAGTACGGGTCCAGCTTTAATCTTCTGCATGTGGAGATCCAGTTTTGCCAGCACCATTTGTTGAAGATGCTGTTCTTTTTCCATTGGATTCTTTGGGCCCCTTTGTCAAAGACCAAATGGCTGTAATTTTGTGGGCTTATATCTGGGTCTTCAATCCTTATCCATTGATCTGTGTGTCTATTTTGAAGCCAGTACCAGGCTGTTTTTATAACTATGGATTTGTAATATAGACTAAGATTCGGTATGGTAATACCTCCAGCAGTGTTTTTGTTACTTAGGATTGTCTTTGCTATCCTGGGTCTTTTGTGCCTCCATATGAATTTTGAGATTGCTTGGTGAACTTCTTTAAAGAATTGCTTTGGGATTTTAATTGATATAGCATTGAATTTGTATATTGCCTTTGATAGGATGGTCATTTTTACAATGTTGATTCTACCAATCCAGGAACATGGGAGGTATTTCCACCTTCTGGTGTCTTCTGCAATTTCTTTCTTTAGGGTTTTAAAGTTTTCATTGTAAAGGTCTTTTACCTCCTTGGTTAGGTTTATACCAAGGTATTTCAATTTTTTAGGGGCTATAGTAAATGGGATTGTTTCTCTCAAGGCTTTTTCACTTCTTTCATTCTGGGCATATAGGAAGGCCTCTAATTTTTGCATATTTATTTTGTATCCTGCCACTCTCCTGAACTTCTCAATTAGTTCCAGGAGCTTCCTAGTGGAGTTTTTGGGATCACTCAGGTATAAGATCATGTCATCTGCAAATAGGGATAGCTTGACTTCTTCCTTGCCGATTTGAATCCCTCTTATGTCCCTTTCTTGTCTTATGGCTTCAGCTAAGACTTCAAGTACAATATTGAATAGAAGTGGTGAGAGTGGACAGCCTTGTCTAGTTCCTGATCGAAGTGGGAATGATTCCAATTGTTCCCCATTGAGCATAATCCTTGCTGTGGGCTTGTTGTATACAGCTTTTATTATATTGATAAAGGTTCCTTCCATTCCTACTGTCTCTAGCGTTTTGATCATAAAAGGCTGTTGAATCTTGTCAAAAGCTTTTTCTGCATCCATCGAGAGTATCATGTGGTCTTGGACTTTGGACTGGTTTACATGATGAATTACATTTATTGATTTGCGTATGTTGAACCAACCTTGTGTGCCGGGGATGAAGCCTACTTGGTCCCCATAAATGATCTTTTTAATATGTTTTTGAATCTGATTTGCTAAGACTTTGTTGAGAATCTTTGCGTCTGTGTTCATCAGGGAGATCGGCCTATAGTTTTCTTTTTTAAGTGAATCTTTATTAGGTTTTGGGATTAAAACGATATTAGCTTCATAGAAGGAATTTGGTAGTGTTCCTTCCTTTGCTATTTGATGGAACAGTTTAAGGAGTATTGGTGTTATTAACTCCTTAAATGTCTGGTAGAACTCTGTGCTGAATCCATCTGGTCCAGGACATTTTTTGGTGGGAAGATTCAAGATTACTTCCTCAATTTCCTTATATGTTATAGGACTATTTAAATAATTCACAACTTCCTGATTCAATTTAGGTAGGTTGTGTTTACTTAGAAATTCATCCATCTCTTTTGTGTTGGCAAACTTCACAGAGTATAAGTTTTTGAAATATGATGTTATAATTCTCTGGATTTCTTGGGTATCAGTAGTGATAACTCCATGTTCATTTCTAATTTTGTTAATTTGGGTTTTCTCTCTCTTGCTTTTGGTTAATTTAGCTAGGGGTATATCAATCTTATTGATTTTTTCAAAGAACCAGCTTTTTGACTGGTTGATTTTTTCTATCGTTTTCTTAATCTCGATTTCAGATATTTCTCCCCTTATTTTGCTAATCTCCTCTCTTCTACTACTTTTGGGATCAGATTGCTCTAGTTTCTCTAAAGCTTTAAGCTGCATTTTTGTTTATTTCTGATGTTTCCATTTTTTTGATGTAGGCATTAAGAGCTATGAACTTACCTCTTAGAACAGCTTTCATTGTGTCCCAGAGATTTTGATAAGTTGTATTTTCATTATCATTCACTTTCAGGAAATCTTGAATTTCCTTTTTAATTTCTTCCTGAATCCAGTTCTCATTCAGCATCATATTGTTAATTTTCCAGGAGTTAGTGTATTTTCTCTTGTTTGATGTGTTGTGGATGTCCATCTTTAGGCCATGGTGGTCTGATAGGGCACAGGTTAGAATTTCAACTTTTTTGTATATGTGTAGATTCGTTTTGTGGCCCAGTATGTGATCTATTTTGGAGAAAGTTCCGTGTGCTGCTGAGAAAAATGTGTATTCTTTGGTACGTGGGTGAAAAGTTCGATAGAGATCTGTAAGGTCCATTTCTTTCAGGGTTTGATTAAGTTCCAAAGTGTCTCTGTTAAGCTTTTGACCTGTTGATCTATCCCATGTTGAGAGGGCGGTGTTGAAGTCCCCAAGAATTATCGTTTGGGGGTTGATTTCTTGCTTTAGACGCTGTAGGGTTTTCTTAATGAATGTGGAGGGGCCCGTATTGGGTGCATATATGTTCAGTATTGTGAAGTCTTCCTGGTGAATTGTTCCTGTGACTAAAATGTAGTATCCATCCGTGTCTCTTATAATTTTCTTTGGTTTGAAGTCCACTTTGTCTGATAGCATAATGGCTACCCCTGCCTGTTTTCTGCTTCCATTTGCTTGTAGAATTGTTGACCAGCCTTTTATTTTTAGAGCGTGCCTATCTTTTGTGGTGAGATGGGTTTCCTGCAGGCAGCAGATTGATGGATTGTGATTTTTAATCCAAGTTTGTAATCTGTGTCTCTTGATCAGTGAGTCAATTCCATTAACATTTAGTGTTATAATGGAGAAACTATTGTTAATTCCAGACATTTATTATGTTTAGTAGTTTTTATAAGTATATTGCTTCGCTTTTAATGGTGTTATACTTGCCTTCTGTTCTCCTGGATATGCCTGTTTTTTTTCTTCAAGCTTGAGTATCATTTCTAGCATTTTTTGAAGGCCTGGTTTGGTGGAAATGTATCCCTTCAAGTTGTCTTTGTGCTGGAAAATTTTTCTTTCTCCCTCGATCATGATGGATAGTTTTGCAGGATAAATCAGCCTGGGTTGACATTTTTGCTCATTCAATACTTGAAGTATGTCTCTCCAAGCTCTTCTTGCTTTTACTGTTTCGACTGAGAAGTCATTTGTTATTTTAATAGGTTTACCTTTAAAAGTGACTTGTTTTTTCTCCCTTGAAGCTCTCAGCACCAGTTCTTTATCTTGAATGTGGAGTGTTTTAACTATTATTTGCCATGGCGTCCTTCTGTTTTGGTCGTATCTGTTTGGGGTGCAGAATGCCTCTTGTATACGGATGGGCCTCTCTTTTTTTAGATGAGGAAAGTTTTCCTTGATGATCGTTTGAAAAATTTCCTCAGGGGTGGTATTTTGAGATTCTTGCTCTGGTATTCCATGAATACGCATGTTAGGCTTCTTCAGAGTGTCCCATATCTCTTGGATATTTCTCTCAAGTATCTTTTTGGCTTTAACAACCTCTTCCATTGAGCTGGTTAGTACTCCCACTTTGTCTTCAAGGTCTGAAATTCTGTTTTCTGGTTCGTTATTTCTGTTGATAAGACTCTCTGTGGAGTTCTGGGTTGAAGATAATTTGTCTTTTAGCTCAGTTTCAAACTCTGCTTGAGTCTGTTTTAACTACTCTATGCCAGTTTTTGTTTCTTGCACTGTTTTTCATTGCCTCCAAATGTCTGTTGTGTTCCTCTTCAAAGCGATTGATTTGATTATGTAATTCCTCCCGGATTTCGTTTTTCATAGTATTGAACATGGTAATGATCATATTTTGAAAGTCGTTATCCTGGGTCAGGCTTTCTTGGCCTTTTTCCGTGGGTTTGTTCTGGTTGGAGTCTAACATTATGGGATTAATTTCTTCAGTGGGAATTTGTTTACTTGAGTGTTGCTTCTCATGTATTTGCACTTTGACTTTAGCATTGTCGTTTTAACTCTTAAGATCTTTCAATTTCACTAAACTGAATTATTTGGCCTGGGGTTTTGGGGGTGGGCAGGGACGGAGCTTACCTAGGTCGCGGGTGAGGCCCAGCTGGACCGCGCGCGCGTCCCGACCGGCGGACCGGGATGGGGAAAGGGGCTTAATTCCCGTTTAAGAACATCAATAAGCACACAGGCACAAGACAAGCCCCTCGACCCAGGAGGAATGGACAATCAATATCTGCTTCAAATGAACAACTTCATAACTGACAATTTCACTGTTACAGCATAATTCCTATAGTTGGCTTTTCCAACTGTGAAAAAAATCTCTACGCATCTCTGAGAGCCCATCAGTAGTGAACAAGTTATTTAGCAATTAACATTGAAAGAAATAAATCAGCCATTTGGTAAGAGCGATAATAATGATAATTAAGAGAGGTTCATTGATGAAGAAGAATAAAGCAAAGTTGCACTGGAGCCCAAGATGACCTGACTAGTTCAGCTTTGCCGGATTTGAAAGTAAGTCAGGTCTGCCTGATTTGAAACAGACACTCAGTGGCTTTCCTTGATGAGATATCACCTAGCCTTCCTATGCTACGATTTAAAAAAAAAAAAAAAAACAACTTATTTTAGTGTGTGGGTGTGTGTGTGTGTGTGTGCAAGAAAGGGCACTGTAAGTCCCTGTGGAGAATGAAGGGTGACTTCAGGAATTATCTGGAATTGCTTCTGCCTCCTTTTTGCTTCTTTCTGGGATTCCCCAGGCTCCGTCTACCAGAGTTGGAAGTGCAGACCAACACTGTTTTCCGGCTGGTGTTTTTACAAACTCAGGACTTTCTCCTTGTGAGGCAGAGTCTTAACCTCTGAGCTATCTCTCCAGCCCTTATTCTATGATTTTTATCATTCTGATGTCCTGATTCCAATTCTTAAATTATGATAACAATCGAGAGACCCAATCAGAAAGGAAGCCTTGGGGCTGGAGAGGTGGCTCAGGGGTTAAGCCTCTGCCTTGCAGGCGGAAGGTCCTGAGTTTGGATCCCAGATCCCACGTATAAACGCCAGGTGGAAGCGGGGGCAGCCTGCGCTTCTGGTCCTGGTAGGGCGGAGCCTGTGAATCCCGGGGCAGAAGGAGGTGGAGGCGTCCATGGTGGTTTGCGAATTCGTCCGTGGTTCTACACAGACACAGAGACAGACATACACACACGCACACACATACACACATGTGCACAGTTGAGTAAATAATAACAATAATAAAAAAAGTTTAAAAAAAAAAAAGAAAGGAAGCCTTGATGATTATATTGTAGTAGTCAATTACCTCAACCCTGCATTTTTAGAAATAACAGAGCACTTTAGGATTGTTCTATATTTATAAAGTTTACAAGAAAATCTTACAAAAAATACATCTGAAGTAAACTGAATTCATCATTGTAATGGCTCAAGAAAAGACATTAACTTAGAAGATTTCATGCTTACACTTAACAGAACGTATAAAGGATCATTTGCTAGCAAAATTTGTTATTTGGTCACAGAGAATGACTATCATTTGAATATCTGCTGTGTATTAGGCTCTGTGCAAAGATTTAGTTGTTTCATTTTAGCCTAACGAATCTCTATGAGATAGATACCATTACTTTTCCCATTTTTCATGTGAGGAGACTTAGTAGGGCTAGTGCTTTCCCAAGTTTACATTGTTAGTAGTTGACAGAGCCCCAAGGCAAACCTGATTTTTCTAATTCTGTGTTCTATGCTTTCAGAAATATGGGAAAGATTGAGGATTGTATTCTAGTTCTGTTTATATAGTCAAGACTATATTCTTGTATGTGAAGGAGTCTTCTCAAAAACCTGTTAGAATATCTCTCAGAAGCTATTTTAGCAATTCACATCTGTCGACATTGGATAATTGATTATTTACTTACAAAGATTCCAACAGTTATATCATGTTTGGAGAGCTTGGAAGAAGATACTTGTTGCAGTTCCCTTGTATATTGCTGATAAATTCACTACACAGTGACTTAAGAGGAATAAAGGATTTTATTCTAGCTCATGATTTTCTGGTTACAGAAAATTTTTTGGTCTCTAGCTTGGCAGAGAGCTCACACCAACACTAGGGGCTGAGGGAATTGACCATACCAAACTTACAAGACTATTGAAGGAGGGACAAACCTCACTTGCTAGGCAGCAAGTCTGTTGAAGTATGCCAAAATATACCAACTTCCTTTAACAGTTTCTTCTATCTTATCCACCTATCCAGATATTAGTTCCACCCACCATGAGCTGGGTCTCTCCATCAGACAATCTTCTGCAGTCTGCTCAGGTCTTAACACAACTATTCTTTAATTCTTTACAACTGTGCCCAGAGTTCAAGTCTTCAATTGTCAAGTTGATACCCATGTCTATGACAATACCTCAGGAAACTTTACATCTTTGGAATACTGTAAAGCTTATAAGAAAATCTTCTCTTATGCCCATAAAGGCAAAAATAATTGCAGCAGTAGTAGGAACTTACTCGGTGCCAGATACTTCTTAAGCATTTATATTGATTCATTTCTATCCCGTAGCAATATTATGAGGGACTTCTATTATCAATTCACTATGTAGTTGAAAAAACTGAGTCACAGAGTATTTAAATTACTTCCCTGTGTGTTGCAGTTCCTCTGCATAGTTGCTGATAAATGACCATCAAATGGCTTAAAGGAACAAGGGGTTTATTCTCTCTTACGATTACTGGTTACAGTTCTCAATATAGCTTGACAGGAGAGTATGCACCAACACCAGGGCTGAGGGAACTGGCCACACCATCACCACATAACAGCTGAGAGATAGACAATCCTTACTTGCCAGACCAGCATGTCTGGCCAAGTGAACAGAAGGATGCCAACTCTCTCAACCAGTTCTCTATCATTTATTCCAAGGCCTAATCCCACCCACCATAGGCTGGGCCTTCCCCATCAGCTAGACAATGTCTTGCAGGTTTGCTCTGGGCTTAACTCAACCATTAATTCTCCATAAATGTGCCCAGAGCTCAAACCCTCAGCAGTCAAATTGACACCTGTGCCCAACTATGACATGTGTAGTTATACAGTTAACAAGTTGGAGATCCAGGGTTTGGTGGAGCCACAATTTGTGACTTTTTTTGTGGTGCTGGAGATTGAACCCAGTGTATTGTACGTGCTAGGTAAGTGCTTTACTTCTAATCTGTATTTATAGCCCCAATTTGTGGTCTTAAACACTATAACCTGTTTTCTTTTGTACAATGACAATGAAATGTTGTCCACTCAATGTCTTTTCAAAACACCCTTTGCTAAAGCTGTGAGACATCTTTGAAAAAGGCTTAACAACTCATATTTCTGAAAACTGGGTTATAAGTGTACAACTTAAATATGAAAAGATGCCATTTTTCATCACTACTAGTCAGCCCAATGCCTGCTTTGAGGGTATCTGTTTATATCATTTGAATTAACTGGAGGACTTTGTTATCCCACAACATTTTAGAGATACGAGAATTTGCATGACAGAACTAGAGGAGACCGGTGCATATCTTATGGTTGCATACATCCATTGGAAAGCAAGGTAGACATTTGCCTTCTGGGGAAAAAAGCCTGAGGTTCTGGTGTATATAAGCAAGCGATTTTTTTTCTGTGAAATTTTTGGAAGCTTTAGATGGATTGTAAATAGGCCATTGGAGTTATAGCTGGGTATTTGGTCATAGACCAACAACTCTTGGTTGGTTGGGTACAGGGGATACATTTTTTTGGGGAGGGAGGCATTTGTTTCCTTACTCATGGATTGTGTTGATTGTAGATGATAGATATTCACTGAAGCAATAAAGTAATACTAGGTGGAATAGTAGAAACCATCTCAGAAATAATGTGCAGAGAACTCTTAATGGAACTCAGGGCAGGATGGAAGTTAATGAGTCTTGTGAGGACAGGATTTTGGAAATGAACAGTTTCTGTATGCTTGACTTCCTTCCTTCCTTCCTTCCTTCCTTCCTTCTCCTTCCTTCCTTCCTTCCTTCCTTCCTTCCTTCCTTCCTTCTTTCCTTCCTTTCTTCCTTCCTCCTTCCCTCCCTCGCTCCCTCCCTCTCTTCCTCGCTCCCTCCCTCCTTTCCTCGCTCCCTCCCTCCCTTCCTCGCTCCCTCCCTTTCTTCCTTTTCCTTCTTCCTCTTCCTCCTCTTCTCCCTCTTCCTCCTTCTCTTCCTTTTTTGAAACAAAGAGTGTTGCTAAAGTAATCCCGGAAGATCTTGGATTTATTGGGTAGCTCAGGCTGGCTACAAACTCCTAGCAGTCCTCCTCCCTCAGCCTCCGAGTATTAGGATTAAAGGTGTGTGCCTCCACTCCTGCCTGGGGCCCTACCCTGTATTTGTAATGTAATGGTATTTCTGTGTAGCACTTTATGACTGGCAACGTGCTTAATGTATACAATCTCAATGCATCCCTGCTATTGTAAAAGGTGGAAATTGTTATCCTTATTTTTAGAGATGAAAAAATTAAGGCTTAGTGAAGGTAAATAGTCCAGAAGTTTGAAACTAAATAGGAAAGCTGGAACAGGGAACACAATACTTCTGGTATCATATGCAGTATTACTTATGGAATTATATCAGGAAAACATACATTATACTAATTTTATATTATATACATAAGTAATCAGTATAATGTATATATATTCTGTTTTTAGAAAATAAAGTAAAATTGGGATTCTAGATACACTTTCTTTGGTCATATTTCTAGGAGAAGAATTGGAGGTGGAAAAGATATTCATAATTAATGATATACCACCTCATCAAGCTTTTAGAAAATATTTCTTTTTTTTCTTCGTTTTTCATCAGTGTCATAGTTAAGAACAGGTGTCAATTTGACTGTTGAAGGTTTGAGCTTTGGGCACATTTATGGAGAATTAATGGTTGAGTTAAGCCCAGAGCAAACTTGCAAGAGATTGTCTAGCTAATGGGGAAGGCCCAGCCTATAGTGGGTGGGATTAGGCCCTGGAATAAATAAATGATAGAGAACTGGTTGAGAGAGTTGGCATCCTTCTGTTCACTTGGCCAGACATGCTGGTCTGGCAAGTAAAGATTGTCTATCTGTCAGCTGTTATATAACTAGTTCCCTTGGCCCTGGTGTTGGTGCATGCTCTCCCGTCAAGCTAGATCGAGAACTGTCTAATAAGGGTGACAAGCAGTGCTAACTTCAGCCCTGTCTGGTATATTTGGTGGAACATGAACTAATGTTAGTTAACCATTGTGGGGTTTTTTTGTGTGTGTGATCTGGAGCTCCATTTAGCTCCAAATAGTCACATAGGCTGAGGTGCTGAGCACACATTGCTGACTCTTCATAGCAACCTGGAATGGCAAGAAATTAAAGCCAAGCTTTGAGCTCAAGCATCTCTGAATTAGCACCCTGGCTCCATTTTGATGAACTACTTCCAGCAGATAAATTATGTGGCTTCCTCACATGTGTAAAGGAGCCAATAACGCACACTGTGCATAGATATTGTGAATATTATGTGTATATAGAATGCTGGTGTAGATGCTGGTAAATGACAGCTATGATTGCTATTATCTGAGTATCATTAAATTTCATAATGATCTAGGTTCCTTTAGAAGTTAAATTCATCACAAGCCTCATTTGGTCCTCACTATAAAGGCTCGTTTGCCATACATGATGCTGGACCAATTGATATGGTGCTTATGTTTCTTGCTTCTCTATTGGTGTAGAAGACCAAGACTGAAAGTCAAAGTCATGAACTGTTGCCTGCTGCCATAAAGTCTGTGCGTAAAGCCTAGATTGTAAAGCTTATCTTCACTGCAAGTTTTGGTCCCAGAGCATTCTGACTTGTATTTCTGTACATATATCTATATCTATACATAAATATGTAGATATCACTACAGAATCTGGTAATATCCTCGATTCAGTGAAGAAATGTTCTTAGAAATTTTAGTATGCTTCAGATCATTTTGTCTGTGTGAACAGATACTGTCTGTGAGGGAAATAGCATTTGATTATCTTTTAATTTTTTATACACAGCAATGAGTTTATTTCTTTGTTCAGCATTTGATTCTTAA
Source organism: Typhlomys cinereus (assembly GCA_023101885.1). NCBI lineage: Eukaryota > Metazoa > Chordata > Mammalia > Rodentia > Platacanthomyidae > Typhlomys > Typhlomys cinereus. The sequence goes on along the minus strand of JALPQD010000230.1, from coordinate 1,348,930 downwards.
AAAATAATTTTTCTTACATTGCATTTTACAAATGAGTGTTGAGTATCAAATATCAGCCAGGTATAATTGTAAATAGTATAAGGCCTCATTGTATGAATCAAACTAAAATTGTTTCTATGACCATATTAGTGAGAAACTGTGTCAAAACTTATAATCCTGACATCTTATAGAGTGTCTCGCCACTCAAGCCCAGTAGGTGTTCACCTCAGCATTGCTTCAAACCTTGGCCTTTCCAGTTTTCTGCTTCCCACCATTTGCTCTTAACTTCCCAGTATTCATAAATGGCATACATACATGGTCTCTCTTTTGCTCACTCCCATTAGATTTTGTTCTTGAATTCCTGATTTGGCTACTCTACTTTGTGACCATGTGAATAGCATGCGTCACCTAATCTTACACCAGACTAAGGCTTCTATTGAATTACACATGCATCAAGAGCCAGTATACTCAGCCCTTGAAGACTGGTAGAAGAGATAGAAATAAGGTTTAGACTCTTTACATGACCAAATCATCCATATTACCTTTCCATAGAAATTTATCAACAAATTTGGTTAAGATGTGTTGATTTTGCAAGACTGTCTCATGGAATAATGTTTTAGTTGTGGCAGTTGTTTCCTGTAGTGGTTTCAACTCCATTGTATTGTTTCAGATCACCACTACAAGTTACCTCTAAATCAACTATTTAAACAAATATGACATCAGAATTTCTCATTGTCTTTTACTTCATTTGAGTTTAAGGTATTGTGGTGAGGAAACTCATCATCATATTTCAGGCAAGAGACCAATCTGAAAGACATAATAAAATACTAATAACAGAGCAACTAGACTAGGCCAGCTTCAGGTTCTTGGCCTGTCTCTCTGTGCTTCTCCGTGAAAGTAGTTTTGATGAATTATTCAGATTGTTAATATTCCTATTAAGGTTAAATTTGTGTGCATGGGACAAAAAATGGCATTGAAAAAAATTAGATTCAATTGTTAAGTTTTTGCTAGGTGGATCTGGAGCAGTCAGTTCATGATTTTAGAATTCAGGTTTAATCCACATGACATTTCAGATTTAAGCACATACTACTTTGTGTGGATTTGGAAAACTGAGCAGCTCTCTCCTTATATCTAGGCTCAGTTCCTTATTGCTAATGGCCTTGGGTACATTGTTCAACCTACCATTTGCCTATTTCTGTGGATATAAAATACCTACCAGATATCTGTCTCACTTGTCAAAAGCAGTGCTGTTAGAGGCATTGGAGACTTTGTTTTTGGTGTGTCCATGTTTTTCATTAGTATCCTGAACAACAAAGGAAACAGAGGAAGCCTGATTTCTTTATTAGATCTAACCTACAAGATGCATTCTCATCACAAAAGTTACTTCATTGTTTGTTAAAACTGTTACGTCAGCCAACGGGGAGCTTGTTAGTATTATGGCTTACAGACTCCCAGATTTAATGTTGGCAAATTGCTCAGTTTTTCTGCCTCTGATTTCAGGCTATCATGACTTAGTATAAGGTTTCTAAGAATTGCAGTAAAAGAAGCAATGTTTTGATTATGTCTACTTGTCCCTAATTGTGTTTTTTCAAATTCCTATGGGGCTTTGTGGTAGAATATTTCATACAATGTAAGAACTTTAGGATCATGTTTATCATTGTGAATTTTAATAAAATTCACATACTGAAGCCCACCATGGAGAATGGAAGGTCTATAAAATAGGCTAGCCATATATTACTTTCACCCAGTATACACTTTTTTTTCATTTATTTGTTTACTTAGATTAAATTTAGGATTTTGTATATGTTATAAAAATGCTCTACCACTCAACTACATCCCCAAATTTTACACTAGTTTTTATTAACCACCTCCTCTTTAACATTGTTACATAAAGTAAAAATTCTGTTGGATCTTTTATAAGAAAGAACAGATAAAATATTGAACTAGCTAGCTTTTATTTAATTATCTTTAGATAATTATCTTTATATCTTTAGAATCATCATCATGTAGTATGTGAGGGTGGCCGATGTTATATAAGAAAGTATCTTCATTTGCTAGTTGTCCTTTTTCCTTATACAAGAAAGCATGCTAACAACTTAGACTGCTAGAGAAACAGAAGTACTATAACATTCATGCAGTTCCTTTAACTTTTCTTTTTTGAAAAGAAGGAAAAAAGCCTTTATGTGGGAAGATGGCTTTTGTGTGAGCAACAGAAATTTTGGGTGTATAAACTATATGGGTTTTTATCAGAAATTTATTTTTTTTAATAATGAATTTTTTTTCCCCCACTCATACAAACTTAATAGGTACCCCGGTCCCCTCCCTCCCTCCACCCCTCCCTGGACCTCCCTGCTCCCTCCCCCCTTTCCCCTTTCCTTTCCCCCCTTCCTCCCTTTCTCCCAGTACCCCCTCCCCCTATCCCTGGAGCATCCTTTAATGTGTATGTCAAACTTTCCTCTGGGTCCTCCTCTCTGATGAAGTGTAAGGACTCAGTAGCATTTCCTAGAACTTTCTTGCGTTCCCCTTAAGTATAGGAACACTATTGTGGCTGTTAATCCCTTGCTTCTAAGATCCTAGTGCCTGTGATCCATGCTAGACTTTGAGGGGTCAATGATATGTTGGTCATTGCGCAGATCATGCAGAGTCCTATTATGATTGCTTTGGCTTTAACTTGTATGGAGTATTTTGCATATTGTTGCTCCTCCCCATCTTTAGGCTTTTACAATCTTACCGCCCCCTCTTCCACAAATTTCCCTGAGCTTCAGGATGGGGAAAGATTGGGGCGGCCCAGTTCCAGGTGGTTGATATAGAGTCTCTGATGTTCTGAATTATGGTTTGTTGATTTTTTTTCAGTAGAAATTTATTCTTATGGCAGGTCTTTAATGGATAGCTAATAAGATAATTGTGACATGTAAAGGAATAATTTTGAAATATTGCTTTTCATGGAGAAAAGAAGATACCAAGGTGTGAAGCTAAACAGGCAGGACTTCACAAGGGGAATTAAGCTCTTTTAGTATCTCAACAATGACATTTTTCGTGCACAATATTATGGTAAAACTGAACAACTCCCAATGTGGGACTTAAAACAAATGTTGATTTTTATTGATTTTGAACCCCAAACTGTACAAGAACAGTTTATTGTAGATTCTTACCCAGTTAAAGGTTAATAAGAAAGATGAACTTTGAATACACCCAGTTTTAGCACCAATAAGTCTATGGATTTAAATTCTACATGTTCCCATTAGTATGATGGTAGTAGGGTTGTGAACTGCTCATGTATGTGCTATAGATTCAAGCAAGGTAAAGGCAACATGTGTGTCTTGGTACTGACATGAGCTTTAGTTTTTCTATTTTCATTGTATTATCCATTGCTTTTTAAAACAACTGCAAAACATCATCTAATCAACAGGGAGAATAAATATACATGGACAGTATAAAGAATAATAAGAAAACGGGGCTGGAGAGGTGACTCAGGGGTTAAGCCTCTGCCTTGCAGGCAGAAGGTCCTGAGTTCAGATCCTAGACCCCATGTATAGATGCCGGGAGGAAGCGGGGGCGGCCTGCGTTTCCGGTCCTGGTAGGGCGGATCCTGTGAATCCCTGGGCAGAGTAAACAAGGAGGAGGTGGAGGCATCCATGGTGGTTCCCGAATTCGCCCGTGGCTCTACACACACACACACACACACACACACACACACACACACACACACACACACACATGCACACACGCACAATTGAATAATAAAAAAAAATAAGAAAACATAGTTTCACTCATACAAAATTAAAGTGTAAAACATCACCGTTAACATTGACATCTTCTGCTGTCCCTCATGCCACTACCCTCCTCTGTGACTCTGCCTCTTTATTGTTTGCTGAGTATCATGTGGCTATTACCTTGCCTTTATTCCTCTATGGATTTTCTGTTTATGCATATTTTTCTATGCAATATGAAATTCTACATTTCCTGTTTCTGAACTTCATCTAAATGAAATCATTCCACATTCATCATTCTATTTCATTTTCTGGCTAACATTTTTTTAGATTAATTTGTATTGAAATGCATAGCAACTTTTACAGTGCATAATATTACTTTTTTATACTAATGAAAAAAAGGTGTTTTGCTATGATAAAAAGTGCTGCTAAGAGGCTGAAGAGATGGCTCAGGGGTTAAGACTCTACCTTGCGAGCAGAAGGTCCTGAGTTCAGATCCCAGGTCCTATGTAAAAATGCCAGACAGAAATGGCAGTGGCCTGCACTTCTGGCCTTGGTGGGCAGAGCCTGGGAAATCTCAGAAGAAAGCAAAAAGAAGGTAGAAGCAATTCAAGATGATTCCTGAAGTCACCTTGGCTCTCCACAGGGAAACATCCTGTGCTCTAACACACACACACACACACACACACACACACACAGTGCTACCAAGAGCACTTTGCACTTACCTTTTGGTTTATGTGGTGGAATGAATAATGACTGCTCAAAGACATCTGTGAATTTGTCACTGTATATGGCAAGGGAGATTTTGAAGGTGTGATTAAGTTAGTGATTTTTGAAATGGAGAAATGATTCTAGATATATTTTTTATTTATTCAATTATGTGTGTGTGTATGTATGTGTGTGTGTGTGTGTGTGTAGAACAACGGGCGAATTCCAGAACCACCATGGACCGCCTTCACCTCCTCGTTTACTCTGCCCCGGGATTCACAGGCTCTACCCTACGAGGACCAGAAACGCAGGCCGCCCCGGTGTCTACACATGGGGTCTAGGATCCGAATTCAGGACCTTCTACCTACAAGGCAGAGGCTTAACCCCTGAGCCACCTCTCTAGCCCCGATTCTAGATATATTTGAGTGTGTCTAAAACAAAACAGGGTGATGGGAAAGTCAGAGCTGGAGAGAGACCTTGGAGGCCCCAGTTTGAAGCACAGTGAATATGAAGGATGAAATCATGGTCCAGGGAATGCAGGTAGCTTGCAAAGCCAGACATGGATAGGAGTGGGGCACAGTCTGCAAACCTTGATTCCTTTTTTTTTTGATTAAGGTAGAGTTTACTAGAAAAATAACGAAACTCATGGACTTTAAATCCACAAGGAACAAGAGAGCTAAGTAGAACACACAGACTCCAGACATGGAATCCACGAGGGGCAAGGGAAATGAAAGGAACTCATGGAGTTCCACGAGATGTATGGAAGCACAAAGGAACTCATGGACTCCAGACATAGAGTCCTATAAGGGGCATGAGAGCCCCAAACCTTGATTTCTTATGCACTATCTTGTGGTAACTTGTTATGGTAGTGATTAGAAATGTGGTATTTATTGTGTAAGAGTGTCTTTGGCATGAGTATGGAGAAAAGCAGTATTCTTGGGACTTAGTTTTAGGTACATCTCACTAGCTAACGACAAAATGTTTTCCAAAATGGTTGTACTATTTATGCTTGCAACAATGTGCAGCACTGATTGTTACTCTGCATCTGACTAGACTCTGTATTCTTGCTAGCATTTCATATTATCATATTGAAAAAGTTTTCCAAGCATGCCCTTTTATTTTTAAATGGTATCTCCTTGTGATTTTAATTAACACTTTCCTGATCATGAGAGAAGCCAGTCGCCATTTCTCCCCATGTATGCTGACGCCATCATCATCATCATCATCATCATCATCACTTACTCAAGGTACAGAAATGTCAACACTTAAAATCATGAACATATCTATTTCATAAAGCCTCTTTTCAAATGAGATGAGCTTCCCCAGTGTAAAAAAGACTGCTAAAATAAATAAATATTAATATATGATGGAGAGAGCATGTTGAAAGATGTTCAGTTGATGAAACTGATATTTTTGAAAAGTAATATTGAGGAAATGCTTACAATGCAAGATGTGGAGATGAGCAGTTTTTATGTTTTTCCTGAGAGAAAAAGGTATTTTTAAAGAATGCTGTGTATAGAACAACCAGTGTTGGCTAGTTATAGGAGTATTAATTTACACTAAAACTGTATTGTAAGTTCACCTACTATAATTTCAATATCTGAACAAATTGTAGAAATTGTTCAACATTGCTGCTTTATTTAACATTTCAAGTCACAAAGGAGCACCAAAGGAGAATTATCACTATTGTCTTTTATTTTTTACATTTATTTATTCATTCATTCATTCATTTGGACACATACCTTCCTTGGTATGCATGTAGAGATCAGAGGACAACTTGTTGGAGTTGGTTCATTCTTCTCACTGTGTGATTTCTGAAGTTGAAATCAGGTTTCCAGGCTTGGCAACAAGCACCTTACCTGTTGAGCCATTTCATCAACTTGTTGTTGCCTTTTCAGGCAATGAAAGTCTACTGTTTTTTCCACATATATTAAGTTCTTCAACAACTCCACTTCATCTAAACCTATAGACAACATTTTGGCATTGGACAAGAGCACTGGTATGACATTCCCTTGGGTTCATGATGGAGTGCAGCCTGCGAGGCAGCACACTGGATGATGCACAAGGCCCTTCCTGAGGCCACATAAGTAGTTAATGACTGCTGGGGAGATGAGTGCAGGTATTGTTCAGTTGTAGCTGCCCATAAGTTGCACGTGCTCCTATGGATAGTCCTTCACTCATGCTCATATACGTAACCTTAGTTAAATCATGAGTTCACCAAGCTGGACTTGGGTGGAATGGTTACATTGGTGGTCATCAATGCCCTAATTTCAGGTGGATAAACATTTCATTGGTTCACAGTTCCTCAGGTAAAGTTAACATCTTCCTTGAACATGATGTGAGGATCTTCCATTATTTCTTTAACTTTTAGTAAAGACTTTTAAAAATGCTTCCAATTATGTGGCTCAGTACTCCATCCTACCATGTAAGAACATGCCTCTTGAAGTGGTACGAATGAGAACAACTTGAATAACATAATGTTTTCCCTTTAGTTGAATAATTTTTTTCAACATTCATCTGTAGCTAGTTAGCACTTGTTAATAATATTTTGATATGTTTGGCATCTTTTTCTTTTTGTGGCAAACCCTAGTTAGTGTCACAACAATCTGCTCTTATTTGAAATATAGCAGCTTCTTCTTCAGGAAGACCACAGGCAATTTCTTCTTCTCTTATAAGATTTTTTTATGTAAGCTCAGTGTTTCTGGCATTTTGGCATCACAAGCACATGAAGACGATGCACAGCCAGCCTTTCTTCAGTTTTCTAGTTTTGATCTTCTGCTGTATCTTCCTCTTGAGAAGAATATGAAGTCGAGGGAGAAAAACCTCAGGGAGGGAAGGGCTTACAATGGGGCCCTAGTTACTATTTAGTGCTCCAGCCAAATACTCTGACCCAAGCCACGTAAGGGAGACCAGGTTTATTATTTTGACTCATGGTTTCAGATAGAGTGCACCATAGTGACAGGTATGATAGCAGCCACATCAGGAAAAACACACACAGAGAGAGAGAGAGAGAGAGAGAGAAACAGAAACATAAGGGAAAAAGAAACTGGGTTATCAAACCTTAAGACTCACCTCAGTGACATACACCTCCAGAAAGGTTCTACCTCCGAAAGGTACCGTAGTCTTCCCCAAACAGCCCACCAGCTGGCAACTAAGCATTCAAATTCACAAGCCTATAGAGACAATTCACATGTCACTGAAGCCATGACATCTGGGCAAGGGCTTGAATAAAGAACTAGCAGCCCCAGAGAATCACCCAGAAGGTTGGCTGGGAGTAGTATATTGCTTCCAGGCATTTTTTTTTCCCCAATGGAAAGACCTTGGTTGCTTCTGATTTGAACTAGCACATGAATGTGACTGGAGGACTTGTTTGAGCCATTCTCATCCAAACACATTAACTGGTTCAAGTTAGTTGAAAAAAAAATTGTTTTTAGGAGAGCCAATTTCAGCTACTATTTATTTTCAGTTTCCAGCATTTGTCCTTTTGGAAAAATGAAGGTACAGTGTGAAGCTGTGGTGCTGAAGTATGGAGTGTCAGAGGGGAAAAACACCTGTAGCACAACATGATGACTTCAGTTTGATTTTTAGATGCAGTAGTTCTCATGTATAACTTCGATCCTCCTACCTCGAAATGGAAATAGAGACAGAATTGACAGGAAGCTTGTATATGCAGCACAGAGGCAGAAATGAAAGAAACTCACCTCAAAAACACAAGGTGGAAAAGTGAACCAATAACTGAAAAGTTGCCTTTAAACTTTCACACACTTGCCATGGTGCCCATGCATGTATGCTCATACTTTCTTATATACTCGAATGCTCTAACACACACACACACACACACACACACAAAGAGTTACTAAAACTTCCAGTGAAAGTAAATGTTGATATTTTGCATCTTAAATGTGGTCAAGTTAATTCAGAAAAATGGCCATTTACATAGTTTTTGCATTTATTAATTTCTTATTCTTACTCATTGCTCATTTCTTATCATAGATTTGTTGGTCAACCATTTGTGTTTCAAATATTTTCTCCAGGGGCTGGAGAGATGGGCAAAAAGGAAGTAGAAGTAATTAAGGATGACTTCTGAAGTCACTCTTGGTCCTCCATGGGACATACAGTGCCCTCTTACACACGCGCACACACACACACACACACACACACACACACACACACACCATATTTTCTCAGGTTTATTTTACTTTCTATTTCTTTTATTTCTCTTTTTCAGTCAGAGCCTCACAGGTTAGCTCTGGCTGGCCTTTAGTGTGTAATCCTCCTGCTTTAGCCTCCTGAATGTTGGGATTACGGACATGTGCTGCCATTCCTGGTTTGATATATGGCATTTTTTTAAAGTGAGGACGTTAAAAACTTTATGTACTGTTATCTGTTGGTCTTTCCCTTCAGGTTCTTGCTTTTGGTCTTTTGCATCAGAGTCTTCCCCCACCCCATCATCATGAGATCAGAAAGAGTTCAGTTGTATTTCTTCCCTTTTTTGTTTTTATTTTTTTGACAGTTAATTTTTTAAATAATGAGAATGTTTCACTGTAATTTTTCGATTGAAGCAAATGATGATTTTCATCTAGTTTTCTATTGGAAACTCCTTTGATCATTTACCTCTCTGATATGAATTTATGCCTCTTCATTGCCTACTTCCCCCCATCCTACCCACACATTCTCCTTCCTGCCAGGCTCTCTCCCACTTCCATGTTTCCTGCATGTGTAATCCATTTGACCCTGTTCAGGACACCTGCATTGGAAAGTACCTGGACATTCTCTGGGGTACAGATGGTCCACCAGCAGGCCAACTGTCAAATAAAGAAGCTTCCCTTTTTGCTGACCAGAACCAGGCCCAAACACTCTCTCAGGGTGCTGTTGTAGCTCCTGAGATTCTGCTTCCTCCATGGCAAAATGTTGATCCGCAGCTGTTGTGGAGGTCTGTAGTTAATATTTTAGCGTAAACTACATCTTGCCATGGTCTAAACAAATCTTCTGTCCTATCTTCTGCAATTTATTCAGAGATCATTATTTTCAACTTGTAATTTTGGTTGAAATTAATCTTAATGAGTGATATAATACAGAGATCTTAGTTATTTCCCCCGACTAGGTAACTGAATACCATATTTTCCGACTGATTAAAATGCAACCATCAGGCTTCACAAGACACATTCTCATGCATGGGATCTTATGCATACATACATTATATGAGACTTTCTATATTAATTTTTCTGTTTCAAAACAGTCTTTCTGTTTTCATTATTGTTGCTTTGGAATGCATTTCATATCAACTGTATCTGTATTTTTTATCATCATGTTCTCACAAGAACAACATGATTTGAAGCTTTAAAAAGAATACTTCATTTTAATGTGTTTTACAGTATTAGCAAGCTTTGAAAAGCACACTGTTTTGAAAGGACTTTATAGTGTTAAACTTTTGTCAGACAGAAACATTAACTTCTACATAGTAAAACTAAACTAAAACATAAAAATGACACTAAAATATATGATTCTAAGAATGTGGGAAGGGTCAGGATGTTACTGAGATAATTGTTTACAAAGTCATTCCCTCTGAGACCGCTTTTCATGTTATCTCATTGGACTGTGATGAAAAGTTCAAAGCACTCTGCTGGAAGTGGCCTTCATTGGGTTTTAGCAAATAGATGAAACCAACTCTCTGGCATGCACAGTCAGTCTGCACTCCTGATTCCAACCTGACTTCTCATGCATCACTGCCTTGACCTTGGCTTTCCCTGTATTCTTTAGTTTCGGATTGTTTGTCTAGCATCTAAACTAAAGCTCCTTATGGTTCATTCTCTTGTTCATAGCTTCAAACTTCTTGGCCTCTCTGGTTCTGCTGTACAGCCTCACTGTCCTGATCTGTTAAAGGTTTTGGGAGGTTTCTTTGCTGTAGGAAGAGGACTTGCCATATGGTTAGTTGACTGTTGCCATAGTTCTGTCTTCAGATACTAGTCTTTTTTGAGGACATTTTAATTTTCCACAGTACAGTTTAAAGGACACTGGGTGGCATTTTAACTCTGTTTACATTATATTTGTTTACAACATACTGACAGTATATCTGTGGTAGATAGGCATGCTACCTATCAAAGCAGCCTAAGAATCTATCATTTTCCTGTTTTCAGCGCCACCTACACTGTTTCAGCTGTGCATGGTTCTTCCATTTCACATGATGTGTTCTCTTCTGAAATGTATTTATTTTAAGAAGGATGAATAATAAATGACAAAATGACGGGATCAAAAGAAAAGTTTCAACCAAGGACAGAACTATAGGAATAATATCCATAAAGTTTACTTTAGCTGAACTAAAGAGTGGATAATTTCCCAAACAGCAAATGCTAACGATGATTTTTTTCCAAATCTCATATTGGAAGTTTTCATGGTATATGGTAACCAGTAATTCAGTTTGTGAGTCTTAACTGAAAGGAAATTCATTTTGTATTAGAGAGAGGGGGGAAGTGGAGGAGATAGAGAGAGACGAAGAGAGACACAGAGACAGAGAGTTGACTTCTTCATGTAGCAACAGTGCCATTCAGGTCTACAAAAGAGTAAAGCCTCCAAATTCTGAGTAGTTTTTGAGAATATTTTGCTACTCAGAACACTTTGCACGTTATTTGTTAAAGAATAAATGCAGTGGTAAGATTTTGTTCCCTGTAATGACACTCTACAAATTCGTACTAAGAACAGCAATGACAATTTTGCACTTTTTCTCTGTAAGAATCTAAGGAGGAGGCCCCAAGCATTAGCTATCTGGTTGCCATATGCTTTGTCTTCATTTTTATGTGATATGATCACAAATCTTTTGTCAATTCAGAACAATTAGTTGTTCTTTCTATGGAGAAAGGCAGAATAGAATATCTCAAATCATTAAAGATGAATCAAAAATTTCAAGACCTTAAATTCTCAAGTATTTTCTAGAAAACAATGTTTATGTTATAACTATAAGAGATATTTTTATACAATGTAGTTAAATTGATGAAGCAATAAAAGCAACTTTCTTCTGAGCTTCAGAGACATTGGCTCTTTACTGATTGCAATTTCAAGGGATTATTCATTTTATATTTTATATTTCCATTAGTTTTTCTATATCACAACTCCATAATGCATCTACAATGGAATGTAGAGGAAATGAGGGAATAAATATGGCCTCCAAATTCTTTTTTGGTGAGGAGATAGTGAGTATTAGGCAAGGTATATAGATCAAATCTACTAAACCTTCAGGGAAAGTCCAGCAAAATGAAGGAAAATTTAACACAATATAAATGTACATTATACAGATATGTAATAAATGTGTCCTGAAAATTTTAAAGCATTCTTTGGAATCTATCTCCTTTAGATTTCAGGTACCTTGGATTAAGTGACCAGTTCAGTGATTCTTAACTCTGCCCAATAGCCTAAAGTTAGATTTTTATCACCAATTGGGATTTAATTGCTCTGGGCTAAGGAATTAGTTTCCTATTGGTCGCTAGGTGATTTGAGTGTTGTCAAGGTTTGGCAATGATGTTCAATTGCTGTTCAATTTTTGTCAAGGTTTACAACTGCTATTCAATTGTTGTGCATACCTAAAAGTATCTAGAGTAAAGAAATGCCATATCCACATGCTCTGTAATGGACAGGACACATTTCTTCAGATGCAAGTTCATTTGAAAGCATCATGGAATTAGTAGGACTTTTGTAGTGACATGTTTTCTCATCCATTAGTTCTGAAAGCATAACTACTGTTAGGTGGACAGTCTTTGATTTGACAGGTCTGACCCTCTTAGATTTTAAAGGGCCCAGTGTGAAGTTGAGATTACAGTTTTCTTAGACTAGGTTCTCATCCTTACCTAAGTAGTCTTTGCCTTCCATTTTAAGTTTTTTTTTTATGGTTTTGTTTTGAGTATTATAATCAGCACCTTACAAGGTAAGTAGTGAGTAAGACTTCTTGGCTTAATCACGAGAATGGGAAAATTTCACAGTAAAATACTGGGGATAGAGACCCAATGCTTGAATACAGGCATAAAGGAGATCTTGGGTAACTCTACTTTGCCATGAGTCTAAGACCCGCCTAACTCTGACTCCTTTCTTGAGAAAAGAGAGTGGTTTGAGTGATTTGTCGGAGAAGATGGACAGAGGAGATGAATGATGCATTTGCATTAAGCTTTGTGTTAGTTACTTTTTGTCCCACTGTGACAACATATCTAACATCATATCTTAAAAGAAAGAACAATTTATTTTTGATTACAGTTGCAAAGATTACAGCCCACAATCCTCAGCTCCATTCATTCTGTGGAGAAGCAGAAGCGCCAGAGAGGCTGGAACATGTGGTACCAATGAGGAGTTTCTTTACTTCACAGTAGAGGGCTGAAGAGATGGTCCAGGGGCTAAGACACTACGTCACAAGTAGAAGGTCCTGAGTTTGGATCCCAGGGCCCACCAGAAAATGCCAAGAGGAAACTGGCAGCCTGCACTTCCAGCCTTGGGGGACAGAGCCTGGGAAATACCAGAGCGAAGCAAAAAGGAGGTGGAAGCAATCCAGGATGATTCCCAAAAAGTCACCCTTGGCCCTCCACAGGGATACACAGTGCCCTCTGAACACACACAGACACACACACAGACACACACATACATACAATAAATGAATAAAGGAATGAATGAATGAATAAATAAATAAATAAATAAATAAATAAATAAATAAATAAATAAATAAATACTTCCTGGTAGAGAGGAAGCAGAAAGGAAGAAGGGTCCTCAGAACCAGGAATAACCTTCCAAGACACGCCCCAGCGATCTACTTTCTCCTGCTAGACTCCACCTCGGAAAATTCCCACAGCCTGCCCAATAGCACCATGAACTGGCAACCGTTTCAAATACAAAAGTCTGGGGTGGGGGAATTTCATATTCAAGCTATAGCAGCACTTTTTAAATTATTCTTTTATTTTTCTAGTTTGACAAGCATATTGAGTACTTATCCATGCTTCCCTCCATCCCCCATGCTCTCTCCCTTCCCTTCATCAATCTATCCCATTTCTTCCCATCCTCCTGCCTGTCTGTTTCTATGGACCCCAGGGTTTCCTCTGGCTTGTCTACTATTGTGGGGGTTCAGGTCTCTTGTGGCATACCAAGTTGCCTCTTTTGGGTCACCCCACTAGTAAGGGCATTTCTCTTCACTCATCCAGCTTTAGCCCCCAAGGTTTCCACTGTAGTGTTCTTATCTCTCTTGACTTCCTCATAGTGTATGGGGCATGCTGGTATGTCAGTCATTACGCAGGTCTGGTAAGGACAAGTCTCACTGCAGTGAGTTCCTGGACACAGCAGTCCTGCCTTGAATGGAATGTCTTGTTCCGTGGTGAACTTTCCCATCTTTAGGTTCTTTTACTCTCACCAACCCCTCTTCAGTGAGGTTCCCAAAGCCTTAGGATGGGGAGCCATTAGGTTGGCTTGCATCTGAGTGAGCCTTGCTGGGTCGCTGGTTCTCGGCATTATGGCTGCCTTTGCTGCCACTTTCCTGCTGTTCTTCTGACCTAGGCTTCACCCTGTCGGGATGTTGAGACCCTCTACCTCCAGAATAGCACTTTTTAAAGTGCCTTTAAAAATGTGTCTTTTGGGGACCAGCAGGGATGCTCAAGCATGATGCATATATCCCCATTTTCATGGACGTGAAAGCTCAAGCTGCATGAATGGGTCCTCAGGTAGGGATTTGTTTTCTGGATGTGCTGTGGGAGTACATCATGCAAGTCGGGTTTGCAGAAGAGACTGCAATGACGTGATCTCAGATCAGAAATCGGTCTAACTGCTCTTCTTTAGGTAGGGGGCAAAATTCAGTTCTGCTGCTGAAAAGTAAAAATTGGTTTCAGCTCTTTGAGTCTTCACATGTTGAAAATCATAGCTGGGTATCACGGACAAAAGAATAGATCTGTCCCAAGGCACTCAGGCAACCTCTGCCCTTCTCGAGAGCGGTTATCTCTTAAAATATCTGATAGGAAAAATATTATGACATAAAAATACTTGAAGCAAGAAGAGTCTACCGCAATCAGAAGAAACTCATTCCAGATTTTAACAATCTTATTAAAGAAACCCTTGCCACAATTTATTAGAAGTCTCTTCTGTTATAGATCATTTCTTGTTCTTTTGTCCTAAGGGAAATGAATAAAAATTCAGTACCACTCTCTTGTGATATTTCATTAGAGACCTAGAGGCATTTGTTAGTTTCCTATTCAACTTTCCATTTTTAGAAACAAATAAGCCCACTGCTTCACATGGGTCCCCTTTCTCTGTATTTGGCCCGTGAAGCTTTCAGGGTGAATGCGGTAAACTTCTGGAGAGTTTCAGCTTAGAAGTTATCAGGCTAAGTCTCATCCTTGCCTAAGCAGTCTTTCTTTTCCAAGTCCTTTTACAAAAAGAACATGTATTTCATCACTACTCTGTGGATGACCCATGATCAACTAAGCTTTGAAATGCACACAGTGAAACTCGCTCCCCCAGCTCAGAATCTATTCCGCACTCAATGAAGCTCTTTACTGCCAAACCACATTCCTGCACTGGAAATATGGAGGAGGTTTTTGACTTTTTGTTCACAGTCTTTCCTCAAATGAATCAGTAAATTCTATCAATTCTGTCTTCCAAGTGTCTTCTAGCTCAATACTTTTTGTGTTATCCATATGCCCCTGACTACCATGTTCAGAAAGGGATCACATTTCATGAGCTTCCAACTAGTCTTTCCTTGTTCTCTCTGATCCCCACAGGAGCCATCTTGAGCTTCATTTTTGTTTTCAAACTGACCAGCTTGTATTGTCCCTGAATATTAGATATACTGCTCCTCCTTCCTGAGATACTTTCTTCATAATCTCCACCTTTCTTCTCCTGGATAATTCTTACTGATCCTTCAGGTATCATCTTGAGCAGATCGCTTTCTTTGGGAGATTTTCTCTGTCTTCACTTAGGTGTGCCTTATGTTTCTCTTATCATTGCATTAATTTGTTGTCATTAACTAGTGAAATCTATTTTTCAGTGTCATCCATTATTAACTTTCCCTTCCTTTGTAATGTCAGAATCATTCGTTTCTTTAATCATTTCTCTAACTTTCTGTTTGTCACAAAATTAATTTATGACTCAATTTTGTGTGCAGCTATCTTAACCTTTTTAAGTTGAAGTTTAATCTAGAAATTAATACATTTTAGTAGAACACACAATTGCATCACCTCCTCTAACCTCGCATTAGGTGAGATTAAGTTGATTTTGTCAAGTTTTGAGTTAATTTGTGGGAGTGTTATGTGTAAAGTGTAATGTGTAAAATGGTGTAATGAAGGTGTGGACAAAGTGTGTCTGTCATAAGATGCATTCTTTTTCAATTTTCATGTGCATGTGTGTGACAGGTACCTATCAGTGTGCAAGAATGCTCATATTGTGTGTGTGTGTGTTTAGATGTACTGTTGAAATGGGGGATCATCTTATCATCTTCCATTGTATTCTTTTTTCAGACAGTATTTCTACTCAAAGGTAGATATTTCCCATAGGGCTGGTCTGCTAGTCAGTGTGCTCTTAGGATCCCCCCTCTCTGTCTTCTGAGGCTCTAACTACAGGCATGCCATCATACCCACCCAGCATTTTACATGGAATCTAGGGATCCAGACTTTGGTCCTTTTGCATGTGTGCCAAGTGCTATAACCACTGAACCATCTCCTCAGCCCAAGATGGATTATTTTTTATAGCCTCTGAAACTTAATGGAATAAATATTTTTCTATTTTGCAAATGGAAAGGTTAATTCTTGCCACAGTATAAATATGGACGTTTTCTCCTCCTCAAGTTACAAGTTTGCCAAGTAGATCTAGAGAACTGATTGGATGATGACGAAGGTTTTCAACCTTTCTCTAATTCATTGTCACACTCTTATTATCATGTGACTTTGGCTACTTTGACATAAATATGTCCTCGATTTGGAGGTTTGTCTACTTGTAGTTCAACTTTGATGGAAAAGAAGCTTCTCTCCAGGGATACAAATTATCACAAAGTCAGGGATAGACAGGCCCAATCTATTCTAAGTAGATTTTTCAAGTCCAATCATTCATGGTCTACTCCTTTGCCATATAATGCCAGAATTCATGTTTCTCTACTTGTTTCTTTCTTCCGATTGTAAGGTTTCTCAATTAATGAATTTTTAAAAAATTCACTGATGACTCTCTTTATTATTTAATATATTAGTTCTATGAAAGAAATATGTAAGAGATTTAAAAAATACTAGAGTTTAGTATTGATGGATTCAATTTTGGATGTTTGAAATGCAGACATTTTGGTTGGCTTGAAAACATTCTCACATGTGTCAGAATTGGTAACCACTGATGTAGGACACACCTCTTCTTGCTTAATAAACTAATGTATCTTTGCTCTCTTTGCTCCATCTTTGCTCTCTTCATGACAGACTCGACCTTCATATCAATCTCCCCTACCTCAGTGAATGGGACCCTTTTCACACATTTCTCACATAAAAACCCAGTCTCATTTCTTTTGACTATCCCCCCCATGGCTGATCCATCAAGAAGAACTGTAGATTTATCTTTAAAAATCACCATTCCTGTTTAACTATGCTGCTCTTTTCTTGATCCAAATTATCCTCATGTCATAGCAGAAAATTTCTACCTGGTAGCTATCGGTCCAATTCTGAAGCTATACCAGTCCATTCCTCCAAAATGTTTCTAATTTTTAAAAATAAATTTAAAGATTTGAATCAGAATAGCATATCTGTGAAATTTAAAATTTTATTTTGTTGGCTTCATACATTTCCCCGGGAATGAATATGATACATTTGTATTACATAGCATTTAATTAAAACTCTTTTCATAAAGTAAATCTTCACTTCTGATATTTTCATGGTTGAAATATAGGAACAATTTATACTCCTATATCTGCAATTTAGGGAAGCAGTAAACATTTGAAGATTAAGTCTCAGTTTAGAATTTGTCATATTTTGATCACTCTACAAGAGAAACCTCTTCTCTAAATGAACCTTCTCCATATGCTTAAGTTTTATAAGATTTACAAATTCTCATAGAATTTAGAAAGTAGTGATGTGAGATCCTAGCATTTTCTGTTTAAGGTTTCTCCACGACATTTAATCAGCAGTGGTCAATATCAACTGGATGTAGGAAGGAACTTCAAAAATTAAACACTGCCTAAGCTTCTGCAAATTTTCATTTATGAATTAACAGTCTTTCCCTTTGTCCTTCATTACCAAGACAAATATAGGCGCTGTTTGGTCATATATTACAGTAATAAAGCTGACTCCACTTTAGGAGACTGGTTAATGAAAAGCAAAACCCCATGTTTAGATGTACAGTGGATCTTAGGAGAAGCCAGGAGACAGTCCCATTAAGCCACTAGAATATATAATTCAGTCTCAAAGTTTCTCAGATATAATTGTGGTCAAATTTTACCTCAAAGATTAAATTGTGGAAACAACAACGAAATTAGGAGGTAAGGTTTGTCTCAACAGTGGCGCTGATGATAGGTCATTTTTCTCTCATTGTCAGGTGAAGTGCCTGAGAAGACAGAGGTAAAGAGGCTCAGTTTCTTGACTTAGAGTCTTAGTACTTTTAGCCTAAGGTACCAAGTTTTGGTGGTCAGAGTGTCCATTGCATGGCAACAGCTTTGTAGATGCCCACATCACAACCTAGTGAGTGAAATAACAAAGCCCGGCAAAGGTGGAGCATGGAAAGGCTTGCTGGCGGCTTTCAGCCATACTCTCAAAGGACATGTGGACACCTTATTCAAGACCCTGTGACTGTGGATAGTGACAACTGCAGTCAGGGGGGGACTCTATCACAGAGAAGGGACAAAGGAACAAATTGGCCACAACTTAGTATGTATGAAAATGCTATAAGGTAGGCCAGTGAGATAGCTCAGAGAGTAAAGCGACTCCTTGCAAACCTGGGACCTAAATTCAATCCCCAGTTCAGTCCCCATTTCAACCTCCAGGAGCCCACATGGTGGAAGGAAAGACTTCACTTCTGAAAGTTGTACTCTATCCTCCACGTGGACACTCTCTCTCTCTTTCTATTTCACTCGCTTTCTCTCTCTCTCTTGCTCTCATAAATAAAAATAGGAAGAAATGTCAAAAGGAAACCTTTTACTTTGCATACAAATTAAAAACAAAATAATAAAATAAATAGATGGCCTGATATACTTAACAACAAATAAAATATAAAAATAATGACATTACTTAAAAAAATAAATCAGCAGATCCTGTTCTGGTTCTCATGCTTAACTGACGGGTGAGCTGAGTTTCCTGAGCTTAGGTCCATCTGTCAGGTTTTTCTCTAGATGAACAGCTAGAGTTCTTCTGATGACTCCTTGGTGGTTTTTCTGCTTGCCTGTGAGAATCCTTCAGCCGGAACTCTCCTTGTGAGAGAATGTACCACCAGGTGGCTAAAATGAGTTCACGTAGTCTCTCCCCAACCCCGAATCTTCCCACTGAAGAAGACTCCTGGGATTTAGTATCAGAGAGGGGAAAGGCCTGGAACTAGGCATCTTCATCTCTGAGGTAGCTTTAGATGCACACTGAGCAGGACTTCAAGCAGGGGACTAAGTTCTGGCCGCGAAGGATGTGGGTTTCCAGCATATTGGATACAGCAAGGCTTCAGGCAACCTGAAGACAGCTAGTGAGATCAGTGTGTGTGTAGCTTCTCTGTCTGTAATGATCACAGCCCCAAAGAGAGGTCTCTGCACTAAAGCATTTCAGCCTGCAGCAGTTCAATGTGGAATCTGTCCAGTCAAGCTGGCTAGCCTTCAGAGAGGCAGGGTTGGGGAAGTGTACTCCCAATTCCTCCTGGGCTTTGTGGGTAGGGAGGATGGGAAGACAGCTTGCTAGAAGCACTATCCAAACCGAACTGTACTTTGAACACCCTAGTTTTCTAGACGTGTTCCATTTTCAGAAAGGAGAAAGATGATGTATAGATATACCCTAGCCTGTGGGAAATTATAAGGCAACTGACATTTATCCTATACTAATATAAATTCACTTCTTCATTATTCTCATGAATACTTTTATTCTTTGAATCCACAAATGATATCTAGTATAACCTTTATGAATATTTGCTGTAGATGTAGTTGGCATCAGATTTCAGCTTGCTTGTTTCAGTTAACATTTTTTTTAAATTTCAATGCTGAGAATCAAAACTGAGGACCTCAGACATGATAGGCAGGTTCTGTACCACTTCATGAATCCCAAGAACACGTTATGTTTTTGATGTTTGTTCATGTTAATTCAAAAAACTCTAGTTTATTTAGAGCATTGAACAGTATGTTATCAAGTCAAGGGTCATAGTTTACTTATTCCTCTGTTGATTGGCATTCAAGTGGTATCCTATTCTTTTATATAGCTGATGGTAAGAGTGTACATTGCTGCATCTGTCATCTGTATATGTGCCAAAGTATCTCTAAATAGAGCCGAAAAGTGTAAAGTGGCACCTTAGGGTCTTAACAGCTTGTCTATATTTTGTGGGTGCCATCTCCTTAGAGCCTTGATACATTCAGTATCTCCAAATGATCATAAGGCAGCAATGCATTGTTCTTTGTGCTTCAACTGAAAGTTGTTTAGGGTGTGGTGGAAGAGTTGGAAGGTTTCTCTCCAGCCTGTTTTGAAACAGGAAGCCTATTGCATCCATTTCATTGCCATGCCAGGGGAGCGTTTACTTTCTTTGTCCTCTAGAGAGCCACAGTCAGTCTCCCTCTCTTCCTCCCTTCTTCCTTCCTTTTTCCCTCTTTTCCTTCCTTTCCTCCTCTTTTCCTTTTTGTATGTCGAATGTATTATATTTTTCCTCAAAATATCCCCAATAAGTATATCACAAAAATAAGGATATTTTCCTATATCACGACAATAGCACTATCACAACCAAGAAAGTTAGCATCAAGGCAACTGTGTAACTAACATTAAGTCCTCATTCAACTTTCTCCATCTTTACTTCCCCAAAACATCCAGAGAAAAATCACGTCTTATTGGTTTTCAGGTCTTTTTGCAGCTCCTGTGGCTTTCTTTCTTTTTCTTTCTTTCTTTCTTTCTTTCTTTCTTTCTTTCTTTCTTTCTTTCTTTCTTTCTTTCTTTCTTTCTTTCTTTCTTTCTTTCTTTCTCTTTCTTTCTGTCAGTCTTTCTCGCTCTTTCTTTTTTTTCTTTGATCTTTCATAACCATTCACAATTTTGAAGGGTCTTGGACATGTTTCTCATGGAATGATTGCTAATTTCTTGTTTGGTTTCTTGCTTTTGTGTGTGTGTGTGCATTCACCTACATCTGTACATCTGAGTGATATGTGTGTACATGATATGTGTGTGCATGCATGTGTGTGGGTGAACATGGAGGCCAGAGGTCGGTGTTGGCTGCCTTCTCTGGTAATTTTTTGAGACAGGGTCAGTCACAGGATGTAGAGCTCACTGATTGGTTAGATGACTGGCCAGGAAGCTCCAGTGGTCCACCTGTTTCCACTTTCCCTGCACAAAGATCAAAGACTCGTGCCACCTCGCCTGGCTTTTTATATGGGTTCTAGGATTGAACTCAGATCCTCAGGCTTGTATAACAGGCACTTTACTGACGGAACCATATCCCCAGTTTCTGTTTCTTAATTTTCTTTCTCTGAATGATACGATCTGTGTTTTCCATTAGAGGAGAACACCCCAGGTTCTTGCTGTGCATGTCCTTCCCATTGATAGCACCTCAGGAGGCAGTGATGCTATTTTAACCCATTCACGTTCATGTTAAGTGTGCCAGTTAGTTCCAGGTGTCAACTTGAAACTTAAGAAGTGAGCATCTGGGCATATCCATGAGAAATTAAGTTTGATTAAGGCAGGTCTTTAAGCAAACCTGAGGGAGATTGGCTTAATTGTTTTAATTGAAGTGGTAAGGCCTGCAGATCGTGGACACCATCATCTTGTAGGCAGGTAGGTAAAGATAGAGAGAACACCTATTAACATGATCTTTCATAAGAAGTCTTTGGGTGGTCCTTGTGGACCATATAAATATCTTATTTAACAGCTGCTTCCAATGATTTTAGTGCTTGGTGGTGATCCTTGCTTATCTCTGTTATTACATTGGTGATTGTTAAAATATACCATGTAATGTAATCATTCATTCTACATTTTTAGCTGATGTATTAGTCAGGGTTCTCTAGAGTCACGGAATTCACAGAATGAATATATAGATTTATAAAATACATATAAGAGATTTATTGAGTTGGCTTACAGATATGGCTGAGGTAGTCCAATGATAGCTGCCAGTAGCCGAGGTAGTCCAATGATGGCTGCCAGTAGCTAGCTGCTCAGTTTGGTAATCAAGTGGGTGATGGCTGAAGGCTGGAAAACTTCTAGAGTCTTAGTCTAGTCGGAGGCTAGAAGGTTGAAGAAACCGGGTGGCTGGAAGGAAGAACGATTCCTAGCACAGCTGCAAGAAGGGATCTGTTCTCTTTGGTGGCTCCTTTTTATATGATGCAGTACTGGAAGGCTCCTATGGAGCTTTAGAGGTCCTGATAGGATCTAGGGCGGGTATAATCCTATCAAGTAGTTTCAGTTGATCCTTTCCAATGGTGGTCTCAGCCCATCTTAGTTAATACTGGATGTGTCAAGTTGACACCCAGGCTTAACTATCACAGTTGACACTTTTTGTATCTCCTTTCTCACCCCTTTTTGGGGTTACTTTGAATGTTCTGATCAGAAATTAAGTGTTTTCTGAATTTTTTCATAGTTACATATGTATATTTACTACATGACTTTTCTTATATATAATTCATTGCCATGTTATTCTTTGTGAAATAACAATATTTTTATGCAGCATACTGTTTCCTTAGAGCCCCCATTTTGATGTTACAGCTTAATTTAAAGTGTCTCTCTTCATTTATTATGGCTAACAACAATGGTGGTGGCTTATGGTCTTTTATGTTCCACTGGTGGTTTAAACATGAAGTCAGATCGATTACTGAGAATAACAATCCGGAGGGGAAAGTTTCCAGTGATAAGAAACCAACGTGGAATTACACTCTCTGAAGCCCTTGTGCTTGCACTGAATGCTTTCTTTGTCTTATTTCCAGGATCGAAGATTCAATGATGAAATTGACAAGCTAACTGGATACAAGACCAAATCACTGCTGTGCATGCCTATTCGAAGCAGTGACGGTGAGATTATTGGTGTGGCCCAAGCAATCAACAAGGTTCCTGAGGGTGCTCCATTTACTGAAGATGATGAGAGAGTAAGATTTCGTGCCTTGCATGACGTGTGCTTTCCTTTTTGGTCATTGATTGCAGCTCTCCCTGAAAGGATGGGAATTATGTGAATAGCTCTTCGATTAGCCCATTCATGGATCAAAGAGCTTTTTTCATGTTATAAAAAATGGAATAGGAGATTATTATGTCTTTTTGCATTTTACAGAATGTGGCATAATTGAAACTAATTACATCATCTTTTTTCTTTTAGTCTGCTTTTCATTGCCAGTCTCAGTAGTATTCTTATTTTTTTCCTCTGGTCTTTATCTTCCTTATAAGGAAGCTCATTAATTGAAGGTGTACCAGCAGCACACATGACCTAAGGAAAGGCCAGGAATGTGAAGGTTAACCATATTTCTAGAAACACAGCATTTCTTCTTGCATTTTTATAACTATAATAAAGAATTGTTTTCTCAGTGCTTAAATGAAACCTCAATAAAACGAATGCTATTTAATTGTTATTCCAAATCACTAATAAAAGGAACATTATTTTTGTCTCTGAAGAGCAGTTGACCTTGGTAGAATTGATATGCTTTTTGCTCTGAAATCTTAACTTCTTTCACTAGGATTTTATTGCCAGCTTTTGTTAAAAGTGGCACTTCAAGAAACTGATGTTCTGGCTTTGAGACTCTTGCCCTCATATTGAATAGGATCTGGTTGAATATTTATAACATACTACGTAAAATCAAATCTCAAATTAGTTTAAGTTTGATGGTTGCCATATTCCTATTTGATTAAGAAATAAACTTGGTAATTTACCCTTCTGGATGAGGGTTGCTTTGCCAGTGCTAATTACTAATGTGTTAAATTAATGCAAACATTCTAGACTAAAGGTCAACATACAATTTGATTACAGGAAACTGGGAAGATTTCAAAATGATCCAAGTCCTTCACTGAGATCATTTGTATGGAGGAATTGAAAACTCAAATCTCAGTCAGAGTTTGCAAACTCACAGAGTACGACAGAACATCAGATGATTTCTTACCAGATCTAGGAGCTATGAGGCACATGGATTGGGGTCAGAGGAGGCACAGTGGTAAATCCCTTATATTTGGTCCCATCTGGAAGCTGCACAGGGGGATAGGCAGCAAGATGATTCTAAGGCATGCTTTTGTGAGTGTGGATGGGGGGGGGAGAGAGAGAAAGAGAGAGAGGCTCCGAATGGGCTTCTTGGAAGAGATGACATTTGATCTCTGAAGCAAGAACAGGTTTCCATTGACAGAACCAAGTGAAACAGAAAGAACATTTAGAAACAAATAAATGCAGACACATGTTCATGAAATGTCTAGGCAAAGCAACAACTCCATTTTGCTTTTTGTACCATAGATGAAAAAATCCAGAGATAATTTGCATCTTTTAAAGGTTTAGATAGAAGGATTTGGCTTCATGTCTTACAGAACAGCGGCAACAAACCCATGGCATGCCCCAGTTTACTTATGCCATATGATAGCCCATTTCTGCTCTGCTTCCTTCATTAGTTGGCTTTATTTGAAGAAGGGGGAGGAAAAAGTTGAGAGGGAAAGCGGGAAGGAGGGAGAGTCCGAGCTATTTCCTACTTCTTCCAATGACTCCTTAAACTCTATTTTTATCTCTAAAAATTTTCTTTAGTTTTTATTCTTTGGCACACCCACACATGACTACAGTGAATCTATGTCATTTTCACTCCTTACTACCCAATCCCACTCTCCTTTTCCATTACATATTTTCTCCTTCCCAACTAGTATTCCTCCTACTTTCATGTCTTCTCTCTCTCTCTCTCTCTCTCTCTCTCTCTCTCTCTTTGAGTGTGTGTGTGTGTGTGTCCTGCTGGGTTTCATCTGGGATGCCTGTATTTGCCAAGTGCCTGAGTACTTTCTGGGGCATGGATGACTCAGTGGATCAGTCATTGAAGAAATTAGCTCCCTTCTACCCTTCTATCTGGCATTAACCTTCAGTAGCCTCTCAAGAAGATCTAGTGCCTCTTGAGATCTTCCCCCTTTAAAAACTCATATATATATATAATATATATTATATATAATATATACACATATATGATTTGTATATGTTAGATAGAGAGAAAGAGAGAGAGAGAACTTTTATTGGGGACATGGAGGTCAGAGAACAACTTTCAGAAGTGGGTTCTTTCTTTTCACCATATGGGCTCTGGGGATCAAACTCAGTTCGCACATTTGTATATAGGCACTCTATCTATCTATCTATCTGTCTGTCTGTCTGTCTGTCTGTCTGTCTGTCTGTCTGCCTGCCTGCCTGCCTGTCTGTCTGTCTGTCTATTATTCGTTGATACATAAATACAATGAATCAGGTTATTTTCACTCTTTACTATCCATTCCCATCCTTCTTCCTGTCCCGCTTCATCTGTTCTTTTTTCCAGCTAGTCTCTCTCCTACTATCCACTTTCTCTTTTCACGTGTGATCCACTGGGTTTTACCTGGGAGAGCTACACTGTCGATTGCCTGTGCACCTGGGAGGGCACCTTTCCTTGTTAAATCACCTTGCTGACCCTCTGCTACATGTTTAGTTCTCTCTTTTCATTGTTTGTGTTTGGTTTGCTTCCTGGACTCCTCCCAGTGGGTTCACACTTAAAGATAGGGCTTTGTGAGTGCTGAATGATTTGAAGGGAAGGTTTACATGGACTTCACACCTTTCTTGATCAACATCAATGTTAAGCTGTGTTGAGAATAGGAGCTTCAGCTCAGCCCAGCATCAGGTAACATTCAGCAGCTTGATGTTATGGACCTAACTTTGGAGAGCCACAGACTGTTCCTCTACTTGTGTATCTGTCAGCCATTTACACCAGAGTTAACTAAGAGAATAATGACAAATGCCTTGCAGACTGCAAGATGCTAGGCAAGTGTGAAACACAAGCTTTATATTTAATTACATTTTCCTTAAGAATTTAAAGTTTTCTAAACTTTCCATTGTTCACTGTAAAATTTGCTGGTTCTGCCTCCTTTGGTAGGTCCAGTGCAAATGATGTGGCTAACTTCCTTTCTAAAGCAGGATATGACAGCTTCTGCTTATTTTCATTAAAAAAAAGTTTTAACTAAATATAATTTGTATGCTAGGTACTTTTCTTGTCCTGAAAAAGAAAAGTATAGGCCCTGTCTTATTGGTCGAGCCATAGGCATCTCTCCAGCAAAGATAATATTCAGGAAACATTGTCCCCTGCAATCAGAAATTAGAACAGGATTGATTCAGACTCTCGACAACAGTTTAAAAGATGTCTCATATTCCTTGGATCCCAGAAAGCCAATATCATTTTCTACCTCCTTCCTGCTTTGCTCTGGGATTTCCCAGGCTCTGCCCACCAGGGCTGGAAGTGCAGGCTGCCACTGTTTAGACCTGCTGTCTTTACATTGGACTATTTAGAAGCATCGAACCCCTTTGCAGTGGTTGTGGCGTGTATATACCCATCCTTGAAGTGTCCTGCTCACCTGAATTCATATCTTAGAACTCAAGTTACTTTTTCTGCTCTTCCACCTGGTGCATTGCATATCTTTGCATGTCTAAGGTTCAAAAGCAGAAGTAGTGGAAGGCTTCAGGCCAGGAAACAGAAAACAAATGGATGGCTTGTCTTCAGGACTAGGTGAGAGGCTCTGGGTCAGGATGCTTCCAAATCAGGTCCAAGTGTTTGCTTAGCTGAGTGACATTGAGCAAGCTGCCCAGTCAATCTAAGCCCCATGACCTCCCCCTGTATATTCTAATGCCATATTAAAGACATGTAAGCCCTATTGGTTACCTTACTGTATATGCGTAGCTGCCATGCCACCATTCACATGGCTGGTGGTGAACTTGTGGAGCAATTACCATAATATGATTTGTAAGTTCCGAGACCATGAAATTCCAAATTTTGGAGACTGTAAGGTACATACGATATGCTTTAAAAACATTTTGCAATATCAAGACCAGAAAATTCTTTGAGATACATTGAATGCATTTTATTCATTTTGAGCTAGTGATGTAATTACTGTAACTGTGAATAGGATTGAGTTATGTTTCTTGAAGATTCTAAGCCTGTGATTCAGTGACTGTGAGGCACCATGTAAAAACTGTTGGATGAGTTTATAAAGATTACGGTTCCTTCTCTAGAACTCCCAGTGGTCTGGTACAGAGATGGTCACCCGATACAAAGGCCATCTAGCCTTTGCCTGGAATTTTCCTTCACACAACTTCAGCATCATTATGCTCTTTCAAATTCTTGGATAATTTGCCAGAATTTTATCAGCTTCAGTGAAGGTTTTGTGTGAATTATAGTCTCCCATATGCACATATTAATAACTTCACTTATATACTGACAAATTACTATTCTGGTAATTCACATTGAAGTTGCACATTTAAGGCAGGTCATGCAGAAGGGATGACTAGAATTTTCTGGTTGGCTTCATAAATTTCAGGCAAATGTTCCTCTTTTGCAGTGATATGTACAAGCTGGCTGATTTAGGTGCTGAGACTACAGTCCTCATGTCCAATTAATTTATCACTTTGTTATTTGGGGTAGTGAAGCAAGGTACTATTTTTGTGGAATAAAATAATGAGATTTGGCCAGCAACAAACTTTGGTGATCTGTTAAGATGAACAGTCCACTAGCTGAATACCAGGTGATGGTTACTAGCTCGGTCACTTATCTGTCCTCCCAGCTACATACACCAGTCACAAAGGTGTCTGTCACCTTTTGTTGCCACATTGCTGGAAAGCATGATGAGTTGACTTAGTTACTTTCCAGTGGCAGGTGTAATAGTTTCGGCTTGAAGTTCTTCTTTGGTTAATGGTTCTGTGGTTCCTTAGCCTGTTCGCTGGCCTTCGGCTTGTAAGTTGGAGGGCTCCCATACTCCAGCGTTTCTATCATGCTGACACATTCAGACACCCTGTAGAACTGGGGTGCTGCCAGCTACGCTCAGCTGCTGGGGACTGGCTGCATTCCAGAACTTGTTAGTGGTGGTGCTGCGCTGCCAACTGGCATTGAAGATGGTGCCCGGATGAGGCTAATGAGTCTCCTCAGAGGCTGGAGTCAGCTAGCAACAGCCCTGAGACACACACTCAGATGGGGAAGGTTTCATAAGCCTGACATTTCTCATCTGTTTCTGTTTGTGAGGCTGACATCTAGGGTCTGTGAGATGTCAAAGGCACCAAAGATACTGAGTTCACTATGCTGAACAGTGTGGGGTGTTGACTGCATTACGCTGAAGGAGGCAGCAAACTGGTGCTCCCAGAAGACTGTACAACTTATGTGGAGTTTGAATGGTATAAAACTACTGCTTTTTAGTCTGAATATCTGTAGACATGACTGCAGCCATGATAGCTGACTCCCAAATAGTTGGTTAGTTTAATAAAATCAATTTGATGGGAACAAAGCCAGAGATTTCTTCTGTTACCTTCCAGGAGTTTCTTCAGGAGATACATGGATACACTAGAACACCCCTGGTGGGTGAGTTTATATTCCCTTGTCTTTAAGACACCTTAATGCTAAGCGAAGAGTATGTCAGTGAAGGGCCACAGCACCCTTTGTACATTTCATTAGTTTTCCCTTCCTGCTTGTATCCCAGCTAAGCTTTTTGAACCTTGCAACAAATTCTAATGAAGTATCATTGATGTTCAGCAAAAAGGGTTTCTAATGTCCTGGCAGATGGCGCATGATTTCAAGTTATATTTAATCAATAAGATCTTTGTCCAGGGAAAATTTGGACCAAATCCTGTAACTTGTTAATTGTAATATTTTCTCTTCACTTAAGCACTGATCTAGTCACTATGTTATTTGCCTCTGATGCCTGCTGTCCAGGATGCAGATGGTCACTGTAAAAGCACTAGTGACCAGTTTGCTTGTGGTCTGTGCATTCGCTGGACTGTAAATATCTAAAAGGTTCAGAAATAACCAAGATTTCCAAGAAAACTTTTTCTAACACACATCTTTCAGAATGCAGCATAAAGTCATGGCTTTTTTTTTTTTTTTCTGTTGCTGGGAATCCTGGCCAACTCTCTGCCTCTTAGGCAAAGCCTCTGGCTGTCAGGAAGCAAGTTGTTCAGAAGGACCGTGTAGGGGTCGCCACTCAGTGAAAACCACTTATTCTGCCCCTTTGCCTTGGTGTGCGTGGCCCATTGCTTTCCTTGGCCTTTGCCCTTGTTGAATTGCTGGCAATTCTCTCTTTCTTCATCTTCTAAGGCTTAAGTCAAACTCTGTCTTCTCAGATCTCAGCAGGATTACTCTAAAGGCAATTATGGTTTATCCTTGATAGTGGTTATTAATATTTTACAATTTAACCCTTTGCTCGGATGATCCTAAATGATTACGGTTGAATTTTAACTAATTATTTTGGGTGCTGGCGATAGAACCCAGAATATTGTAGCTGCTAGGCAAGTGCTCTATTGCCCAAGCCCTGTAGGCAGCATATTTCTATTTATTTTCTAGTAAGCTATCAGGAATATGAAGTAAACATACTTAGAAAGTCATAGGGCTGCAGCAAGTCTGGCACTGTATGTGGGACAACTTGGTGATCACTGATCTGTATAGTATTTTTAGTGACTGCATGGCGTTCTGCCATGTGGAAGAACCACCAATTCGCTGTTTATTGAGCTTCTGCTAAAGCAAACACTCACGGATTTGAGGCATGTTGGTAAGAGTTGAGGGTAAGTGATCAACCTGAAAATAATTTCAGCCATCTTGTAGCCTATATGGTAGTCTTAAAGACAAGCATGCAGAAAACATTAAAAGCAGACCTCAGACCAAATCCTGTTAAAGACATTTGTTTAAACAAAAATCTCTCATGAAGTTGGGTTGATTAGTTCATCCACTGTTTGGTGAACACCAGAAAGTAGAAACCATGACTTTGTTTTGGGCAATTTAAGCTCACCTTGTGGCATTTTGGAAGTAGGGTTTGGTTCTAGTGTGCCTATCAGGTAAGTATATCCTTTGATCCATTGGCAGGAGGAGACAGCATGAGAGAGTCCTCACTTAGGGAACTTTCTATATTTCTGCAACATTTTAGTGTAAAGGAAATGTCTCTGGAATGCTGTATCTTGAATAAATATTACCCTTTGCAATTATCAATGTTGATAACTGATATCTATTGTGCTTATTAACAAGCTACTAATTTTACTGCTAAAATGCCCTGATTAGCAAAACTTCATGCTACTGAAAGCAGGAGGAAATTTCTGGAACCCCGGTTGTAGCCACATTAGGAGTGTGGCTTTCTGGAGTACACAGTTCCCATAGGACAACTGTCTATTCACACCTTTACATACATACCTGCCGTGTCACATTGTCATTACTGAGGAACTTATCATGAAATGTAGCATCAGAACAGCATGTAGTAGTGTTTCTTCTTAAATGAGAAAACAGCAGAGTGTGCTGAGTCTCCTCTGGGAAAGGCGCCTTCCATATGTGACCTCATCCTACCCTCACATCAGTCCTACTAGGTATTTATCACACCCTCACTTTATGCATGAGAAAACTGAATGTGCCAGTTTTAAGAGTGTGCGCAGGACCTGCACAGCAGAGCCAGGATGCTAGTCAGTCTGTCAGTCTCCAGATGGCGCATGGGATACTCGGTTCATGTGCATTAACTTCCTGTTGCATCATCTTCACTTCAGGGCCTTAGAAGCACACCAACTCTGATGTGCCTGAAACAAGCATATGGATAAATAGTAAAGAAAAGGGGAGATTCTACAAGCTTAACAATAAGGATGGAAAGAAAGTGACTGAGTAAAACATTCTTTTAAACACAGTTTTGCACGTGGGTGGGGGGTGTCCGTGTGTGTTGGCATCTGTGCGTGTGAGTGCAGGAACATGTGAAGGCCTAAGGTAAGTTTGTGAAGCAGCTGATCAGTTTCCTGCCTTCCTGTTTTGAGGCTTGGTCTTTGATTAAACCCAGAGCTCACCAAGAAAGCTAGTCTGGCCACCCTGCTCTGGAGATTCTCAGGTTCTGCTTTCCAGGATTAGCACATCCACCTCATATTATATGAGCTCTGGGGAATCTCAGGTCCTTTTGCTTGTATGGAAAATGTTTTTAACCGCTGAACCATCTCCCCAGGTTGTAAAACATTATTTGTAAATCTATTTGGCATCATTACAGCCCTCCATAAATATCTGTAACTGAGCTCAAGGTTAATGTGGAAGAAAAACAGAAAAGCTAACAGACCAGAGGTGGGAATCATTAAAATATAATGATGACTTCACACTCATATAACCATGAAGTAGACAGTCTTATAATTTTTTTGTGTTTTAGACTTTATTATATCACATATTTGTTTTTATTACATTTTTTGCTTAGTTATATAAGCTCAGTAAGTACCCCCCTTCTTCTTCCTCCCTCTTCCTTACTCCCTATTGTCTCCCGTTCCATTCTTCCCCCCATCTCTTTTCCTTCCCTCCTCCTCTCTTAGTGCTTCCTGCTTTCTCCCTCCCATCCTCTAGAGCATCTATTTATGTGTGTGCTGAATTTCCCTTTGAGTCATCTATTCTAGTGAGGGTTCAGGACTCAGTGGCATAGCTTGGGGCCCCTTCTTGGGCTCCCCATTAGTATGGGAAGTCTATTATGACTGTTTAACCCTTGTCGCTAAGGATCTTACTGCCTGAGCCTTCTTCCCTGTGATCCATGTTAGGTCAGTCTTATAATTTTATTCTGGCCCTTGTTTTCTTTGTCAAAACATGTTAAAGTGTGTGTGTGCATGCGTGAGTGCATGCATGCGTGCGTGTGTGCATGCGTGCCTGTGTGCGTGGTGTGTGTGTGTGTGTGTGTGTGTGTGTGTTTTGAGTATTTTTCCTTCTGATATGCTTCTAGCTTTCTTGTGCTTTAAAAAACTGTGCTTAAAAGTCTGAATTTTGTGAATGGTGCTCAGTTGTGACGAATAGCAGGGTGAGATGTAAATTACCCTCCAGCCAATTAGGTTTTGTCTGTGTTTGGTGAAATTATGTAGTTATTCCTTTTCAGTGAAGCTACATTATATGTCTTACTAGAGAATTTAAAGGAAGATGTAAGTTAACTATGATATATTTTGTAATTTCTATTTCTGGTTGATTTTTAAAAGTAAACATATTTTTTCTTTTCTTCTTTTTTATATTGGAAGCAGGAATGAAGTCACTGATTATTGTCATTTTCCACTATTTCCTCTTATTTTTCCCCCTATCTGCTTTGGGTGATATCCTAGCTAGGCATGATTACAGGCTATTATCACTGGAAGATTCTGATCCCCATGTCAATCCACAAAAGAGCATTTCCCTACTCTCCTTGGATTGGGCACATACCACTTAGAAAGTGGGAAAGGATTCAGAGGTGAGCATTACTATGTTCCCAGAGTATGCAACAAGACCCTCACAAGAGGCCTGAGTTGGAGTGAGAGCCCACTAGGAGGGGGACAGAAGTAATGAGCAGTTTTGAAAATGGAGGTTATGTAAGTTAGAGCTGCCCAGAGATGCTTTGAAAGTCTATTACACACAATTCTTGAAAGGGGGCTTACGTAAAACTAAAATGTAATGCTGAACTTCTCAGTGGAGAGAATCTATAGTGATTTCTCTTGAGGCTACGTTAGCACCCTCATTTGGCTTGACCTGACCTTTATCCATCTATAAAGCATGTTTGGTGTTTGCAGGGACTGTGTGTACAGTAAGTGACTATGGAAACTCAGTGCTTTCCTGTTAAAGATGCTGCCCAGGCTTTTATAGTAGAGCATGGGCAACTGTGGGCTTCCTCCAGGGCTTTACTATTTGGGTCACTCAGTTTCTGCAGATCTGTGCATGTCTGCTTTCTTTCCTCTCCTAAAAAAAAAGATTCTTGCTAATTTTACAAAGCTTTGACAGTGACTTCAATTTTTTTTTTGTCCTAAGTTTTTCAGTGGTCCTTGTTGTTTAGTGTATTTTGTTCTATTTCCAAACCCTAAATGAGGACTCCACACAAACCTGCAGTATTTCTCCACCATTATAAAGGCAGAGAGCCACAGTCCTTGGATGAAACCCAGTGTCCACTGCTTTTCAGTAGTCATTCCAAGCTTACGCAAAATCTCCTTAGTAGGCTGGGAACACGGCTTATTTGGTAAGGTGGCTGCTGTGCGAGCATGACCACCTGAGCTTGGCTCCCCAGCACCCACATTAAAGCGGGTGTGGTTGCATGCATCTGCAGCCCCAGTGCTGGGGATGGGGCCCTGGCCAGCCAGCCTAGCCAAAATAGTGAGCTCCAGGTTCAGTGGAAAGCCCTGCCTCAGAAAATGAGATGGAGAATGATAGAAGAAGACACCTGACTTCCAGTTCTGCCCTCTACATGTGCCTGCACATTGGGTGAGCACATCTGCCCACACATGTGCACCCCCCAACATCTTCACTTAGCATTTGACATGATACCACGAGGTGAGTACTACCCAGAGCACAGAGCACATGACACTCTGTAACAGCGGGGAGAATCATGGTTTCTGGAGACAGCATGCACATTCTCCTCTAGATCTGCAATGTCTACAGTGTGAAGCTTTGGTCCTGGGGTTGTGACTCTCGCCATGCAGGCTTCCATTATTTCATGTTTTAAAGAGCCATCCATCTGAAAACAACACATGTCAAACTTCTCATCTGCAGCACAGATTTCTAAGTAAAAGGAGAGAAAACAAACTGCTTCTTACCCTCTTGTCTTCAAATTGTTTTCAGGGGGCAGATTATGTACAGGTCACTGGGTCATGTGAGGGTTATTGTTCTCTTGACCATCCACAGAGCAGTAAGTCAGGCTCTCAGAATTACATCTTCACTAGATTTAGTTTATAATACACAGTTCTATTTGTGCAGAAGTACAAGGTCAAAGTCATTCACCTGAAAGATGATGATTATTAGGAAAAAAAAAAACTTTGGAAAAAAATACTCTGTGCCCTTCAAGCTTCAGTGATGTAAAATGTTTATATGAAACTCATCCAGCTGCTAAAAGAAGGGAGCTCATACAGTGGACAGACCAGTGAGGCAAATGATGCTTAGAATGACAAATGGCTGGAATATAGTATATTACATGTTGGCTATCAAACTGGTTACATCGACTCTTAGAAAATGTTGGGAACAGCAATCATTATAATAACATCAAAGTTGGCTTTTTAGAAACTTTCAAGTGTAAATTAATAAACATGGTTCTCAATATCATTTTGAGGTAGGCAGGACAGCTTAGGGATTCTCTAAAGATGAGGTTGCTGCCGTGCATCTTGCCTACTAGGCATTTAACAGTGGAACTGGGAGATCATCTTTTTTTTATTTTCCTTTTTTCCTTCCTGGCTTCTTTTGGTTTGGTTTGGTTTGGTTGGTTAACAGTACATTGCATAACCTCACTGCCTAGAAAGAGGAATGCTTCAAACAAACAGTACTCATTGCAATTATTATAGAAGTGATGTAATTTGACATTCTCCAACATGTAGCTAGCTGATCGGCAGACAAGGCGATTTTTCAGGAAGATGGTAACCATGGAATCAGTTAGATCTTCATATGTGTTCACATTGAAGTTGTTAAAAAGATAAAGGTTACAGAAGAGTCTTATTTTATAAATCTTCATGGAAAATTGCTGAGAACTATTTGCTCTGAATAAAAATCATGGAAAACAAGGAGACATAAAAAATTATTTTGTTCAAACTTTCATTTTAAATCTTAAAAACAAGAGGGTTGGATACTTAATATTTCTTGCTCCAGATTGCACAGTTAGAAAACCACAGAGGTGAATCTACGTCTCTAAACTCCCAAATCACAGGGCCTTCCTTTTCTCTGTGCAGACGTTTGTGCCCACAGGCAGAGGGCCAGAGGACAGTGGTGATCCACATGGTTTTGTGGTACTTGGGAAGTAAAGCCACAGGGCCTTCCTTTTCTCTGTGCAGACGTTTGTGCCCACAGGCAGAGGGCCAGAGGACAGTGGTGATCCACATGGTTTTGTGGTACTTGGGAAGTAAAGCCACAGGACAGCCAAGTACTATGGGTAGGAAGTCTTGGTTGAGGTGTGTCCCCAGAAATAACAGGTTACTGTGAAAGTCCTGGGTGCTCCTTGGCCCATATAGGGGATGGAAACTTCCCTTTACCTTCTAAGGGACCAATATGGAATAAACTGACAGATTAATATGAGAGATAGAAAAGCTTATTACACACACAAGAGCACTACATGGCCAAGAAGTGGTCACTAAAAAACCCAGTGAAATCTAGAAGATTGTGCATGTCCTTTCTAGGGGACAAAGCATCAGAGTATAGACACATAGGGGATGATAAATGGTTTTGGGAAAGATGAAGAGGTGCAAGCTGGGGACAAAGTGTCTGTGTATGGTGCCAATCTCCAGTCGCCTCCCCTGTGAGCAGAGTAATCCTCCCTGGCTGGTAAAATTTCCTGGGACAGGTTTCATGATGACTGAATTATTTTGGGAAGATCCTTCTCTAGGCAGGCAGATAAGAGGAACTATAGAAACTCCCTATTGGCACCCCCTTATCCCAGTGTCCTTAGTTCTGTCATTATCACACCAAAGAATGTCATTCATTGGGTGATATTTTTTGAGTTCTCAAAGGTACAGGCGACTGCAAAGTTTATCCTTCTACAATGCAAATGAAATCCCAGAGAATTGTCATATATTCCTATCATGACAATTAAGAATAAAAAGGAAAGGACCCAGGATATATAGCTTAGTTGTGGAGTGTGAGGCTCTGGGTTGAGTCCCCCATATTAAAAAAAAAAAAAAGGACAAACCTAAATCAAATAAAGCTAAACATAAAAGAATCTCTGCTTTCTATCTGTCATTGGTGTAGATTTGGTCATGTTCGACAACAGTTTCATTCATATATAAAAGGCTGAAGGGTAGAGTTACAGGCAGTCACAATTTTGCCTCTGTTAAGTCTGAGATTTGGAAAGACCAAGTTTCTAATGGGTCAGAATTTGCTGTGTGATTTCATAGTCTGCTTGACTCAAGTACATTGAGTGTTACCACTGTTTCACTCTCTATGGATGACTGCTAATATCTGGCCAAACAGTACTGTGACATTGTTTAAAAATAAAGTGTTGGGATAAAAGTGCATGTGGAATGTGCTCCTCAGATCCACATGAAATACAAATGCTGATGGAAATGGAATCGGAGTGAGTAGAAGAAAGATGTTGGTTGAGGAAATCAATAACATGAGTGGAAGAGCTATTTCAGTAACTTCTGTTGTTTGTCTGCATCCCAGATTTGATTTTGGTGTTTTTGATGAAGGCACATTGACAGTCAGCAGGTAATCTGGAATTGTGTGTGTGCATGTGTATGTGTGTGTGTATCTGCTTGTGTGCATACAGGTACATGAGTACATATGTGTACATGTGTGTGAAGGTCAGATAACAACTTTAGGTGTCATTCCTCAGGGGCTGCCCATCCTATTTTTTTGAAATAGGGTCTCATTGACCCGGGGCTGGTCAGTTTGACGAGAGTGGTTGGCTGACCAGTGATCCCCAGGAATCTTCCTTTCCAACACTGGCATTATAAGAGTGTGTGAGTGTGCCCAGCTTTCTACCCATGAAAGTATGATTGTAAGACCAGCACTCTACAAACTGAGCTGTTTCCTCACAGTTTGGAATCTAAATAAACATCCCAAGTCAGTATATTTTTATTTTCTGCTTTATTCATTAATATACTATTTGGAAACATTTTCATGCTTTGAGTTTAGATTACTTTTTTCCTGGGGTGAAACTTATTTGGTAGTAGTGTATTATTTTGATAATGCTAGGATTTATTGAATTTATATGGATAGTGAGATTGAGCTATAGGGTTTTGTATTGCTTTGTCTTTTCTGTGTGCATGAAGATTATAGTAGTACATTGCTTAAGTAGGAGATGGTAAGGTTGAGTCTGTTATAATTGGGAAGCCTTTAAGGGATTATTAGATATTCCTCCAAAAGAGTATTATAAATGAGTTCTACTGAAAATACAAATGTGCTATTTAGAGAAGAGTTTGAAATTTAAGTAGGGTCTCCTGTGCAGTCTGGAGCTGAGAATCAGATCTTAGTTGACTGAAATGTCTTCTCTTCTCTCTATCCCAAAATGCTACGTTTGCATGGGAGGTTCAGAAGACACTGGAAGCAGGTACTGTTTTCCTGGGTGTATTTTGGTGTCTTTTAAGTGATCTAGTGTATGGTCACGATTTCCCAATGTAGCTGAGTAGAGCTGTAAACAAAGCTACAGACTTGAAAACTACCAGAAGTAGCTAAATCTTTTAAAAATAATTTATTCACAAAATGAAGCAATAATCACAGATTCATTTCATCCCCTCAAAAGTCATTCTGCTCTACTGAAGTATTTTGAAGAACAGGAAAGAACAAAAAACACAAAACTCATGCACTCATGCCCTCATATAAATTCATAAAAACTCTATCCTGACCAGTCAAGATGTGTGATGAGAATTGCTGCAATTTTCATATGAAAGTAATATGTAGGCATCTATGTCCACAGCATAAAATATGCTTTGAGTGCTTTTTCAAAGTCTGTTATGGATTTTTAGCTCCATAAATCTTTTGGAGATTGAACCCAGGACCTCTAAATACCAAGCAAGAGCTCTACCACCCAGTTCTACTACTATTTGGAAAGTAAAAAATCCAGCTTAGCAATAATATTTAAAATGCAGAAAGAAATAGGTGCACTATTATGACATTAAAGGAGGAATACAAAGTCTGTAATGCTGGAAAATTCAAGACACAAATGCTTTCTAACTGGCAAAACAGCAATATGATTGGAATCATTCATGCTTCCAAGGACACTTAATACTTA
Organism: Typhlomys cinereus; assembly: GCA_023101885.1. Taxonomy (NCBI): domain Eukaryota; kingdom Metazoa; phylum Chordata; class Mammalia; order Rodentia; family Platacanthomyidae; genus Typhlomys; species Typhlomys cinereus. Next base: position 1,311,591 of record JALPQD010000230.1, on the reverse strand, counting down.
ATCATGTGACTACCTTGGCCCCACCCCCATTGTGACTGGGAGGAGACTCAGCCAAAGGGTGCCCATTTTGCATCTTAGATGCTTGCTTTTAAAACAGCTCAAACCATGCTGGTAAGTGTTTTAGGGTAGATGAAAATATTACCTCGTCAGTTCTCTCTCCATCTCAACTCCTTCTCTCAATCTTTTTTCTTAAAGGATTTGAGACCTCTGATGGGAAATACTCAAGATATGAATAATGTTTCATAGTCAGATGAGGGGATGAGCTGGGACTTTCCCAAGAATGTTTTAATTTTTATTTTGTAGGATATGATGGTCATCTCTGGCCAGTTCAGTCTTGACCAGCCCATGTCATAGATTCACCCTGTCTTCCTGGAACAGGATGAGTCCGGGGGATCCCAGTAGACTCCTGCCCTTCAGGAGGAAGGAATTTCAGATGCGGGTCAGTGACTCCCAGGGAGCACACAAAACCAGCTCACTACTCAGAGAGACAATGTGGTTTGCATCTTACCAACAACAAGAGCTATTCTCTCCGAAAATGGGGAAATTCATTTACTATCATGAAGAACCTGCCAGTGCATAAGTATTGGGATTTGGGCCCCAGTGGATCAGTTAGTGGGTCCATTTCTCTGCTGTGTAAATGGCATAAATCCCTACTTTGCACATAAAGAAATTCATAAAAGAAATATCCTCTGTCTTCCAGGGGAAATGAGTTTTCATTTCCTTGCTTATTTTGTAGCTTGCCTCTGAATATGACAGGAAGATTTAGCCAGGGGCAGAGTGTTCTTCTGGACTTCATTCATTCTGCGCTGTGACTAATAGTTTTTCCCCAGAACCACATCAAGAGTTGAAATTGCTTTAGGAAACAGCATTTCACATCCCCAGTGAATTGCTTATCTTCCCTGAAGCAGACTGTATCGCTCATGCTGTCATGCTTGTGGTCTTCTGACGTAATAGAGGCACTAAGGCTATCCATTGCTCTAGAGCACAAGATTGAGTGTCAGGGATTATTTAAAAGAATGCCTGTGAAGAGCAGCCCAATCACTGGTGTCACCAAAAAGGTCATTGTATGTGAAGCTTTCAATGCAGTTAGCAGACAGTTCTCTCTCTGATCATACTAAGAATTTTTCCACATCAAAACAACTTTTTTTATGCAAACAACATACAGAGTTTGGGTCTCTGGAATTTCTAGTGAGTTTTGAGCAAATAAAAAAGTCATGAATTCCAGAAGGCTTCAGGAGGGTCCAGAGCCTTTCAGTTTCAGTGGCCAGCTCTTGCTGCCCAGACACTTGTCCCAGGACCAAGCTTTCCACAGCTGCTTGTGGGACTCCTCACCTTGGTTTGCCTTGTGGCATTGATTCACGGGTTAATTTCAAAGTTAAGACAGTATGGGCTCCTCTATGAGAATAGATAATTGGAACGCTTCATCAGGATCAGTTGAATGATTTGTGAAGATCAATGCAAAATGGAAACAAAAATTATTAAGAACTTTGAGCTTATGACAGCAGTGATTTTTTTTGGGTTTTAATTTTTATTTTTATTTATTTTTTTAATCTTTTTTTATTTTTTAAATATTTTTTTTCTGACTCATACAAACAATAGGTACCCCGGTCTCCTCCCTCCCTCCACCCTTCCCCAATCTCCTTGCTCCTTCCCCCGTTTTCCCCTTCCTTTCACTCACCTCCCTCCCTTTCTTCCAGTTCTCCCCTCTTCCCCACCTAATCCCTGGAGCATCCTTTAGTGTGAATGTCAAACTTCTCTCTGGGTCCTCCATTCTAATGAGGTGTAAGGACTCAGTAGCATTGCCTAGAGCCCTTTCTTGTGTTCCCCTTTAGTGTGGGAACATTATTGTGACTGTAAATCCCTTGCTTCTAAGGATCCGTAGTGCCTGTGATCCATGCTAGACTTTGGGGGGTCATTGATATGTCGGTCATTGCGCAGGTCATGCAAAGTCCTATTATGATTACTTTGGCCCTAACTTGTATGGAGTGTCTTGCATATCGTTGCTCCTCCCCATCTTTAGGCTCTTATAATCTTACCGCCCACTCTTCCACAAATTTTCTGAGCTTACGATGGGGAGAGATTAGGCTGGCCTGGTTCCAGGTGATTAATGTAGGGTCTCTGATGCTCTGAATTATGGTCTGTTGTTGTTTTCAGTGTTGGACAGCAGTGTTTTGAATCCAGCTGAGGATCTTTCTAGGCACGTAGCTCTGGGAGGCAGCATGGGATACAGGCCAGTGAAATCTGACTTTTTAAACTGACATATAAAAAGATACAGAAGCATTTGCTTGAAATCTGTACAATTCAGAAAACAGTAACATACTGAATGGTTTTTATGGCATCTTAGGATATGTGAGTATTAAATAAACTGAATACTGATTATCTTGGAAGTTAAAATATTAACTTTGAAGACTGAAACTGTGTCCTTCTGGGTATATACTTTTTCATGTATGTGTGTATGGGTGTGTGTGTGTATATGTGTGTGCGCTTCCATGTGGGTAGGTATACACATCTGTATAAGTGTGAACTTGAGTGTGTATGCCTGTGGAAACCCAAGGGTGATATCAATAATCATCCTCATTGCTTTTCCACCTTATTGCTTACTCTGGGGATTCCCAGGCTCTGCTTTCCAGGGCTGGCATTACAGGCCACTGCTATATCCACCTGGCATTTTTTTTAAATTTCATTTTTAAATTTTTTTTTGTGCGTGTGTGTGTGTGTGTGTGTGTAAACACGGACGAATTCGGGAACCACCATGGACATCTCCACCTCCTCCTTGTTTACTCTGCCCCGGGATTCACAGGACCCGCCCTACCAGGGCCAGAAATGCAGGCCGCCCCCGCTTCTGCCCGGTGTCTATAGATGAGGTCTAGGATTCGAACTCAGGACCTTCCACCTGCAAGGCAGAGGCTTAACCCCTAAGCCACCTCTCCAACCCCATTAAATATTTTAAATTCTTAGTTATACTTGCTCCCTGCTTTCCTTATTTCCCCCTGCACATCATCTCTTCTTTCCCTCCCTCTCTAATCTCTTCCCACTCTCCCTTTCCTTCCCTTGTGGGTCCAATGCATTCCCCTCTATTCCCCTGTCCTTTGGCTCTATGGGTGCTGGGTTTCCTCTGTATCATCTGCTTTCGTGGGGGTTCCAGCCTCTGTGGCAGACCAAGAGGGCTTTCGATGGGCAACTCACTGACATGGGTACTTTCCTACCTGTGTGTATTAGTCAGGGTTCTTTGAAGAATCAGAATCTATAAAATGTAATATATATAAAAATAAGTATATTACAATAACTCACAATAAAAATAGTGTCCTTCAAAGTAGTCTTCTACAGCTGCCTTGTTCTTGACCGGAATGTTCCACAAAGCCAAAAGATCCCAAGAAGGTCTCAAGCCTTTACTTCTCTGGAGGGTCGAAGATGCTGGGCTCCGACGTCAGTGATGAACAGCGAACAGTGGCAAGGTGAAGCTCCAAGCCAGCCAAGGACGGAAGCAGCAGCAGCAGCAACCACAAAGAGGGCCACTGACGCTCTAAAGCGAAAGATGTGCCCAGAGTGGACTCCACAGCAAGTCGACACCAGATAAGGCAAGAGCAAGTCCCTCCTCCTTGCAGTTCCTATTATCTGGTCCGCCACTGAAAAGTACCACCCACTATGCGCTGAGTTCTCCACAGCAATCAATCATGTACCTGCAGACTTGCTCAGGGGCCTTCCAACCATTAACCTTCCACAGCTACATCCCAAACAGTCTGCAAGTGTCAAGTTGACACCAACATGCAACCATAACACTGACCCCTTGCCCCTAAGGATCCTACTATGTGAAACTATTTCTCCTGAGATCCATGCCAGTCCCTGGGGGCATGCTGACATGTTCACCGCTGTGCAGGTCTGATATCAATATGAGGAACTGGAATTCAATTCCACTTATACGGGAGAACATGCAATTTCTGGCTTTCTGTGCTTGGAATACTTCACTCAGTATGACTTCTTCCTACTCCATCCATTTACCAGCAAATTTCATTAATTCTTTTTTTTTTTTTTTTTTTTGATCCGCCTGGCATTTTTGAGACAAAAGTTTTAACTACTGAGCCATCTCCCCAGCCCAAGGTATTTTTGTAAAGGGGGTAGATTTATCTATTGGTGCCTATGTTCATAGTCAAATTTCATGGGGTCTATATAAAGGTTACATGTTCCAAATAGATCTCCCATTTGAATTTCAAGATGGGTGATTGTGGCAAAATACTTGAGAAAAGCAATTTAAAGGAGGAAGGGTTTATTTGGGCTCAAGCCTCCAGAAGTTTCAATTCAGGGTAGACCAACTCCATCTTTATGGGTCTGAAGCAAAGCAGATTGTGGTCATGGCAGTGGGTGTGTGTAGTGGGCTAGTGAAAGAATGTAGTCTGATTCTTCTTTGTCACAGCACAAAGCATTAAGATTAAGAAAAATAGGTAAAAATTAAAATTCAACAGGGAAATGTCTTCAGTCCAATAAGTTCCATATGAAGACAGTAGAGCCCAACTTTTAATGCCATCATCACACTCTGAATATTTCTTTTTAAATAAAGTAATTCTACAAGCAGCAGCATTTTTCTACTCATCTAACAGATTATTTTTGACAAGAAAAAATAACTCGTGCAGGGATATGAAACTAGCATTTATGGAATGACTCATTGTGCTAGACACCTTCATTTATGTCATCTTATCCATTATGTGGAACCACCCAGTTTGATATATATTATTCCCACTTAGATGGAAGAAAACTGTAATTTAAAAATCTAGCATTTCACTAAGCATGTTCTTTGGGATAGTGATTTATTTTTGGTCAGGAGTTGGCTAATAATCCATGATAGCTGAGTGATTGGTTAGAGAAGCACAGGAAGCTTGAAGTATCTAGCTGACATTATGAAGTAGATAACTGTGACCTTTTGTTGCTTGTCTTATCTCCTTACCTGCCCCATTAGTACTGGGGAGTCTTCTGATTCTCCATTCAGATGGCAGGAAAAAACCTTTTCTCCCAAAGCTGCAAAGAAATTCTATCCACAGACATCTACAAGCTGGTGGGAAATATTTGGGGGACAATGTCCTTGTGAACTAGCTGAAATCTGACTATGTCCTTAGCTGCCCGTGGATAAATCTGCCAGTGTTCACAAAACCACCCAGGAGGATGGAACTGCAGGCAAGTTTGCTGAAAAGGCCTGGGGTGAAATAATGTGTTCAGCCTTCAGAGTTGATATTTTAATTTCATTTGATCAGCTATCAACCTACAATTCTTTGAGCAAAGTAAATGTTGTGTTGAGGATATTGTACACTCTCTAAAGCTAGTAAGGTGATTATATGATTAGGCTAAAAGTAAGGTTATGATAGCATAGAAGGAAACCTAATCAGATATGATTGGGATTGATAATTTATTAGTTAACCCCAGGTTTTGTTAAAGTAACAAATCTTTTCAAAATGAAAAGTATATTTTAACTAAGACTATTAGTGTATATTCCCTGGACAATCTTTTCTTGTCATGTAAGTCTTAACTTTTGGAACCTTCTAACCAGAGAACCACTTTAATTTCCTCATATTGTCTACATGAATGATGCACCAGACTGGCACTGCTGAGGAGGCATCAGGCCTCGTGGGCTGAGCAGCTACCAGGTTTCCAACCTTCCCCGGGGGTGAAGTACCCCCTGTTGAACTACTCAGACTATATAATGCAAGACAATGTAATAAATTCCCTTTGTAGTGCATATTCATTCTGTCAATTCTGTTCCTCTACAGAGACCTCACCAGTCTCTCGACTATTAGGTTCTATTTGACTTCAGAGCTTCCCCTATCCCCATTTTAGGGATTAGACCTAGGCCCTCCACTCTGCTGCAGAGATGTATCTCCAACACACTGCTGTCCTTCCCAAACTTACTTTCTTTCTTTCTTTCTTTCTTTCTTTCTTTCTTTCTTTCTTTCTTTCTTTCTTTCTTTCTTTCTTTCTTCTCTCTCTCTCTCTCTCTCTCTCTCTCTCTCTCTCTCTTTCTCTCTTTCTTTCTTTCTGTTTATATTTTGGTATTATATTTGGTTTAACACCCAGGTTGGCCATGAACTTACTTTGTAGTTGAGGCAGGCCTTGAACTTGTGTTCTTCCTACTTTAACCTCTTAAGAAGCTGGGATGACAAACCTTCAAGAGCAAGTCCATGAGCACTAATGCTGATAGGGAAGGAAAGGAAGATGGCGTCCTCGGTCCTTACTGATCTATGATACTTGTCGGAGCATGAATCAGGTCAGGCATATGCCATCAAAGACAAACTAGATGAAACACAGTGGGCCATGCAAATGAAAAGATTTGAAAATAGGTGGCAGTCTGACAGGGGAGATGAAGAATTGTAAGGGGAAAAAGTGGGGGGTGAGATTGGGGATTAAGGATGAAAAAATCGTAAATTCACTATATTTGTATATGTAACACTAAAAAAATTAAATAAAAAGAGCAAATCCAACAGAGCTTGTCTTTAATTTTTCTCTATCTATCTATCTATCTATCTATCTATCTATCTATCTATCTATTGTATGAGTGTGTGTGCAGACATACATATGTGTTTTCAGACATACACATGCAGGTCAGAGGACATTTGATTTATGAGCTGACTCTCTCTTGTCACCCTGTGGGATTTGAGGACCCAGCTGAGGTTGTCAGGCTTTTGCACAAGTGTTTTTACCTGCTGGGCCACCTCGTAGGTTCAGAGCTTGTCTTTTTAATGGCACAGTTTTATCATACTCTCAAGTTAATTTTATCACTTTCAACTTAATCTTATCAGAAAAGTCTACTTTGTTTGTTTTTGTATGTGTGTCCTGCTTTCATATGTGTGTCCAATATGTGTGCATATGCTGCTTATCTGTGAATGCATGTGGAAGCCAGAGGTCAATCTCAAATGTCTCACATTGTTCTCCATCATATATTTTTCTGGGACAGGGTCTCTTACTGACCCTAGCGCTCACCGTTTGGACTACTCTGGCTGTCCAATCAGCTCCTGGGATCTGCCTGTCTCTACTACCTGGCCCCTCAGCACTGGCGTTAGGGACCATGTGGCCATGCATCTGTTGGTGTAAACAGATGAAGGCAGCCAGCATTCTTTATGTCATGGCAGAACCTGGACTTCGTCCTGCAGTATACTCCATCATGACCGGAAACCACCAGTGTCCGTGGTGGGAAGAAAGAACTCCCATTCCCTAAACATCAGCAAACCCTTCGGCTTTGGCTTGTTTCCTTCCTTCCTACTCCCCTCTCTCCGAATTCTCAGTGGCAGTGAACATGTTATACTACTATGCACTCATTTCTTCTGACAACTGAAGCAGTATCTCTAGGGTAAACTTTAAATGCCCATCCTTTTCTTCCCTTGGGAGGAATTATTCCTCAAGAGATCCTCAGTGTCTCATGCAAATGGACTCCTGAAAAGTCCAGGCCACTGCCTCGCCAGATAGTGACCATGGTGCAGACACTTCTCAGTTCCCCACATTGCTTCACACCTTCATGGTATCTCTTATTGCTGGTGGCCACTGTGGTGGTGACAGAGCATTCCTCGTCTGTTTAGGACATTGTCCTGAGCACACCATCCATACTGCTGTGTATACTGTACTGTACTATACTATACCCTACTGTGCCCCACTGTTACATCATGCCATTGTGATCCCATTTGCAAGGCCCAGAGAGTCAAACACACAAATGTTAAGAGCCGAAGGAGGACTGAGTCGACTCCTTAATTACTGCCTATATGAAAGATATCAGAGCATTTACTACACCTGGGCTGAGCTAGCACACACGGGCTGCAAGAAAGCAGGAGCCCTACTGCTAGAGACATTTCTGCTTCACCAGCTTCCTGGCTAAGGGCAGGACAGAAGATGTGACCAAAAAAGGGCTTAGGGTGGATGAACTTGATGGTCAGAGCTGGAATACCCACTTCCCCCAAGGTGTCTACATGGAGATGATAATGGATGTTCTTTCTTTTCTTAAGACATGTTCTCATATAGCCCAGGCAGGCCTTGAACACGTACGTCATAGTTAGATACAAGTGTCAACTTGACAGTTGAAGGTTTGGTTCTCTGGGCACATTTATAAAGAATCAGTGGCTGAAAATGCTGGCAAGGATGTGGGGAAAAGGGAAACCTCATATATTGCTGGTGGGAATGCAAACTTGTACAACTTCCTTGGAGATCAGTTGGAGGTTCCTAAAAAAAAGTAAAAAATTTGGGCTGAAGAGATGGCTCAGGGGTTAAGTCTGCCTCAAAAGCAGAAGGTCCTGAGTTTGGATCCCAAGTCCCATGTAAAAAGGCCAGGTGGAAAAGGCAGTAGGCTGCATTTCTGGTCCTGGCGAGCCAAGCCTGAGAAATTCCAGAGTGAAGCAAAAAGGATGATTCCTGAAATCACCCTTGGTTCTCCATAGGGACACACAGTGCCCTCTGATACACACACACACACACACACACACACACACGCACACACGCACGCACGCACGCACGCACGCACGCATACACACAAAATTTTTTAAAAAATTAAAAATCAAAATGATATATAACCCAACTATGACACTCCTAGGATTATTCCCAAAAAACATTATATCTTATTACAGTCATTTGTATATCTTTATTCATTGCAGCTCTATTCACAATAGCAAAGTAATAGAATCACCTAGATGTCCAATAGTAGTTGAATGATTAATGAAAATGTGATACATGTACACAATGGATACTATTCAGTTGTCAAGAAAAATGAAATTTGCTGGTTAATGGGTGGAATTGGAAGAAATACTGAGGGAAGTTCTAAAAGACATACTTCATATTCTGCCTTATAAGTGGGTCATATTATTTAATGTTGAGAATGATAATCATCAAACTGAAACTCTTATAGCACCCACAAGTTACAAAGAAATATAAGTTATGGGGTGGAAAAAGATCCTCAAAGAGTAGAGACAAATGAACACAGGAGGAGACAAATGAACAAATAGAACAGTGGAGGGGGAGGGGAAGTAAATAGACACTAGACAGGAACATGCCTTATTGTTAAATATAATTACTTTATAGTAAATCACCATTATTATATCCTTAGGTAAGGAAAAAACCTGAGACTCAACCAAGATGCATCCTATTTCAATGAAGATTAGTGAGGCAGAAAACCGTAACTGACCAAAGTGGAGAGTATCAGCCACTCTAGAATGCTCAGCCCTAATCATGCAATCCAAATCTCTCCAAATCCCAAGGCTCCGGGAACCTGTCTGAAGAGGGGGTGGTAAGATTGTAAGAGTTTAAAGGTATGCATGTGTGTCTTTGTGTGTGTGTGTGTGTGTGTGTGTCTGTGTGTGTGTGTGTGTGTGTGTGTGTGTGATGGGGGATGTACTGCCTGCCATAACACTCCAGTCATGACAGGGCCGCTGCACCCATGCACTCACTGCAGAGCTACATCTACCACAGTGGATGACACGTCAACATTCCCCAGTCAACCACTGAGGATAGCTCAGGAGAAACAATTATACTCCAAGCAAGAAAAACTCAGGAGAAACAACTACACTCAGTGGGAATCCTAGGGGCAGTTGCCGGACAAGTGAAGGGGAGCTACCCACCTTTGGGTTTACCCACTGAAGGACCACTTACACTAACAACAGAGGCCTGGTGCCTTACTACTATAGGCCTCCGAAAGGGAGCTCTGTAGTCCACACATGCAGAGAGATATGAGGGTGGGAGGGATAGGGAGAGAAAGGTGAAGTGGGAAGGAAGGAGGAAAAGAGGATGGAGTGGGAGGGGAAGGAGAGGAGGCATGGACAAAAGCTTGTTTGTTTATAAAAAAAATCCTAATAAGCAAAAAAAAAAAAAAAAAAAAAGAATCAGTGGTTAAGTTAAACCCTAAGCGAGTCTGCAGGAGATTGTCTGACAGAAGGGGAGGCCACGACCCTAGTAGTGAGTAGGGCTAGTCTCTGGGCAGGTGGGTAAGATAGAGATAACCAGGTAAGAAGATTGGCATTCTTCAATATACTTGGCCAGACATGCTGCTCTGGAAAGTGGGATTGTTCCTCTCAGCAATTTTGTGGATGTGGTGTGGCCAGTTCCCTTAGTCCTCAGTGTGGTTTGGGGCTCTCCCATCAAGCTGGACAAGCCACTGCAATCAGACAATTATAAGCCAGAGTAAAGCCCATTGTTAAGTCCTTTGGTTGTGAATTTATCATCAACATGCAGAAAAACTTACAGCATATGGAGCTGAGGCTGTTCTTGAATTCCCGATTTTCTGCCCCTGCTTCCTGCATGCTGGGGTTATATCCAATATGTCTGGCTCATTCTTTACTCTTTTCTCTTTCTGGAGTTGCATACAGGAGGGTCGGGGTTGTCTTAGCACTATTTGGGACGAGGAAGAACAGTGAAAGTAAGGAATTGAGGGTTTGTTTTCTTCTGTCTTTTTTGTTTTGCTTGAAAGAGTTTGATTTCCGATTTGTAAAAACTCATGCTAGACAGAAGGGATCAAAGATGTTCATCAAAGATCTTTGTAAAACATCACTTTTGAAAGATAATTCTGACCTTCTTCAGCATGATACGAAGTATTACGAAGCAAATATAAGTACTTGGGCATTGGTCTTCATTCAGCAATTTATGAAACTCTTGGGTTCTCATTTAGGTTAACATTTTTGTTTTTGTACCATACCAAGTCTTGAAAATGGTTAAAATTCCAGGAACAAAACCCCTATTTTATAGAAGAGGAGGCTGGGATGGATAGGAGGGGGGACTTGCTCAATGGGACACAGCTGTCTAGTGAGAGAACTGAGATTATAATCAGTGCTTCTTAGTATTTAGTTCAGAGTTTTTTCTATGGTATTGCCTTGTCTTTGATGCCACTGAATAAAGGTTTAATAAATTTCTCTAAATATGTAAGGTAAATACACAATATTCCTTTGAAAGGAGGAGACTATTATTGTCCCTCTCTGAGTTAGTTTGGTTGAAAATATGATAGGGACCTTTGTCATGTTTTTGTGCAATTTTAGTTCAAGTTGTAGGTTTCCCTGGATATTTGTCACTTTTTGGCAAATAGAAGCAATCCAGGGATCTAATAAATGAACTGGAGGCTGTCGTGAAAGCTGTCACTGAGGTTTTGATATTACGTGGTTTTGCTGATTTTTTTCTAACAAAGATATATTGTTCATCTACATTTAATTTCCACCTCCAGTTGACCCGTAGATATTTTAATAGACTTACTATAGAAAAGCAACACTATAATCAACTCCTGAAGTGCTGCTGTGATTTCTCTCTCTCCCTCTCTCTCTCTCTCTCTATCTATCTATCTATATATCTATCTATATATATATATATATATATATATATATATATATATATATATATAAACAAGCCTATTGAGAAGCAGTTGAAGCTCATTACTGAGATGAATATGCACCTTCGTTCCTGCATACCAAATGCTAGCTGGTTTAGGGGTCTATTGGAGGAGCTAGAGTGCACTGTTTGCAAGGTTGTGTTTGTGTGGATTGGAAGTACTGGGGAGAAGCTGGAGGATTCTCAGGAAACATTTTTGAATTTCTGCTCTATAAGCTGCTGGGTGCTAGGTTGCAGCTATCTTGGGTGCAGACACCTTTACCGACTGAGGTGTCTCGCCAGCCCTGGGTAACAGCTGTAATGGCCACATATGCTCAAGACCCCAGGCCTGGGACCTTAAAGCCAGTCAGCTTTGGAGTCAGGTGGACTTTTGGGCCTTAGGCTGGTTTACTGTTGTGCTTCTTTCCAACTCTGCTCTGCAGAGTAAGCCAGGGCCTGTGGCATAAAGCATTCTTAGTTTCAAAACTGGTCTCTGCCACTCAGTAGTTATGTAAACTTAGCGAATTAATTTATATCTTTGTTTCCTTTCTATTAACAAAGAAAGCGTCAGCACTAATCTCAACGGATTTATTTTGGGAGAGGTTTACCTGAATGGTGCCTATTATTACAACATCTTGCATCTGAGGAGCACTTAGCATACATTAGCCTTCATGACATTAATAGTATTATTAGGACTCTGGGAAGCTTAAACGTTAGAAGATATACTCACTGAACTCTGCGAGCTTGAGATTTAATTGGGGACTAAAATGTGTAAGTAGGTGCACATTAGTAAGGATTTAAGAATAAAAGCATAGGGAACAAGCCCCCATATTTTGTAGATGCTTGAAAGGAGGTGCTAAGCCACAGTACTTGCTTGAGAGTCTCAGCTAAAAGCACACGCGTGCCTCTTACACTAGTTTCCACAATATGGTATTGATTCTCACACACAATTAGTACCACAATATGGTACTAATTCTCAATTTTTAATATGTGGGCTAGCGAAATTTTCATTTGCCCAGCTAAGATATGTGTAGAGCAGCAAGTGTCATACATTTTGCCATGCTCCATTTTTAGCTCCTCCACTTAGCACCAAACTAAACCCAGAACTGTGCTAATATACTCTCACACTGTAATTGGTCTTTTTCAGTAATAGGCACATTTCAAATTTTTGTACAAACCGTGTTTCTTCCTAAGCCCTCCAATAATTGCACAGCCAGAGGTGGTTATTTTGGTATTGATTGATGGCTGCTAAGTAGGAGAGCATTTCACAGAAGCAAATGCAAGCATCAGTGTGTTAAAGACAAGATACATTGCTAATTCGCCTTATTAATTGGAGCTGTTTTGGGAGCTGGTTTTGATACACATTTCTGATAGGGGCCTCTTGTTGGCTTTGGAATTCTTGGATTGGAAGGTCACTTTTCTAGGCTGTCAATAATAGTCGTCTTGCTTTGCTGATTGAAGCAATCCAATTATACAGGCTTGGTGGCTAAACTTGTTTTGTCATTTCTGAACCTGGCAAGCTAATAATTTGTAGTTTTCTTTGTGTGTCTATGTATGCGCATGTGTGTTCATGTGGGTGCTACTGTATGTAGGGGTGCTCGCTCTTATGTGTGTGAGCATACATGGGCAAATGGGGGCCAGAGACCAACCTCAGAAGTGTTCCTTAGGAGACCCTGTTCACCTTTTGTGTGTGTGTGAGGTGATTTCTCATTGGCAGTGAGCCCCAGAGATGCTCCTGTCTCTGTCTCCCCAGCACTGGGATTGCTCCACCGTGTGCATTACCATGCTTGACTTTTTTATTTTTTAACATGGGTACCAGGGATTGAGCTGAGGTCCTTATGCTTCTCTTTCTCCTCTCTCACTCTCTCCCTTCATCAATCTATCCCATTCCATTCTACTCTCCTATCTATCTGCTTCTAGGAGCTGCCGGGTTCCGTCTGGATCATTTGCCCTAGTGGAGGTTCAGTCATTGTGCAGGTCTGGTAAGGATGAGTCTTACTGCAGTGAACTGAATGCAGCAGCTCTTGAGTAGATTACCTTGTCCAGTGGTGGACCTCCCCATCTTTAGGCTCTTATAATCTTATCGGCCTCTCTTCTGCAAGGTTCCCTGAGCCTTAGGATGGGGAGAGATTTGGTCGGCCTGATTCCTGGTGAACATTGTAGGGTCACCATTACTCTGCATTCTGATTATCTGTTGTCAGTTTCACTGCTGGTTTTCCACTGAACTAGGCTATTTTAATTAATAAGTTTGGTATATGATAAACCATAGAAGGCCTTAGCAATACTTCTCATGTTTGGGAAATATCTGGGAGCATGCTTTGAATGTAATTATCACAACTGCTTTCTTTCTACTCTTTTCTTTCAAGTTTGAATTTCTGATGAGACTATTCCAGTTTTCTTGGCACGTGGCTAATCACCTTGTAGAGTGCACACTGGTTAAAGTGCCAATAGCCCATTGCTTATAGTGCCACCTTGATGCTAGACTTTATGAGGGCAACAGTGCGCTGGACATTGCGCAGGGCATGCAAAGTTCCATTATGATTGCTTTGGCCCCAACTATTGTTGAGAATCTTGCAAATCGTTGCTCCTCCCATCCTTTTGCTCTTACAATCTTACCGCCCCCCTCTTCCGCAAATGTCCCTGAGCTCCAGGATGGGGAGAGATTAGGCTGTCCTAGTTCTATGTGATTGATATAGAGTCTCTGAAGTTAAAATGAGCCATTGTTAAAGGCACCAACTACTTCAGAAAATGGAGACAAAGGTAAACTATAGCTAAAAATTAGAAATGTAAATTTGGTTAAGTTTTTGGATAATGTACAGTCCTTTTATTATTCTGTCTTTGAATTTTATAAGATACTCTGTAATATTACATTTTTACTTAAAGTTTAAGGTATTTTATTTTCCTCACAGCTTTTTTTAAAAGTACCCTCTTATTTTAAATCTTTTAAATTAATAAAGTTTTGATGTAAAAAAAGAGAAATGAAAACAAATAATCTCTGAACTATTTAATATCAGTTAAGAGAAAATGCAATTGCTTTTATGAAGACTTGATTTAAAATTACATTTTTTTTTCATTTTCAACTCTGCAGCATAAAGAGGTCAGCCTTACACTTGGGTTATTTTTTTCTGGCTATCAAGAAGTTAAGTTTTAAAGGTAGGAAAGCAGGAGCCTAAAATTTCATCTTGTCAAATTATAGTATTTAACACATTCCTCCTTTCTCTCCAGTTCATCTCTTTTCACATTCACATATGACTCTTCTCTGAGATGTATTCTATGACAAGAAGTTACTCAGTGCATATGAGCAAATGCAGATCAATATAGCCCTGGGAACATAAAGTTCTGATTAGTTTGCTTTCTTGTAAAACATCTCTAGCAAGATAGTTCAGCAAACAATAGTTAATCTCTGTCCTTATCACTCCTCAAAAAAGACCCTAAAAAAGTCTTGAAGTCTTAAAGTCATGACACCCTGATGTGACCTTATTAGAGACATTAGAAACAGAGTGTTTATATGGAGACCAAGTCACAAGTGAGGTTCCTAGAGTAGATCATATTTTAAAGTGACTGTTTTCCTTTAAAAAGACATAGAAACGGGGATGCACAGAGGGAAGAGAGATACAGGAAAAAGAACTCAATGTCAGGATCAGAGTTCAGCTACCAGAAAGCCAGAAGTACCTGGGGCTGTCTGTCAAGCAGAATCTGGAAGTGACAAGGAAGCATCCTTCCTGTACAAGCTTCCAAGGGCATGGTTCCTCCGGTGCCTTACGTAGCATGCTTCCAGTCCAAGGCACCTGGAGACCATTCGATCTGCTGACCTGAGCTGTCCTCTTGACGCTAGTTCATTATGGCAGCCCTAGAAATGCAATAGGCATGGCTCTAGGATGTTGCCTTAGGATGTACACCTTTATGGATTGTCTTATTTAGCATCAACTGGTTTTGTTTCATATTCTGTCGCTGTGATGAATCCCTAACCCAAACAATGCAAGGAAAGAGTTTTTATTGGCTCACAATTCCAGGTTCATCATGACAGAAGTCATTAGCATCAAGAGCTGGGAGAACGGGACTGGAGAGATGGCTCAGGGGTTAAGCCTCTGAGGGTCCTGAGTTCGGATCCTAGATCCCACGTACAAACACCGGGCGTAAGTGGAGACAGCCTGTGCTTCTGGTCCTGGTGGGCACAGCCTGTGAATTCTGGGGTAGAGCAAAAAGGAGGTTGAAGCAGTCCACGATGATTCCCGAATTCACCCTTGGTTCTACACACACACACACACACACACACACACACACACACACACACACACACACACAATGAAATAAAAAAAAAAAAGAGCCAGGAAAACTGTTCACATTCAATCCACAGCTGCATGCTTGCTTGCTAGTCACCAGTCTGCCAGTGTGCTAAGCAGCTGTCTCCATCTTATCCACACATTTAGGGAGCAGTTGCACTCACGATGGGCTACGTCTTCCCATATCAATTACAAGGTTATAACTGATAAGAAACCCAAGCAAGTATGTAGATGCTCCCATTTCTAATTCTTAACTGGATCATTGTGGATCTTAGCTACCTACACATCATCAAGAACTAGTCACCTCTATTCAGAGGAGAATTACTCTTGACCTTCACTCGCAGCCTCACGGTTCATTTTCGAGGCTATGATAGGGCTCTCCATTTTTCTGACAATGAAAGGCTGATAATAGTCTCTTGACTCTTTGTACTTTGAAATTTATGACCTTGTTGGCCTCTTCCCATATCTCTCTATTTCTTTCTGCCTTTTCCCGTCACCCAAATCAGTGTAGTTTAGTATGTGTACCAGAGTGAAAAATTTGCATTGAGTCAATTTTCTGCTTCAGAAGAATTTCCTTTAAAAAAAAAAAAACTCATGCCCACCTATGTCTTTGTCAAAAAAGAAAAGAAACAAAATCAAGCTACACTGAACTGTGGAGATAGATATCAGAGATACTGAAAGTAGGGCTAAAACTTGAAACTCACATTTTTACCAGTGATAATAGCCTTGTTGTTTTGAAAGGAGACTATTTTTCCACATACCTGAACAAGCATCTTCATTTTATTAATAACCATTTCTACTTTGCAGCTCACTTCTATTCACTGATGAGAAACAATAAGTACATTTAATTTACAATAACTCCACAAGTTGATGCAAGTCAAAAAGGATACCTAAAATGGTAGACTAATAGTTACATAAGAAATTGATTGCTGTTGGATGTTAGTCATTAAAGCTAAGGACATCCAATTGAGTTCTGTTAGCTCATCAAAGAGCGAGAAATAGGACTCTCAGGCTGTGCCCGAGATGCCTTCTTATCTGGTGTTTTTCGTCCTGATTTCAGATATCAACTTCAACTCAGTGCTGTACCTAAAGTAGGAGGTTTCAGAAGTCTTTGTAATCCATAGTCATGAAGTCAGGGAACAAGACAGGATCAGCATTGCCTAATGCTGCATAGAGAGAAAGCAGGGTAACTAAGATGACTCCATGTTTTCAGTGTCAGCGATGAGTCTGCCAGATTCAAATTATCTCAAGTCACCAAGTGTCATGGTTTGAATGTGAATTGCCCCCGCAGTCTCATGTGTTTGCATCCTTTTTGCATCCTTAGCTGTTAATGTTTGGGAAGATTGTGGCAATTTTGGGAGGTAGAGTCTTGCTGGAGGAAGGCTTGTTACAGGGGGAGGGCCTTGCCGTTGGTTAGTCCTACCCTACTCCCACTAGTAGTCTGCTTAGCTCTCTCAGTCTTTGTGATGTCTGCAGTGACTTCCAATTTCTGCTGCCTGCTATGCCTTTCTGGCCAAAATGGACTATGTCTCTCCTTTGGAACTGTAAGCCAAGTAAATCCCCATTTCCCTCCCCCTTCAGTTGCTTGAGTGTGAGCATTTTCTCACAGCAGCAGAAAGAATAACTGTAACACTGGGTATTTGTAATTCCATTATGTAGTAATGGAAAAAAAAGACATGACATTATCCAACTTATTTTAGTGATAATAGGTAACATCTAGGCAATTTGGAGAGAAAATTCTGGAAAATAGCAACCTCTAAGCAAGTAAAACACAGTAGTTATAGAATGGCAGCATGACTACCAAGTAGTGGTTTTCCACTGTGGATACAATAGGAACTGAAAATAGAAGCATCTAGACATTGCTTTTGTTTCTTACCTCATTGCTGCGAAAACAATACGAAAACAATACCTAACCTAAGTAACTCAGGAGACAAAGTATTTAATTGGCCACGATTCCAGGCTACAGTCCATCTTTGCAGGGAAATTACAGTGTCAGGAGCTTGAAGCACCTGCCCGTATCACATTCACACCAAAAGCAGAGAGCAGCGAGTCAGTGTATGCATGCACGTTTTCTCACTCTATTTTTTATATAGTCTTGGACTACCTGCTTAGGGAATGGTCCTACCCACAAAGAACTGGATCTCTCCACATCAATTATGCAATTAAGAGAACTCACAGGCCCATCCAGAAGCCAGCCTTAATCTAGAAATTCTTTATCAGGTAAGCAAGGAGGCCTGCCTCCTAGGCGTCAGGTAGGGATTCTGGGAAGTGATTGGACCATAAAAACTCTTAGTAAATGGATTAATGTGTTGATCCATATTGGGTAGTGATATAAACTATGGAGGAAAAGGGACTAATGGGAGCACATGAGTCACAGATGTGTGGCTTGAAGGGTATGTATCCTTTTTGCATGCTTCCTGACCATCATGAGGTGAGCAGCCTCTTCTATCCCATGTGCCTCCCTGCGATGTTCTGTCTCAATTCAAGGTCAAGGCAATGGAGTCACCTGACGTTGGGCTGGAGTTTCTGAAAATATAATACAAAACAAATCTTTTTTTTTTTTAACCTTGTTTTCTCAGTTATCT
Source organism: Typhlomys cinereus (assembly GCA_023101885.1). Taxonomy (NCBI): domain Eukaryota; kingdom Metazoa; phylum Chordata; class Mammalia; order Rodentia; family Platacanthomyidae; genus Typhlomys; species Typhlomys cinereus. The sequence goes on along the minus strand of JALPQD010000230.1, from coordinate 1,293,416 downwards.
CATCACAGCAAAGAAAACCTGACTCACATGATCTATAAATGCAGTTGTGATTCTGAATGCCCTTTGGTGACTGGCTCAAGCTTTGGTTTGACGCCCACTTAAGGAAAATGAAATCAGTTGAATCTAGTACAGTATATTCTGTGCGAGCGCGCGTGCGCGTGTGTGTGTACATGTGTGTGCATGTGGATGGGTGTACATGTGGGAAGTATATACAAAAGGGCGATTGTGTGTGTGGCCTGTGGAGACCCAAAGGTGATATCGGGAGTCATCTTGGATTGTTCTATCTCCTTTTTTTCTGGGTTTTCCCCACTCTCTGCCCTCCAGGGTTGAAATTAGAGGCTGTTGCCATATCCACCAGGCATGGGATCTGGGGATTTGAACTTAGGTCCTTTTGCTTATGAGGCAAAAACTTTAAACTTGAACCATCTCCCTAGCCCAGAACTTCATGTTGTTATAAAATGAAGTGAAATAGATTTAAACAAAAATCAGAATGTGTTGCACTATGGATGGGTATTATGACAACTTCAGTTGTTTGTATAAATGTGCATAGGTTGCGAATGAATAGTCAATAAAGAGTTAACTATTTGGCATTCTTTACTTCAGAAAAGAGCTGTATTTTAATCAGTTCCTTCATTTGAGTTGAATATTTAGTCAAGGTGAAAGATGAAACCACCGACTCTCTGGGGCAATGACAGATTGTGTGTATGTGTGTGTTTGCGTGTGTATGTGTGTATTCGCATGTGTATGAGATCATATGTACAGGCAAACATACATGTGCACGTACACTTACAAGGTCTAAAGTTGATATTGGGTGTCTTCGTTGATTGCTCTCCACTTTTATTAAAGCAGTTGAATCAGAGCTTACCAATCAGGGGGGCTATCTAGCCAGTTTGCCTTGGGGATTTCCTATGTTTGCCTCTGAAGCACCAGGTTTCCACCATGTCTGCTTAACTTTTATGTAGTTTCTGGGAATCCGAACTCCCTCACGCTTGTGGAGCAAGGGTCTTGCTTACTAAGCCATCTCTCCAGCCCCGAGAGTCTTCAAGAATTGAAAAGTTGGCTCATCCTATAGAAATTTTCTAGACTATGTATTAAGAAACCATTGTTTAATTTGGATTTTTTAAACAATTGTATCTATAAACTTAAGTAATTATTTTTCACTACAATAGAATTCTATGTCATGAACAGTGCTCAGTACTTCACCCGAAGGGATGGGACTAGGAAGAGGAAGCCTTTGAGGACTTTATAGCTTGGGTTGCAGAATGACTCCAGTTCCTCACAGCTGCTTTGCTGCTGCATCCCAAACTCACTGAAGCATGCTAGATACTGTCTGGAAATTGCTTTAGGATAAGAGCTATTTTCAGATATCCTGTTTCTAAAAGCAGATTTTTGACAGAGAAGCAGGAACAGAACAAGAATGAGCTGGGTGTTTCTTTGAACCTGCTCTCACCTTATATGTAGATCTGAGTAGGGCGCATAGATAGTTGAACTGTGACTAGAAATAAGCAAGGAATGGACCTATTCATTCTTCAACTTGAGTTCATCTTTTAATGTTAGGAAAAAATTACTTGCTTTTTTGGAGTCATTTTTATAGTCAAAGGAGTCACAGTCAAAGACTGACTTACAGTCAAAAGACTGTAAAGATCTACTCCTGCTCTGGTGTGGTCCTCTGTGTGGTAAGGTAAGTCATTGCTCCATACTATGCATCGCTGGGTTTGGAAACAAAGGCCAAGCTAGTACATGATCAGGGACCTTCTGATTGATTGCTTCTGGTTGTTGGTCCCCTAGAGTCCACGTGGACAGGAACGTTCATAAACTCAGGGGGAGATAATTGTTTATATGGAACAATAGATTTTACTTGCTTATTTTTCTATCTCATGAATAATTTAAGAATATAAATATAGGGACTGGAGAGGTGGCTCAGGGGTTAAGCCTCCGCCTTGCAGGTGGAAGGTCCTGAGTTCGGATCCTAGACCCCACGTATAGACGCCAGGCCGAAGCGGGGGCGGCCTGCGTATCTGGTCCTGGGAGGGCGGAGCCTGTGAATCCCTGGGCAGAGTAAACAAGGAGGAGGTGGTTCCATGCTGGTTCCCGAATTCGCCCGTGCTTCTACACACACAGACACACACACACACACAATTTAACCAAAATGAAATAAAAAATATTTTTTTAATTTTTTTATTATTATTATTATTTATTCAACTGTGCGCATGTGTGCATGTGTGTGTCTGTGCGTGTGTGTCTGTGTATGTGTAGAACCACGGACGAATTCTCGAACTACCATGGACACCTCCACCTCCTTCTGCCCCGGGATTCACAGGCTCCGCCCTACTAGGACGAGATACGCAGGCCGCCCCTGCTTCCGCCTGGCGTCTATACGTGGGATCTGGGATCCGAACTCAGGACCTTCCGCCTGCAAGGCGGAGGCTTAACCCCTGAGCCACCTCTCCAGCCCGAAATAAAAAATATTTTTTAAAAAAAGAATATAAATATAAAAAGCTTACAGATTGTTTAATTTTATGTATATTTTCTACATAAGCATGGGGATTGGAGTAATTTCCATTCATCCTAATTCCTTATTTATGTTTTCCTTTAAATTCCTGTATACAACTTTTTTCTTGGAAAATTCAAATTTGGGCCTTTGTTACTTCATAGTTCTGAAACTTTCTTCCCAATTTCCATGTGTATATAATATATGATTAAACCCAGAGCTTGTCTATAGGGTTAGTATGGCAAGCCAGCTTACTCCTGGGATTCATAGATTCTGTCTTCTAGGGCTGGCATTATAGGCGACTACATTTTATCTCACATTTTATGTGAGATCTGGGATCTGGACTTTGTTCTTTTGCTTGGGTGGCAAGTGCTTTAATCACTGAGTCATCTCCCCAGCCCTCTGAAACTTCTATCCAGACCTTAAAATTCCTGGAATATTTTTTCTTTATCCTATCTCCTTTCCCATATATTTATGCTACTTTTTAGTGGTAAAGCACATTTTAATTCAACTACTAAGTGTGTTCTTTTTTTTTTTAGTTTCTTTTATTATTTCATTTTTTTTTTAGTTTTACAAGCATGTTGAGTATTAATCCCTGCTTCCCTCCATCTCCCCTCCCTCCCATCACTCTACCTTCCTCTCATCAATCCATTTCATTCCCTCCCACCTTTCTGCCTAGCCACTTCTATGGACCTCAGAGTCTGGCTTGTCTACTCTTGTGGGGGTTCAGGCCTCTGTGACATACCAAGTTGCCTCTCTTCGGGCTACCCCATTGATAGGAGCATTTCCTTTTACTCATTCAGCTCTAGTCCCTTAAGTTGTTCTTATCTCTCTTGAATTCCTCTGTGTCTATAGGGGCATGTTGGTATGTTAGTCATTATGCAGGTCTGGTAAGGACAAGTCTCGCTGCAGTGAGATCCTGGATGCAGCAGTCCTGTCTTGAATGGAATGTCTTGTCCAATGGTGAACCTTCCTATCTTTAGGTTCTTACGATCTCACTGCCCTCTCTTCCTTGAGGTTTTCAAAGCTTTAAGATGGGCGAGATTAGGATGGCCTGATTCTGGGTGAGCATTGCTGGGCTTCTGCATTATGGCTGGCCATTGTCATTCACTTCACTGCTCTTCTACTTGTCCAGGCTTCTTCTGTCAGGGTGTTGAGATTCTCTACTTCTGTTGTAGAAGAAGACTTTCTAGGCTGAGTGCTAAGTGCTCTTCAAATCTATGAGTGTAATAGTAGCTATTTATGTAGCAATTTGGTGTACTGTCTTCCTACCTATAGGTTCATTGGCTGTTTCCCCCTATTGATCTATTTCCTTCCCTTTTTTAGGTTCTTGTTCTAGTTAACAGTAAGAGGAATGTATTCCCTTCTGACAAGGTGGTCTTGAGTTCAATCAGAAAGCTATTGGTTGTCTCCATGCCACTCATGCCACTATTACACTGGTGATCACCTGTTGCCATGGTGATTTATATTGCAATTTGCAGATCTTATGAGTTGATGAGGCTTATGATTATTTCTCTTCCCCAGCAGCTTCTACAGTATTCCTTAATACTGTGTAAGCTATCCAGCAAGGAGGGAATTCTTAGACCAGTTCCAGTTGCTATATTTTACCCATGTTCTGTGATCCATTTGTGTTGCATCTTCAATAATACTGATAGTTTTTTGTAGAGCAACCAGAACAATGGCAAAAGCCTATATTGTTTGGGGGCCTTTGAGACCTTTCTGACCAACATTTTATCAGGAAGTGCCACATTCCTGTTACTTCTAATTTATTTCTAATTGTCACAGGGTTCTAAGTGGATCAGCTCTGGGCTTTTTTTGTTTTGCCTTGTTTTCCTCACTCTATGCTCCTATAAATGTGTTCTTAAGACAGAAATCAAACTCTACTTAAAATATTGCTAGGACTAGATGTTTGCATGATCTCTATTATAAAATTATTTTACAGTGTAACTTATGTGACCTTCACTATCACAGTTTCACACTTGGATTTTAATCTATTCAAGTTTTCTAAAGCAAAGCACATCACTTAGCCAGTGTATGTTTTCTTTTTATGACTCTCATAAAATCTAAAGCTATTATTCTTAAATTTTAAAGCCCCAAATCTCATGTGGCTAGCACTATCACTATTAACAGCAATGTGTTTTTCTTTATTTATAAGATATTTTATATCTAAGATAGTATACTGTGTATATAAAGTCAATGCATAATTAAGCGGCTTCGTTAAGTTTAACTGAAGGATTGAGAGTCTTTATTTTACTGGTTATATATCTATATATTGTGAGTAGGGATGCCAATATATTTGTGGACATTTATTCACTGAAAAAATATTTATATAATACTTATCATGTGTTAGACACTGAACAGAAACTATTGAGAAATATAAGATATTATATATGATTTCCTATATGTTAGGAGAAATGAGTAGACATTCACATAAAAGTTATTTGATATAAGACTTAAATTACAAAATAACACAAGAATACAACATAGCATTTTGCAAATTGTAGTGTATGAGATAATTTTAGGCAGTTGACATAGTCACACATTGTATTGATGGTTATGTTTTTATTGTATATACTTTCACATCAATTTATGTAGAATATTAACAGCTCTAGTCTAAAATTTGCTATAAAGTTAAATGTACTTAAAATATGGGAATTATTTGAAGAAAATATTAAGTACAAATATATGATGGCAATATGTGGATCTAGAAAAATATAGTGTAAAACATGTAATTACTGAGCTTTGAAAGACTGATGAACTTCATATTAGGACTGGTACCAAAGCATGGGACAGTATGGCCCATGTGATAGAGTAAAGGAAGATTCTGGCAGGCTAAAAGGTCAGGGCAGGTTCTGTGGTTCAGGCAGAGAGAAAGGAGGATCTGTTTGGTGAGTTTCTTGCCACGATGAATGAACTTGGAGGTTAGAAATGATGTCATCTTATATGTGACAAAAGGAAAGAGTTTGGAGTTGAGGAGCTACTGAGGAAAAGGTGGGAGGAGGGGTGGCAAGCAGAAGGAGGCAGAAGCAAGGCTTGAGGGATCGAATGTCATACTGAGAGATCTGGGTTCTAACTGTTGCTACCATTCTTGGGGGAATGATCATGGAAGCTTCTGAATCGTCTTCTGAATCACATATGTAGCCCCTAGTAGAAGAGGCTCAATATTGTCAGACCGAAGAGGATTGCTGTCTGGGGCAGACATCCTTATCACCATTGACTGTTGTTTTACAGTGACTGATGACTTGAACAGCCAACTCCGTAGGAAGCAGCATTAGTGCCACTGTCATTAAAGGGGTGGGATATGTATTATATAGTTAGAATGGCATCAAAATATGGGATGGTGAGTGGCCTCAGTAGCTTTCATCAGTTTTGCTTGAGATTAACTTCCTTTGTCTAAATAGCTAGCTTGTACATATAACAGAGATATAGTGATGCTTTATTAGATCTATTGTAGTAGATTTTTTTTTCTCAGCCTGGGTTGTTGGATGATTCTCTCTCTCTCTTTCTCCCCTCTCTCTCTCTCTCTCTCCCTCTCTGTCTCTTTCTCTCTCTCTCTCTGATGGATGTGATGGAGTATGTGATGTGTGATGGATGTCCATGTATGCTCGTGTGAGGCTAGAGGTTGAGGTCACGTGTCTTTCTTACTACCCACCTTATATTTTGAGACATGGTCTTTTCTCATCACACTGAAGCTTACCATTTCAGCCAGACTGACTGGCCAGTGTACCACAAGGATCTGCCTGTCTCTGCCTTCCTAGCACTGAAATTAGAGACAACTGATCTGTGCCTAAGTACAGCTCCTCCACAGGCTGCCAGGGATTCACTCAGGTCCTCATGCTTGTACGTTACTCACTGAACCATCCCCCGTAGCAGCTTTCCTATTAAGTGTATATAACTATGGAGAGTTTCAAGTTCTCTTGCATATAACTGCCTTGATTCTCTCATTGACTTTTACTTTGGCAGGAGCCTGGGTATTTTCAACAACTTGGTAGTAGTTCTCCTATATTTATTCTGAAGTATGTTAAAATAAAAATTTGTCTTTTAAAAGGTAAACATGGAGGGTCTTGTAATGTTTTATAACAGAATTCAATTCAGAAAAATAATTATGAATAATAAAAACATTTCCAATTGTTTTATTCATTTGAAATTTTCTTAGTCAAGACATGCTTCAAGATGGTTCTGTTAACTCCTTTGTGTCAGTGACATCAAAGTGGAACTATTTTCAAACTGTCTCCTGTCCTCTAAGATAGGTGTGAACAATAACTGGTTCCCCCATCTCGCCTGCAATTAGAACAAGTCTGATTTAATTTATCTTTTATGTCTGTCCCCTGATGACACTTTTGGCCTTTAAAATGAAGATAAAAAAGATCATAAAGACTCTAAGAAAAGGGATACCTCTCCAGGTGGCCCAGAGTTCAAAACAATAATGACAGCCCTTGCTCACTGCTGATGCAGTAGCCACTAGGGTGATGCCAATTTTTTGGCATCTTTGATTCTTCAAGACAGAAAGAGAGGAGCAAGGCTGTACCTCAAAACTCTTTTAAGAGTACAATATAATTTTTTTTAAAAAAATCATACACATTAGCTATATTCTTCACAGCTTACATTTAGCAGCTATTAACATGTATAAATACAATACAATGCATATCTAGCTTCTTCATACATCCTTGTTAAACATATAAATTCTACTTTTCCAGACCTGAAGCCAGCTTTCTACTCGTATAGAATTTTATATATCCAACTGACATGTCGAATTTAATATAGTCTCTTACAACATGTTTACCCTCAAGTCCTCTCTATTTTTTAAATTTTTATTATTATTTATTATTTATTCAATTGTGTGTGTATGCGTGTGTTTGCATGTGTATGTATGTGTGTATGTGTGTGTAGAACCACGGACGAATTCGGGAACCACCATGGACCGCCTCCACCTCCTCCTTGTTTACTCTGCCCAGGGATTCACAGATTCCGCCCTACCAGGACCAGAAACGCAGGCTGCCCCCACTTCCACCTGGCGTCTATACGTGGGGTCTAGGATCTGAACTCAGGACCTTCTGCCTGCAAGGCGGAGGCTTAACCCCTGAGCCACCTCTCCAGCCCCAAGTCCTCTCTATTTTAATTAAGGGCTCCATCATTTCTCCACCCCCAGTTGTTCAAAACCTTTTGTTTAATCAGATCTATCAGCAAATTGATTTTGGCCTTCTGTCCGAGGTTCTGCTTGAAGAAAAGCAAGGACATTTTTTGTTGTCGTAAGTGTCACAGTTTTCCTTCATGTTGCTGGCAAATTCATGTCAAAGGAGCTTAGGAAAACAAGGGGGTTTTATTCTTTCTTATGGTTCTGGTTCCATTTCTTAGTCCAGGTTGGCAGGAATGCTCATATCAACATCAGAAATGTATACTATAGTCCACTACAGTCACAGAATTGCTGAGACAGGGACAAACCTCACTTATCAGACAGCAAGACTGCTGTCTTATGCACCTACCCGGCAATGGCCCCCCCTCCCCTGCTGTGGGCTGGGTCTTCCCACATCAAACAATGTCCTGCAGGCTTGCTCAGGGCTTGCCTTAGCTGCTAGTTCTTCACAGATGTGCCCAGAACTCTGTCTTCAGTTGTCAAATGGACACCTATATATCTCGCTAGCATACTGGGGACTTGGTTCCAGAATTCCCTAAGGCAGCACAGTCTTCAGATGCTTAAGCTGCTCATATAAAATAATACGATATTTGCATATGACCCTTCTCACTGTTTTCTCTTCTTTATAGCTATTAATACTGCGCTAGTCATGATCTAGCCACTGACACTTTTAGTCTGGACTGTTGAACAGTCTTCTTTGTGGTCCTCTTGCTTCTAGGAATGCTGTGTAACTGTGCTTCTCAAGATAGCTTAACAACTTCCAAAAGTGTTGCTTGGATCATGCATTTTTTGTTGTTGGTTAAAGTAATTGCAGGCCTCTCATTGCATCTAAATTCTTAGCCGTCGCTTCCAAGTACTGATGGATGGGCCTGTGTTCCTTGGAGACACCTCCCCTGCTGGTACCTCCTGCCACACACAACTTCCTTTCTCTCGTTGGAACATTCTGAGCTCTTCCCTTTTCTTGGAACTCTTGCTCCCCAGATAGGATTCTTCTTTTTAATTAATACTATAGTATAATGATCTGAGTATAGTATAGTTAGTATAATTACAAATTATTAATATAGTATAATTACAAATATAATTTTGTATAATTATAAATATTTATTAATAGTATATATTTAATTATAAATATATAAAATATCATCATAATTTGCTCCCATTTGTTTCCATGAGATGAGCATCTCCTCACTCACTATCTCTTCTATGCAGAAACCTCTCCTAAGTTACCCCACTTGTCCAAGTCACTCTTTCCTATAGCAGAAGAATGACATCATTTACTTAGTGCTTTGTCCTTTCTTATCTCTTGAGCAGCTCAGTTTGAGAAATCATGTCCTCTCCTTCAGGCTTCATTCTGATGCAGTTGGCCAGAGGTTTTTAATGTCTCCCTTCGATAGCTATTCTTTTCATTTCCTTCGTGGGGCAGAAACCAAAAGAGGGAGAATTGTCCCAATGAGAATATGAATGATATTCCATGATTGCTTCTTTCCAAAGTTCTCTCTCGACCTTGCCTTCTTTCCATTTGTTGAGACAGGTTTGGGAGTCTGAATTTTCTTTCCAGAATAAAATGTGTTTACTGTACAATTAATTGAAATTACACACGAGTTTAAAGCAGAGACGGAATGAGAGCAACTTTAGGAAGACTGGGATGCCTTTGCTACCCACTTCTTTCCTCCTCTGAGGTCATTCACCAAAATTAATATAATTAAGGAGGAAAAACAACATGCTGCCAAATTTTTTATGTAAATCTAATTATATTTTTAAAACACATTAAAAAATAGATGGAGGGAAAACAGCAATATGTAGGTCATCAGTAAATGGTTTTGAAATATTTTGTTTTCCTTTTATCTCTTGAATGTCTAGCTTTTAAAGTAAAACACTTGTTATTTTGTTTAATTTTTGCTTTGATAATCAGAAAACGAAGAGAGCTCTTTAAAGGAGAGAATTGCTGAAATTGAAACCCAAGGTGGGCCGTGAGCAGATGATCTTCGTTGCCAGGCACCAGCCACACAGCTCAATGGACTGTGTTTTATTTTCCGGTTTAGAGAAACTGGATTCAGGTTCACAACTTGGTTTGCGGTATAATTCTTTTCCAGACAAAAATGGCTTAAAAATCACATTGTACTACATAATAGAATTTTATTTCTTCCTGAGCAACAGCACCCAAGGGAAAGTTTGTGTTTCATTTGTTTTGCTGTTGTTTTTAGGATTAAAAACATCACTTCAATTGAATTGATAACGCTTGGTTCCATGGTAAGAAATGCTATTGAATTTAACAAGTTTAACAGTTGGAGCTCCAAGATTGTTGAAAATAAAGAATTAAGTTTGCCATCTTCCTGTCCTTTTTTGTTAAAAGAAATAGAGTATGTTGTACACAGCTTGGAGTTGCAATATCTTGACATTAGTGTCCTTGTGTTCTAGGGAGCCAGGAAAATTGGTGACTTATTTCCAAGTACTTTACAGTTCATAGACTTGGCCATGCATGTGGTTAGAAATGTAGAGCCTCTTTGAGTGACTGATGGAAGGTCACACCTGATGGGGGGTGGGGGAAGGAAATGCTTTCCTCAGTGGTGTCCCCACTGATAAATGATTCACACCCCATCAAGTGCTCAGACACATGCCATCAAATGAAATCCAGTGAGACGCTCATACAAAAAAATAAATAAAATAGATTAATAGGAGGGAGACTGACAGGGAAGAAGGAGGATTGTAGTGGGAAGGAGAGCGAAGCTGGAGCTGGGAATTGAGGTGTGAAACTGCCATAATTCACTGTATTCATGTATGAAGCAATAAAATAATTAAAAAAAGAAGAAATACAGATCCTCAGGCCCATTGCACACCCACAAAACCCGAACTGGATCAACAAAATCCTGGGTGATCATCAGGTGTATTGAGTATAGATTGTCTTAGTACACCTGTGCATTTCCAGACCCTAATGGCTAAACCCTGGGTATTGTTTACTCCTCTCTTCTTTATTTCTCTTTTGCCCCTAGCCAACGACTTGTGAAATCTATAGAGCAGGGACTCTTAACCTTGGCCTGTGAGCCTGTTTGTAGCGAGCTGTAGATGGTTCGTGAACCTTCTGAAAATCTACACAAAGTTAGATGTGAATGTACGCAGTCCAGTTTTCTTGATCTGCAAAGTCGTAAATACAGTGCTCTACCTTGAAACATGGATGGCTGTTATGTTACAAAATTATTACCCTTACCCAAGACATATCCAGAGAGAAGGGTAAAAAACCTCCAGCAACACACCTCTTTCATTGTTTTTTTTATTATTTATTCAATTGTGCATATATGTGTGTGTTCGTGTGTGTATGCATGAGTATGTGTGTGTATGTGTGTGTGTGTGTGTGTAGAACCACGGACAAATTCGGGAACCACCATGGACGCCTCCACCTCTTCCTTTTTTACTCTGCCCTGGGATTCATAGGCTCCACCCTACCAGGACCAGAAATGCAGGCCGCCCCCGCTTCCACCTGGCGTCTATACTGGGGTCTAGGATCCGAACTCAGGACCTTCCTCTTGCAAGGCAGAGGGTTAACCCCTGAGCCACCTCTCCAGCCCCTCTTTCATTGTTTTAACAGTGAATCAATTGACCAGAGGGTAGCTCAGAGAAGCAGCCTTGTTGTTCCCCTGATCAGACTCTGCTTCATCAGTCCAGATGTGCTCAGTTTAAGAGAAAATTGCCTGTTCATTTCCCCTAGGTCTTGCATATTCTAGGGTACGTAAAAAAGATACATGTCTGCACCGCAGGAGTTTTGTGCCTTAACTTTATCTCTTTGGCTGGTTTGGTTCTCTAGGACAGAGATCTTCTATCTTGGATGAGGTTAGAATCACCCAACCTCAGAGCAATTGAACTTGGTTCTTAGAACCTGGGGATGGGGCCATGCCTACTGAGTTTCGTTTAGTTTTGTTAACCCTCTCCTGGTGATTTTAAAGGACAGCTAGGTTAACAACCACTTGCAGAGAGCAATGTGTCCATTAAACTCCAGAATGGTTGCCTTGGGGAATCACGTATCTTTCATTAGTTAAGGGACCGTTGACTCTGCTCCCTCTGGGCAACTAAGTTCCTCTTTGTGTTGGAATGTCATTATCTACACACCCTACTGGGTTGTTTGTCTTTATCATGTCAAATGTACAAAGAAGTTGTTCCGATGTAGAACTGACTTCAAGAACTATGGAGTCTTCTGACTTCTCATTGCAGCGCTAATTACCAATCTAGCTCTGAAAAGCTCCCTGATTTTGATATTATGTGTGACTTTTCAAATGCAGTAAATCTGAAAGGAATTTCTCTCTTGGGCTCCTTGAGAAAGAGTCCTTGATGCACTGTAAGAATGCTGTAAATGAATAATTGTGCTATAACCAAAGAATTAAATTGTAAAGAAACTTTTTTCACCCATTAAGAATACTTGGCTGATACTGTAGTTGTAAAATGAACATTCAGACATCTTGCAAGTAAGAACGCATAAGAATCAGCAAGATTCGAGGTGTCAAAGAGAACATGAAGGAGCAACATTGATTCAAGATAATTTACTGTGGCCAGAAATGCCTTTCACCAAATAAAGTGTTATTTGTATGACAAAGTCCCCATTTAGAAAGTGCCAGCTCAGACACATTTACACATTGATGTCCAATTACATACTTAACGTTTTACCATTTTGTATTTCAAGCATTTCTAACAGTATTAGACTTCACAGGACGTTCTCTGAAAAATAACCCAAGAGTTTATCCATGTATTGTGCTCCTATACAAAAAGATTTCTGACAATATAAATGTGTGTCTTCTCACTCTTGTGGGGATTTCCATGGGAATTGGAGGGATCTGTGCTCACCTCATATTCACCTCTAGAAAGGATTCATCGAAGGTGTTCATTTAATTCTAATTCTTTCAAGATGCTGGTAAGGTACTCCAGAGAAAGATAAAATAGCTTTTATGTCATTTAGAGTGGGAGGTGGGGATTGGAATTGCAGAATAATTTAAATATAATTGAAATATCAGGTTGGGCTCCACATTAATGAAAAAGGTGGAGTTTTTAATTTCCTTAGTACTGAGGTTTTAGTTTTTTTCAGTTAAGAGAGAAAAAATATTCAGAAAGATACAATGTTAATTAGGCGACACCAACTTTTCTTTACTTCTTTGGTTCAAGGGTTTCTTGGTTGTCTCCTGGTAAATACATCTTTGTTCTAATTGCTCTTAGGTATTTTTCACAGTGAAAAAAAACTTAAAATATTATGTTTGTGTAAAAAGTCAAGCAGGGCAGAGATCTAATGAAGCTTTGTTGTCTCAGTGTTTGATGTATAGAGAATGAAGAACGACCTAAATGTGTATCAGATGCAGTGAAAAAGTAAATTCACACCAGTGGGAATCTCAGTGTGCTGCCCACTGTGTTGAATACCTTGGCAAGGGGCATCCATTTTTGCAAAGGTCAAAGTTGAAGGCTTCTTGAGAAAGCTTACCAGTTACACATTTCTGATATAGCCCAACAATGAATGCAGTCTGACTAAAAATTGGACTAGGATTCGGATAACCAATTTTTCAAAAATTAATAACAAATGGTCAGTAAACATCTGACAGTGCTCAACATCATAAATAATTAGAATGAACATATGTCAAAACCACACTTCATGTTCACTTGAATAACAATTCTTTAAAACAATATCAACTGGAATTCTAGGAAATACCAAGTGATGATGAGGATGTGGAGAAATCAAAACCTTGTGTGGTGCTAGTGAGATTTAATGTGGTGGACTTGCTGTAGAAGACAGTTTGTAGTTCCTTTAAAAATTAAAAAAACGAACTGCCATCTGATCTAACCATCCTGCTTTGGGATATAGATGCAAAATAACTGAAAGGAGGTTCTTTATTCACAATAGTAAGAGATGAAGCAATCAAAATGGTGATTGACAAATAGATGGAAACACAAAATGTTATTACTTTCAATGGGATAGTTTTCACCTTTAAAGCAGAAAGAAAATATGTTACATCTTACAGCATGAATGGATCTTGGTAGCATTACACTAAGTAAAACAACCAGTCACAAAGAATAAACACTCACAATTCCACTTATTTGAGGTGCCTAAAATAGCCAAGCTCTTAGAGTTAGTGGATAGAGTTTAAGTTTTGCAAGATGTAAAAGGCCTTGAGGTCTGTTGTACAACACAGTGAATATATGTGATATTATTTAACTGTCCATGTACAAATGGCTATGATGGTAAATTTTATTTTTTTAAACTACAGTTTAAACATTTTAAAAATAATGACTCCAGTGGACAGTATCAAGACGAGCAACTGACATTTGCTGGGGATTTATAAGTGTCAGGTCCTGGTTACAAATGCTTCACGTGGTTAATCTCACTTTGTAGTCATAGTAACTTCATGAAATCTATACTACTGCTGCCCTTACAGGCCCAGAAACATATTCAGAGAGGTTAATACTTGTGCAAGATCAGAGGGGGGAAGAGGAAGCTTCAGCTCCAACTCATCTTGGCAGCAAAGCCCATCTTTTTGATGTCTATGTCACACAGCTCCAGTCTCAGGGAGATGGACATGTTTAACGTATTAATAATTGCATTCCTTGTGAAAAATAATCAATACTAAACTAAGAAGTGTCCTTGCTTCAGAAGCACTAAAATGGGAGCATGGACTGTGGCTTCGTAGTCCCGGTGCCCTTCTTTTCTTCATTGAAATTTCCTGAGCTCGTTTGATTCAGGTAACCTTCAGAATCCATTTATACTTCATGAGATGGTCAATTCTGTGTCTAAAATGCTCCTCTGAGTTTGTAGTTATAGACAAAGGTACCACATCTCTCTGGCACAGGAAGGAATGTTGTGAAGTTCTAGATAAAGAACTCTGTGAGGTTGGCCTGATGGTGCATGTCAGTAATCCCAATAGTTATGAGGTTGAGGCAGGAGGATTGTGAGATTGACGCTAGCTTGGGCTACATAGCAAGTTCCAGGCTAGCCTTGATTACATAGTTAGTTCTAGGTTGGCCTGTTCCGCACGAGACCCGCTCTCAAAAAGAAAAAGGAAACAACTTTCTGGATCTTGCTCTGGCTTGAAGGTTGGTCACTATGGCCACATATCTCCTTCCTCATGTACTTTTCTGTATCTACTGTTCCCCATCCTCTAAAATACTGCAACAGGAAGAGGAAGAAACAGCTGGAATAACGAGGTCAAATAAAGTAATTCATGAGCCCGATTTGGCTGAACTGACAAGACAGTATGCAACCCAGATCTCTTTGCAGAAGGATGAAATGTATGTCCCAGGCATGGGCAGGTAGGGCAGCAATAATGATTAGAGTACTCAATAATTTTTGGAGGGTGATGTGGGTAGGAATCTCTGGATCTCTACACTTGAGACATTCCAGGGTGGGAAAATGTCATGCTATTATAAAACTTTTGCATCTGGAAATGGGGGCACATAGGAGAGTGAAGACATGGGGTGAGGTTTCAGAATTAGAAATTCAACATAGGGAGGGTCTTTACATAGCAGAGTCAAAGGCATGTGTGGGTGTGCACTGGGTGGGATCTAGCTGTGTCATTTACTGTAAGGAGCTTAGAGAAGGCTGCTCGTTAACTTCAGGGCATAGATTCCTGGTCTGTCAAAATGAATTAGTGATACCAAAATTAGAGGATTGTTTGGAAGATGAAATGAGATAATGTGTTCAAAATATCCAGAACCTCAAGCAGCTTCTCTACCTAAAGTTCAGCTTGGAGATGAAGAGATTGAGTGTCCAGCCTTCTCACTGAATGGTGTGAATTTTTGCCTCAAACTCTTCTTCAGTATTTTGCACACATTCATCTTGTCTGAAATATGAACTTTTCAATCAGACCTTAGCTTTAGTTTTTACTAAGCAGAACATAAACTTGAAGGCAAGTATGTTTCCCAGTCTTTACAGTGATGCACCATTTTCTTTAGAATCTTCAAGATGCACACTGTAAATGATGTCCTTTATAGGTATTCGCCGTGTCTACTTACCTTTCTAGATATGTTAAATGCTGCTCAGTGATCCTTCAGTTCCTTGAGAGAACTCTAATCCCTTCACAGCTCTATCATTCAGAACACACTTTAGGGATACTTTCTTAATGATTATTATTTGAAAAGAGAACTACTTGTATTTTTAAAATTGCTCTTTAAATGTGATACCAGCATGTTTGTTTTCTAAGTGGAATTGATAATGGCATTGGCTGGGTGCACAGCAGGCTTAGAGGAAGGCAACTCATTATGAATAGGACTTGCATCCTTCATTTGGGCCGCAGCTGAATGCTCACCTTCTTTATTAGGCTTCGCTGGAATAAATACAGCAGCAGCATCTCCCAGAACCCCATTTTGTCCTGATT
Source organism: Typhlomys cinereus (assembly GCA_023101885.1). Classification (NCBI taxonomy): domain Eukaryota; kingdom Metazoa; phylum Chordata; class Mammalia; order Rodentia; family Platacanthomyidae; genus Typhlomys; species Typhlomys cinereus. The sequence continues at coordinate 1,277,452 of JALPQD010000230.1, read as the reverse complement.
ATCGTTTCATACAATTTTTTCAAACATAATTGCAACATAGTCAGAGTTGTCTTTTGGCTCAGATGTCTTCAAAGAAACATAACACAATAATTAGGTGATTACAGTTCATCCAGAGACTGCTTTAGTCTGAAGAAAAATGGGAGAATGTATGCTTAATATTTAGAACAATATTGAAAAGCTAATAATACTTCATTTGATATTTGCTTCATAAGATATTTACTTTTATGTGTGTGTGTGTGTATTTGTGTGTGTGGGCATGTGTGTGTGCGCACATGCATGTGTGTGTTAGGATATACATGTGTCGTTGCATGTATGTGGCGGTCAGAAGACAGCTTTCTGGAGTCAGTTCTCGCCTTCCATCATTTGGGTTACAGGAACTGGTTAACAAGCTTGGCAGCAAGCATTGTTACCTGCTAAACCATCTACTGGCCCCATAAATTTTTTTAACAATTCATTTGGGGTGAGGGAATTCAGAATAAGTCCACATTATGATTGTCTGATGTATAGAAATGTTCGTGAGGATACCTTTTTCCCTTTGTAACCTTTTTTCTAAGGCAGGTTTAAGTGACCATTTCACAGTGTTTTTCCTGGGCTGGTCTCTGTTAACCCTGAAAACTTCCTGTTCTAGAAAGCGCCTCATTTCCAGCATGTTTGTCCTGTAAACTTTCTCACAGAATGACTTTCGCTGATTGCATTCCCATTGCTAATAAGATCTTCACTCTTCTTTGTTTAGGAAATTGGTATTTGAGTCTAATTTCTTGGTTAAATTCAGATTCAACTAACTTATGCGCCTCCCGACAAGCGGCCGGCCGGTGGCGAAAGCGAAGAGAAGACGAGAAAGGCAGTGAAAGAAAAGGAAGCGTCTCCTTCAGCTCCTCCCCCTCGTCCCTCTCGCTTTCCTTCCTCCCTTCTCTCCCCCCTTCCTCCCTTCCCTCCCTTCTCTCTCCCTTTCCTTCCCTCTCTCCTTCTCTCCAAGCCCTCCCTCCCCCCTTCCCTCCCTTCCTCCCCCTCCCTCCCTCCTTCTTCCCTCCTCCCTCTCTTCTTCCTTCCTCCTTCCTTCCTTCCTTCCTTCCTTCCTTCCTTCCTTCCTTCCTTCCTTCCTTCCTTCCTTCCTTCCTCCTTTCTTTATTGTATCCTTTTACTAGATGTATGTAATATCTGATCATTTCTCTTCTTGTGAATTTAACAGTTGTTAGTAAGTCGCTGATTAGCAAAACATCTTAAAAAATCCATTCTCACTTCAAGCTTCTTCTTCTGGACTGATGTTAGTATCTAAAACTCACATATCAATACACCAAGATGGAATGGCTTAAACCACTGACATTAATTTCCTCACAGTTCTAGAGGCTGAGCCATAAGGTGAGGCAGGAAGGGGCTGCTTTCCTCTATGGCCCTGTCTATCTGCACCTCCTGTCTTCACATCATTTCCCCTGTGTACTGTCTATGTCCTAATCTCTTCCTGTAAGGACTAGAGTTCACATAGAAAACCAAATTAATGTTAATTACCTCTTTAAAGATAACTGTGAGGTACCAGAGAATTAGGGACCTTAACGTGTGAGTTTGAGGGCACCTGTCAGCCTGTAGGACATACACGCCTTCATCACTGCCCTGGGTTGGCCTTTCACCCCGTTCCAGATGGGTGAGTAATGGCTGGTCCAAGCTGACTAGCAGTCCCCCTTCTTTGTCTGGAAGGAAAAGGTGTAAGCATTCATATGAAGTGAAGCTCCTGCCAGGCCACTGAGGTGGGAGATGAGGCTGCTGGGGGCATTAAAAGGAAACCGTAGGAGCAGAACAGGGCAGACACAGCCCACCCTGCTGATTGACACATACCTCTGCACAGCCAGCAGAGAGGCAGAAGATGGAAGATCTCAGAAAGACTGTAGAGTCTTATTTCACCAACTCTGCCTTCTTCCTGTGCAGTTTTCATGTGCAGTGACTAGTCTTTAGTTTCTCAAAAGCCCCCTTCTTATTCAAGTTTTCTGTTGTTGTTTCAAAGGTATCTTACGTGACATGTCTCTTAAATGATCTCCCACTCATTCAGTAGCTCCAAAGTCAGTTCTTTCTTACTCCTCACTCCTTGCAGCAGCCTCCCTTGTCTCTCTCCATTTTGCATTTCTTTCTAATTCTCACTTTTTTCCTTTTTCCCTCTGAAGCCTTCAGCTTCTCCTAGTAATGGCTTCTTTTCTGCCGTGCCTGCAGTTGTAGGCTGGAGAAAAACAGAATATGAATACTCACACATAGTAGGTATGTTGGTTAGATATATCGGTGTCAACTTGACAATGGAAGGTGAACTCTGGGCCTATCTGGGAAGAATTAGTAATTGAGGCATCCTGAGCAAGCCTGCAGGAGGTTATCTGATTGACATGGGAAGACCTCGCCCACAGTGGGTGGGAATATTTCTTGGGCAGGTGAATAAGGATGAAGAGCTGGTTAAGTGCTTTGGTATACTTTGGTGTACTTGGACAGACCTGCAGTCTAGTATGTGAGGTTTGCCCCTCTCTCAGCAATCTCTGTGGATATGGTGTGGCTGGTTCCCTTGACTCCTGGTGTTAGTATGACTCTTCTGCCAAGCTAGACTAAAAACTGTAACCGAGACTCATAAAAGACAATAAAACCCCCTTGTTTTCCTAAACTCTGTGGTCTTGAATTTATCAGCAATATGCAGCAAAGTACGGCAGTAGATTGCCTGTTACATCTGATATATGCTTTTTTTCTTTTTCGTTGAGCTAGCGGTTATGCCAAATATGTGTTTGCCTGGTTGGATAGTATTCTTCAGGAAATAAAATCTATACCCTCTCTCTGTATTGCATGATAGGTTAAGGGTGCACAGGATCTTCTCTGCACCTTGGGGCTAAGGTAAAGTTCTTCTTGCCATTGAAAAGAGAGAAAGCAACTTCAGATCATCTTAGTAGAGATACTTTGCACGGGTCTGCCTTTGTAGTAATAGAACCTTTAGGTTATGATTATGTTTGTGTGTAATCAATTGCACATCCTTCCTGAGACCCTTGGGTTGACAGTTATGATGCAGTGTGTTAGCAGTAGGATGACCACATGATGCAACATGCCAAGGTGAACTACAGGAGATGATTCAACAGGCACTTGTCAGGTCTCTCTGGAGCAAACTGTGATTATTATCACTCTAATTAGAGTTCTATAAACGTGATTGCAACTTTGTGAGATGCATCACAAACGGTTTAGCGATACAATATTTAACCCCAATAATCACATAGTCACTCAAACTCAAAAATTGCAGCTGCTAGGAATATCAAAGTTTAAAGTATTAAAAATTTAATGAAAGCATATTTAATTTTTAAAGTCCTGGGAATCAACGGACATAGCTTCAATCCAAAGCGTGGATTAAATACCCACCAACTTACAGAGCAGAACATCTGTGAAGAGGAAAACTCAGGCACCTCTCTTCCCTGAACTCCTTCAATTAGGGAAGATCTGCAGCCAGATGAGATGTGATGTGCAAGAGAGTCACAGGCTGCTTCATGCTCTGTTTAAACTGCACCAGGGGCTCGTGGTGACTTTCTGTCCATAACTCCACAAATAGTGGAAGCAGAGTGACAGCTTATCCTAAAGCTTGAATGTGAAATAAATCTGCTGTCACTAGCAGAATGTGAAATGACAGGCCGTGACTCTGACATTGTCACACAAATACTAAGATGCACACAAGCTCAAAATAGACGGGGTATGGGAAATATTAGCGGTGTGCCTAGGAGAGCAAGGGAAAATGACAACAGAACATTCTTTGTTATGGCTCAGACTTAGCTAATGATGTTCAAACCTCAGTCTGTCTGGTAAAATGGGCATTTTCATTCCTTTTCTCCCTGTAGATCTTGAGTCTCTCTTCAGAGGCATTTACCCTTCTTTTACTATGGTTCCTTTATAGCAGCAGGCCAAGATGAAAACACAGGTGTCTATAGAAGAAAGTGGAGTTCCAGGGAAAAGTTAAATTAAATAAAATTATCTGAAGAGTAAATAAAGCGTGTCATTTGGTGTTTATAGTCTGACACACCAAATGCAGGAAGTCAATAGATCTGCTTTCTGTGTTGAACGGCTGGGCCCTTGGGAATTTTGGTCTTCTTCTACCTCCTTGAGATCTGTATTCTCCTTCTTGGCTGAAGGGTAGCGTCTTCATGTCACATGACTGCACATGGAAGGAGCGATCATGAAGGCCAGGTCTCCTAATCCCTAGACCCTTCTGTTGACCCCTAGGCAGCTTGCTTATAACAGATCTGCCTCTAGCTTTCAGTTCCCCTAAGAACTCAAGCCTGGTAGGAATCCACTAGACTGTGATGGGATGGACTTTTGGGTCAAACCTCTGAATTAATAATGTTGCCTTGCATCAAGATGCCAGTTTGAGGTGGTTAGTTTTTCCAACAAAAGCAAGAACATTCTGTTGATAATCTCATGTCTAGATAAAAGAATTAAAAAGATGACTCACAATGATATTCACTGTAGCTGAACCACTCTGGACTTAAGCAAATATGTAAGTGTTTACCTCAGTGACTCCCAACACAGAGAATCTGACCTTCAGCAATATCGAAAGGTAGTAGTAGTGTGAGGAGTTGGGGTATCAGTAAATGGTTGATAAGAGGTGGACATCCATAAATAATTTAAATAATTCAAAAAGGCTTACAGAGATAATTAACAGGAAAACAATATATAGATTGTATCTTCAATAAATAATAGAAGATAAACAAATCATTATTTAATAGTTGCACATGTACAGATAAATGGGGAGTTGGGGAGATGTACAAATGATGCAAAATTTCAGTCAGACAAGAGGAAAAAGATCAATTGAATGACATATTAATGACAGTTAATAATATATTTCAGTCTTGAAAATTGCTTATAGTAGATTTTTAAGTGTGTTCACCACAAAAATCATTACTGTGGAGGCAAAGCATATTAATTAGCTCAATTTAGCCATTCCACATGTCTAGATATTCCACATCAACAAGTTGTACATAATAAATATGTAGAAATTCTGTTTTTCAAATATATAATAATTAAGAATAGGACATGGAGAGTAACACAAAATTAGAAACAGATCAAGATTTTATAGCATATACCCAAAAGGGGAACTAGAAGATAGTTTGATGGTATAAAGTATGGGGAACAGTGGATTAGCTTGGGACAGAATATAAGTCTCAAGTGGAGATAAACTTGGCCAAGGAGCCAAAGGGTAGGACTTCCTTATTGAGCAAGTTCTGGAACCTTCGCAGCTTAGGTTCACAGAACAGTTGAATCTACAGACTTCCTACAGTGTTCTGAGGATCCTTACCCCGGTGAGTTTTATAGATCCACTTTGGGTCTTGCTAAGACCATAGGGCTTGCTCAAAGCCCTCACAGTGACTCTGGGCCTTACGTTAGGAGCTCTCCTCTGCTTCTTCTCTCGCCCTTGGCAGAGTCACCAGCTCTTCCACAGGGTGCATAAGGTGTGTTCCCTGTGAGCACGTGTGGGCGAGTTGCCTTGCTTCTTATATCCTTCTCTGTGTCTTGCAGGGAGAGGAGGTCTGGGCCTCACAGTTTTCTAGTTATTTATTCAGTGTTCTTTCCACTGATCCATGGTTTTGCTTTTGACCTGGGCTTCTTCAGAATGAGTGACCCATGCCAGACTACTATTTTTTTTTTGTCTATTCTTGCTTGTGTTTAATTTGTGGACAACTTACCCAAGTGTTGGCCACTGACTTCATTTTACAGTTGCGTATATGTCTGTCTGCTTGACTTTGGTTCCCTTCATTGTATAACCATGGAGGTGCTGTCTTTTGTTCTCAGTGAGGGAATTTAAGAGATTAAGTCAGTTTTAATTTATTTTCTCAAATTTAGCAGAAAAAAACAGCTTCAGGAATAGTAGTCATATATTGTGAAAAAGCTGTTGAATTGCACATAATTAATTCATTGATTTATTAAACCTCAAAGAATAAATTTCAAGTTGAGCATTGTGAAAACCTCACATAATAGCTGCCAAGTCATATACTAATTCTAACACAGTGTATGGCTTACATTTTCTCTGTGCAACTTGGAAGTGGTGACACATTGTTTTTCATCAGGGACTATTGTATCTATCTTGGAAATTTTGTTACTCTTGTTCATTAAGTGAATAACTTGCCTGGAAGAAGGATGGCTGCTGCAAGTCAGTTTCTTGTTAATGAATCTTACTGTTGGTTTTAGATTCGTGCGTAGGAACAGACTGGTAGGAAAACAATGGTGTGCATGTGATTCTGTGCTGTGACCTGATGGGAGACGGGAGGAGGGCTTTCTGCAGTACCAAGTGGAGTTTATTCAACTCCAGAGTTACTCTACCGCCACAATCACCCACAGACAACTTTCCGAAGTAGCCTAAGATCAAGTAATTAATGAAACTCAGGTAAAAAGTTAAGCACACAAATATTCAAGATGTAGGAAGATCAACTACAAATATAAGGTTCGAGTGATTCTTAAAATAACAATGCATTCTTTAAAATTCAATTTTAAGATGTAGTCATTTTGAGGTTTTGTATAACAGTCTTCATTTTTCAAGGTTCTGGTGGTTATTATGTTCTGACCTAGTGACTGTCTAATATTTTGTCCAGCGATAGAGATTCTCAGCTAACTATAAGGTGATTGCTTCAAGTATGGTCATCAGGCTTCAGAGTGCATGCATGCCTCTGGGAGAGGAGCAGAAAGAACACAGGGCACGGAATGGAGGCTCTGGGATGGTGTGCTTTTCTCTGGGGGGTGGGGACAGTGCACATTGGATGCGAGAGAAGATGGTAAGAGCTGGCTGGGGGCCTTGTGGAGAGCAATTGGCTAGCCATTCTCCCCAAGGATTTTGTTTGTTAATGCTTTCTCCCCCTCTTGATCCCTCCCCATTGACTTAAAAGAACATGCCCCTGACTTTCAAGGATCTCAAATGCTTCCATTTAGAGAAACATAAAAATCGAAAACGAAACTTCCAGATGAATTTCAAGATTAGTGTGTTATTTTGAACAGAGTTAATTTTTCAGCTCTAGTTAGAGACAGAATCAATTCTTGTACAGGAACTGGAGATATTGAGCCCTGATTGCAAGTGTCGGCAGGTTATTATTAGAACTGCAGAAATAAGATCTTCACATTCTGTCAAATGATTGTCATGTCTCTTTGTAAGTATTTATTAGATGAGATTTTCTAAAGGCTGCTTCCTCACTGTTACGTTCTTTTAAGATCCATCACAACAATATGTGATGAAGTTGTAGCCCAGCATTTTAAATCATAACTGAAGCTTTGAAATACTCCTTTGCTTTAGGAAAGTAGTTAATGTTATTATATCTCCTGCCAAAGTGAAGACAGGATACAATAATAGTTACTCTGTTGTTTCTTTACCAGTAACCTGATACATTACCAGTCTGTAATAGGGAGAACATGTTTATCTAGAACGCTACTGTCTATATATGATTGTTATTATGGGTTACCTTAGAGTGTTTTTCACCTTCATTAAGATAACCAGTAGCTTGGCCCTCTGCAGGGTCATTAGGGTTTGTTCCATGTGTAGGGTGTGTGTGTGTTTGTGTATGTGTATGTGTGTGTGTATATGTATGTGTGTGTGCGTATACATATGTATGTGGGTACTGGTGAACAGAGATTAACAACGGCTGTCTTTCTCATTTGCTCTCTTGCAGTCAGCCTGCAGCATTACTGATACATGACCATCAAACGGCTTAAGGGAACAAGGGGTTTATTTCCTTATGATAGTCCGGTTACAATTCTCAGTCCAGCTTGATGGGAGAGCATGCACCAACACCAGGGCCAAGGGAACTGGCCACACCGTCACTGCATAAACAGCTGAGAGATGGACAATCCTTACTTGCCAGACCAGCATTTCTGGCCAAGTGAACAAAAGGATGACAACTCTCTCAATCAGCTCTCCATGATTTATCCAGGGCCTAATCCCACCCACCATGGGCTGGGTCTTCCCCATCAGCTAGACAATCTCCTTCAGGTTTGCTCTGGGCTTAACTCAACCATCAACTCTCCACAACTGTGCCCAGAGCTCAGACCCTCAAGAGTCAAGTTGACACCGGTGCTTAACTATGACACGCCCCTTACCTTAGTTTTGGAAGCAAGGTCTCTCACTGCTAAAGTTCACTAATTCGGCTAGGCTGGCTGACCAGTAAGTCTCTAGGCTCCCCCTCCCTCTGCTTCCCCATCATTAGAATTATGTGTACATGGCACTGCACCTGGTATATTTTTTGCTTGGTGTTGGGAATCAAACTCAGGTCCTCACGCTTGCACAGCAAGTGCTTTGTCAACAGAACCATCCCCAGTCCTTCTTCCACCGCAGTGGTTGAGAGCTTGCAATGTCATCCTCTTCTCATGTACATGCGCAGGGATGCTGATATTGGGTATTTAGGAAGTATTTGCTTGTTTTGACTTTAGAGAAGAGGCAAGTTTGCATCAAGTTAGACTTTTCTAAAGTAAAAATGGAAGGCCAGGAAGCTGGTTCATCAGACTGAGGCACTTGCCATTCAAGCCTAATGACCCAAGTTCAATCCCACATAAGAGTAAGAGAGACTCCTCAAAGTTGTCCTTTGACTTCCAGACCTTTCCATGGCTCCCTGGCATAATAAAAAGAAAATTTAAATGGCAGAGAAGATATTTCAAAAACAAAACAAAACAAAAAACCACATTTCAAATATGAAGTTCAGTTAATTGTCAAGGACTCTTTAAAAGCTAATGATTAATGGTAGTCACATTGAAGAGACTTAAAACCAGTTCCTGAGTTCACAGTTGAGAAGGATTCAAACATTCTTTCCTTCATACTTTCATGGTATTTTTAGGGAAAGTTGGCAGAAAATATTAGTTTAAATTTTTTGGTCTGCTTTCTTACTAAGAGCACATTCTGAGTGAAAGAAGTCTTCACTAGCAGCAAATTTTTGGCTCACGGCTATGTAATGCAGTATTTCCTCAGTGCTTGCATTATGATTCAGCGGATACACCTCGGTAAGCAAAACAGAAACTGAAGGCACCCAGAGAGCCAGCAGCTCTGGCAGTGAAGCATGGAGCCCACACCAGGATACAGAGTGGATTCCAGCCTCTGGAACCAAAAGTTCTATAGGAAAAGACTGGCTCTTAAAAATGTCCCAAGGGGAACGAACAATTTCAAAGTATTCTATAACTCATATGTGTGTGTGTGTGTGTGTGTATACCAAAGGGCACATACCAACAGTAACATCAGTAATCATCTTGGATTGCTCTGTATCCTTATTGCTTTACTCTGGGGTTTCCCTAGGCTCTGCCTTTCATGATTGGAATTACAGTCGGCTGCCATTTGCACCCAGCATTTTTACATGGGATCTGGGATCCCAGCTTAGGTTCTTTTTTTTTATTAATACATTTTTTATTATTATTTCAGCTCATACAAACTTAATAGGTACACCAGTTCCCTCCCTCCCCCCCCCCCCCCCCGTATTCCCTGCTCCCCCTCCCCACCCCCCTCCCTCCCCATCCCCCAGTGCCCCCGCCCCAATTCCCAGAGAGTCCTTTCTTGTGCATGCCTGATTTTCCTCTGGGCCCTCCTCTCCGATGACGTACAAGGACCCAGTGGCCTTTCCCTGAACCCTTTCCCGTGTTCCCCTTAGGTATAGGAACACTGCTGTGGCTGCCAATCCCTTGCCTCCAAGGATCTTGGTGCCTTTAGCAGATGCTAGACTTTGTGAGGTCAATAGTGTGTTGGACAATGCGCAGGGCATGTAAAGTCCAATTATGATTGCTACAGCCCTAATTTGTATGGAGTATCTTGCATATCATTGCTCCTCCCATCCTTTTGCTCTTACACTCTTACCGCCCCCTCTTCCGCAAATTTCCCTGAGCTTCAGGATTGGGAGAGATTAGGCTGGCCTAGTTCTAGGTGGTTGATATAGAGTCTCTGAAGTTCTAGATTGTGGTTTGTTGATTTTCTTTTGCAGTTTTCCAGCTTAGGTTCTTTTGCTTGTAAGGCAAAGGTTTTAACCTCTGAGTCATCTCTCCTTTCTTTCTCCTAGTCCTTTAGATTTTATTTAAATAAAAATATATTAGAATATCTTATTATTTATACAGGCTTTGTTGTCGCGGTTGGCATCTGTATAATTTCACAGTGTAGCTCCTTGGGAAGAATAGGTTTGTAGGAGATTTTAGTAAGGAGAACTTCTGTCCTTTAAGACCAATACAGATAGCACTATTGCTTTTAGCTCCTGAACACTACTTGGAAGTCAGTATCTCTGTCCTGTTGTCTTGGGTTAGGCTCTGATTTGATCAAGACTACAGATGCATATATATGCAAAAAGCAATTTAAAGTGTGGCTCATATTCTGAACTTTTGTCTTACAGGAACAAAAAAGAGAAAGAGATGGGGAAAATCTATAGATAAATCACCTATTAAATAATGAATTACATGTTAGACTTAAGCAGACTTAATCATTGCCTGTTTCATTTTTGGCATTTTTGTGGACACTTCCCTAATTTGCATACTCACTGTCAATTCTCATATTATTTAACATATGTATGCATAGTCAGAAATATCAATATAATGGTCTTAAGAACCGAGAAGTATTTTAGTCTATATACCAAATTTTAGAAAATTTCAAATAAGTGAGGTGGCACTTAGAATTGTGTGTAAAATGAAGATTAATGGCATATTTCCTAAATATTTCTGTACTCTTATATTTAGAACACTTAGCATCTTGGTGGTAAGACTGATTTTCCTTTGGAAAACTGTCCTTTCCCTCATTCCTAATATGTGTTGCTTCCATCCCAAGCTCAGTGATGGGCCTATGGTATATTCTGGCCTATTAGGGGATTGATTTTCTTTGGCTATAGTGTTGGATACTGTAGGGAATATGTGACTCCTTTTGGACCAATGAAAGGCCCAGCATTTTTATGAAAGCACCCAAGAAAAATATGTTCTGTCTACACTACTGAAATTTTACTATGAGTAATGATTTCTGAAGTTACTGTAATGCTTAAGAGTAAAGCCCCCATGAAGGGCAGCTGGGATAAGAGACAGACAGGGGCGCCCAAGTTCCACTGCAGCATTGACTGACTCTTTCGTTATGTATACAAATGAATTTCCTTTCTATGGTTATGCCATAGCTGCCTGGGACTTTTGAAGATATACTGTAGAAAAACAATGAGTTGCTTATGTAAGCCACAATGCAGAAGGACACAAAGATGAATAAGCTGTAGTCTCTGCCTTTAAACAACGTATAGTCTGACTAAGGATATAGATATTTATAAAAACAAGCCATAATATGAAAGTGCTGCTTTGACGGAGTATGGAAGCATGATGAAGTACACTTGTTTGGTGGGAGGGAGGGTGCCAGAGAGAAAAGGGCAGGCGAAAAGAAACTGTAGGAAGATTTGAGATGATATTTGAGCTAAGCCTTGTAAATTAGAGCTTGATGGATGAACACAGTAGCCAAGTACATTATAATATGAGGGGTAATGATGAACAAAGTAGCTATGAATTGTAATTGTGCACGAAGATAAATAATATATTGTGGCTAAGACACAGGGTATGGAGGGAGAAGAACAGTAGAAGATGAGCCTGGAAAAGTATATTAGACAGAAATTATGAGGATTTTCACGTCAGGTCCTCTACAGAGGCAGAAGGAAGACATGGGAAGAGCCGTTAAGTATAGCTTGGATTGAGATTTTGGGAGAATAGAAAATAATGATTAAAGGAAATAGCTAAGCTGAATATAAGTTCATTGAATATAATTGGGTATGGGACATGCCTTTGGACTCTGCCATTCTTGTAAAGGTGGAAACTTTCCTAAGATAGCTTAATGCTCTTCCTGGAAGAGAAGTAAATTCTTGGAAACTTTCCTAAAATAACATAGTCCTCCTCTTGGAAGAGAAATAAATAGTTGAGCATGCTCAATTGTGAATCTTGTCTGGACATAAAGCATTTGAGGTGCTTTTGAAACACCTAAATGGAGAATGTTGATGAGATTGTTGGATGTCTATAGATTGCAGACTCAGATGGGTATTTTGAGTTAGAAATAGAAGTTTGGGACCCATAGGTATGCCAAAGAAAATTTAATCCAGTATTATGGATGGGATTCCCCAGAAATAAAAGAGAATGATGCAGGAAGTCCCAAATCAAGCTTTGAGAAATTCTTTCTCAAATTTTTACAGCTGAATGTAAGTAGGAAAGGAAGAAAGCCAAACTACTTGATCCTGACAACATGAATTCAGTTGTCATTGAATTTGCCTTTCTTTGAGGCAAGTCCCTTATCTCACCCAACTTTCTGCTTGCATAGTGCCCTATTCATAAGGTGTTGCTGGAGAGTTGTAGACTTTTCTGGAATCTTAGGGAACAAGTCAAGTTGGAGATGCTTTTGTTTTTAGTTTAATAGGATGAATTTATGTGGTTTTCCCAATCCTTTTTATATAAAGTTAAGTTTTGGCTTGCTTTGTGCAGTAAAAATGCTCTCCTCAGAACTCTTTACTTGTGATCCCAGGTCATCCAGCATCGTGACACAGAGATAACAAAGTCACTGCTCACATTTTGATATGAATGTATTCTACAGCATGTGGCCTTAGGAGGAAATATACAGTGAGGAGAAGATTGAAATGTTCAGAACTTGAGGCTAATCTTTGGAAAATTCATTCAGTTATCAAATATGAAGTTTGGTTTTCACAAATTTCTGGCAAATTCAATGACAACTGAATTCATTTTGTCAGGATCAAACTCAATAATGCAGTGTATGTAATGATAAACACACCACATGTTCTTTTCTATACTGTTACGGAGATTATACAAAATCTAATCTACCAGATTTCCTATGTAGGATACAAATCTGTACGGGGCTGCAAATAGGAAATATGCTATGTTTCTGGGTAAAGGTGTATATTCTGCATCTTGATCATCAAAACAGATTTTGAAAAGTTTGAGAAGCTTTTCTTTATAACATTAAAAGTTGTAATTGCCAGTGTAATAGTGGCATGAGTACCAAGGAGACAACCAACAGCTTTCTGATTGAACTCAAGACCCCCTTGTCAGAATGGTACCCAACCCTGTTACTGTAAACTAGAACAAGAACTCTAAAAAATGGAAAGAAATAGACAAATAGGGAAGACAACCAATAAACTTATAGGTAGGAAGACAGTATATCAAACTGCTCTTTATTATACCCATAGAAGGGGAACTCAGTGGAAGCCCTTGGGTCTAAAGCTCGATGAGTGAGGGGAATGCACATATCAGTGGGGTGGACTGAAGAGAGGTAACTTGTTATACTGTAGAGGCCTGAACACCCATAGGAATAGACAAAGCAGAGTGAACCCTGAGGTTCATTGAGGCATGCGGGCAGAAAGGTTGGAGGGAGTGCAAGAGAATAGCGAAAGGAAGGATAGGGATGGGATGAATATTCAATATGCTTGTTAAAGTAGAAAAGATTAATAGAAAATTAAAAAATTTATTTAAGCATTATGATTGAAAGTGATGACCACCTATCTTTGATGTGGCTAAATTGCTATGTCTTTAGGACAAGAAGTAATGAAGATTGTTTTTGTCTTAAAAAAATTGTAGCCACATGTGAAGGCACTCAAAAAGCATGTTGTCTCTTAAACTACTGTCTTCTATGCATGGCACAACCAACACAATCATAATCTCGCCACAGCCGCAGCTGCCTGCAATGGGTCAAAAAAAGGTTGGAGCAACCACTAGTCAATCATGGCCAGGCAGGGACTTATGGGACCCTCCCTGTTGAACTCTTGGCTACTAATAGATTGTGGGTAAAAATCAGTTATTGTCTCTAGTTATATAGCTACCAGTGAGCCCACTAAACTCCCGTGGATAATTTCAAACCTATGGTCATGCAAAGGAATCTGGTTAAATACATAGGCTATTTTCACTAAAACAAAATATTGCAGGTGAATTCAAAGGGATGACTGATATCTTCTTAATACTGAGTCTTTCCAGTTAGAAAAATTACATGTTTCTTCATTAAAAATTCCTTTAATATTCTATATAGCCTTAAAAATCTGATAGCCATATAGATATAGTCTAAGAAATAAATTTAAAAATATTAAAATGATCATATGTGTTTCTTATACATCTTCTAAAAACATCTAAGAAGTACTAAGCATAGTCTTCATTAGTAGAGATCCTTTCTGATGTACTCCTAATAAGGTGGAAAAGTACTGATATTTTCTTATATAAAAATGCTTTATGAAATGATATGAAGATGTTCTAAAAGAAATTGGCAATATAGCTCAGTAGGTAAGCTGTCTGCTGTCCAGTCTGGTAGCCTAAGTTCAGTCCTCAGAAGTCCACATGATAGAAGCTCTCTTTCTACTGATTTACAAAAATGTTCACACATAAGAAGTTTGTGAAAACCCAGTTTTTAATATGTTTGAGATATTTATATTGTTTTTTACATTTAAAATTTTTTAACAGGTCCCACTGGGACAGACAGCATGTTTAAGTGTGTGGCTTTTCTGCAATAATTAAAGGTCTCTGGGGATTGATGCTAGGCATGATGAGGGTTGATACATTGGTCAGAGGAACAGAAAGATCAAAGTTTCAAAAGCTTTTTAGTTACTGTGACTTTATATAGTCAAATATGACTTCTGAGTTTAAAACTGGATAGTTTGAGATTGAAGGTTTATTTGGCACATACAGGGCATTTCAGAGGAGCATCCTCTTTCTATGGGAGAACAGGAAATTGAGATGATTAGCTTGATTTTGGAATAATGAATTTGAAGTGGATTTAAGGACCTGTGAATTGAAACATCATCTGACAGGCAGCTGAAATGGGGCGTGCAAGACAAAATATCAGCCTCAGAGAGCTGACTCTTGGAATTGTCTCAAAGGTGACTACTGAAGACACAGGTGAAAGGTAGGGATGTCACACCTGTTTAGTTATTATAGTGGATATCAGAATTCAGTTCAATCTAGGGCCAGGAATTCTTAAACTAGGAGATAAGATAGAGAAAGCCAAAATTTCAGAGTCCTAATCCTATCAGGGACAGAGACTGAAAACTGGGTTGGAAAGGTAGCAGAGATGGTGAAGAACGGGGGGTTTGGATTAAAAGATGTATGTGAGGTGGGACAAGGCAGGAGAAACCAGTCAACAGGAGAAGACCATGTTCTTGGATGCCTTCAACATCTGGCTTCATTGAGCTCTTGTCTTTCTAGTACTCAAAGGTACAAGGCTTTTTGGCCATATTCTTACATTATGAGAATGAAGAATTCTTTGGAGGAAGACATAGAAAGAAGTCAAAAGACCCAAAACTGTAACTTGAATAAAGATTTCAGAAATAGAGAAAGATGTCAGGAGCAATGGCTCGTGCCTGCAATCCCAAATATTGGGAAACTGAGGGAGGAGAATATTGAGTTCAAAAAAAGTTCAAAAAAAAAAAAAAAAAAAGAACTAGGAAGGAAGGTAAGAGAATGTAATTGCAATTCATGGAAGTAGCTGAAGTTTAAAGCCTGTTTAGCTGGAGGAAAGGGGGAAAATCCACAGAGAGGATGGAGACTTAGAATAGTTGACATGTTTTGTGATCTTGTGATTGACAGTTTGTAGACACATGTATGAACTGTATGTTCCTATAGAATGTAGATTGAGGACCAATGACAAAGTGAAAGTGATGACATGAAGCTCATAGAGATCATATAAAGGAGATAGAGACAGTACTTCCAAGTGAGGAGATACACATTCATCTTTGAATGGGGAGGGGAAGATTCAGGCATGAGAGACAGAAACAATGATGGTCACCCAGATCCTTCAGGAAGGTCAGGAAATGAATCTGAGGGAAGAGCTTAGTCTATGGACAAAGTGTGCTTTTCCCTTGGGCCCAGATAGAAGGATATTACCCTGGGTAGACTAAGTTTGAAAGTTAGCTGTAGAAATAAGTTAAGAATATTTATTAATCTGTGCTCTATGGAATCCTAAATAAAATGTGATTAACCTAATAGTATAGTATAAAAATATATAAATTTATAAATCAGTATAATAAAATGAATGGCAGGTATAATAAAATGAATGAATCGGTATAAAATGAATGGCAAGTCTAAAGACAGGAAGAAAGAACATTGCAAAACACATATGTAGTAAAGGACTGGTGTCTAGAACATATAAAGAAACCCCAAGTCAACAGTAGTAAACACATCATTCTACTTATAGATTAGAAAGAGTGTACCTAAGAAGAGTCACACAGACAGTGAATATGGATATAAAAAGATGTTCAAAATTTCAACATGGCACTAGTGACTCAAAAATTAAAACAACAATGAGATGCCACTGCATACCCTTGGAATGGCCAACATTCAAAATATTGATACCACCAAATGCCAGTGGGGTTGTGAAGATCCAGGAATTCTCATTCAGTACAAAGGCGAGACAAAGATGGCAGGCTAGTTTGGAAAACAGTTGTACATTCTCTAAAAAACTACACTCTTACGAAACAATCCAGCATCACATTCCTGAGTATTTTTTTTCACAAGCTGGTTTAATGATCATTCACCAAATTTACAGGTGACAAATATCAATAAGCACAAGCTTTATGCTAGAGTGTCACATATGCAAAGGTTCTGGTTGTTTCTTAAAACCAGACAAGAAACAACCTAAGTCTTTATGGCCTCATCCTGAGTATTAATCCAAATGAGCTCATTAATGACACACATTAATCCAAATGTGTGTCAAAGCTGGAGCACAAATGCTTATAAATGTTGCATCCATAATTGTCAAAACTCAGAGACAAGCGGATATTTTTCAGTAAGTGACTATAAGAATGTATCTGAATGATGGGATGGAGTACTAGTCATCAGTGAGAAGAAATGAGCTAGCAAACCAAGAAAAGACATAGAGCCGTAAGAGCATAAGGATGGAAGAAGCAATGATATGTAAGATACTCTATACTAGTTAGGGCTGAAGCAATCATAATTGGACTTTGCATGCCCTGCGCATTGTCCAACACACTGTTGACCTCACAAAGTCTAGCATCTGCTAAAGGCACCAAGATCCTTGGAGGCAAAGGATTGGCAGCCACAGCAGTGTTCCTATACCTAAGGGGAACATGGGAAAGGGTTCGGGAAAGGCCACTGGGTCCTTGTACGTCATCGGAGAGGAGGGCCCAGAGGAAAATCAGACATGCACAAGAAAGGACTCTCTGGGAATTGGGGTGGGAGGCACTGGGGGATGGGGAGGGAGAGGGGTGGGGACGGGGAGCAGGGGGTACGGGGGGAGGAGGAGGGAGGGAGGGAACTGGTGTACCTAATAAGTTTGTATGAGCTGAAATTAAAAAAAAAAAAAAAGAAGAGGGAAAGGTCTGTAAACCTTATAGGTAAGAAGTTGAGTAAGGGGGTAATAAAAAAAAAAAAAAAGACATAGAGCCACCACAAGTGGATATTGCTAAGCAAAGGAAACGAGCATGTACATCACAGGATTCCAATTATGTGACATTCTGTAAAAGGCAAAACTATGGAGTTGGTAAAATGATTATGGTTGCCCAGGGTTTAGGGAGAAGGATAGAAGTGAAACACAGGGGATTTTTGGCAGTCACCTGTTCTTTATGGTACCACAAGAGTAAACACATACATGTGATAATCCATTAAAGATGAAGCAGAGTAAAACCTAAGGTGAGCTGTGTACGCCAGTAATAACAATGTATTAGTATTGATTCATCCATTTAACAAGTGTATCACGATAAGCAATAATAGAAGAAACTTCATTGGACAAGATTTGCAAGTAGGCCCCTTAAGTACTGAGCTATCTCATTGGCTCCAACTTTGATGGGCAAGGGGAGGGAGTCCAGGGGAAATCATTGTACATTAGCACTGAATTCCTCTGCTAAACTTGAAGCTACTCAAAAAGCAAATAAACACATACATAAAATGAATTGTTAAATTTTTTTCCTAATTATAATAAAGGACTGGTACAGGCTTTTTCATCAATGTAGTTGAACCTTAAAACAGTATGCAAAATGAAAGCAGCTAGGCATAAAAGACCACCTGCAGTATGATTCCTTTTATGCAAAATGTTTGTTGTTTTCAGGGGCAAGTATAGGATAAAGAAACAGTAATTCAGTAAGTGAGATTATGAAAGAGACATTCCATGAAAAGATGAGAGTAGTGCTGATAATATTTTAAATGTACAGAAAAACAGGCTTTTCTTAAGTGAGATTATGAAAGAGACATTTCTTCCATGAAAAGAGTAGTGCTAATAATATTTTAAATGTAAAGAAAAACAGACTTTTCTTATAAAATAATCTAAGATGAATTTTCTGTCCATCCCCTCCATTGTGATCCAATGGAACTTTTCTATCTTTGCAAGAAAATACTGTATTTGCAAGAAAATACTGTATTGCATTTACACCTGTGGTTGGTAAGTGGGTGATCATAATGACCTTAATAGCCAGAACTCAAGAATGCCTGGACAAAAAACATGGCTCATGCCAACTTCTTGCAGGAACTGTGAGCTATAAAGATAGACAGAAGAAATATGTAGGTCAACCTGCTTGTAAAAATAACCTTGACAAAAGTTATACAGGTAGCTTAGCTTTATAAAGGTTTTTTTTTTTTTTTTTTTTTTTTTTTTTTTTTTTTTACTGAGAGAGAAGGTAGACCAAATTTACTAAGCCATAGTATTTAATTATGTTAGACAAAGTAATTGTAACTTGTTCACCTTTTGTTTCATATTAAACAGATGACAATTGTTGACTATCAAATCAGACCTCATAACTTTTAGAGATAGAAAATAATTAATATTGTTAGTATTTAAAAAGTGCTTGCTACATAAATAACAGATAAATAACCAGTCAAAAATAAGTACAAGACACAAAGAGACCATATTAAGAATTATATAACAAACAAATTAGGAAAATGCTTGTTCTCCGTAGTAATCAAACAAGTGTAAGTTACAATAAAAATGAATATTGATTTCAGCTGTCAGACAAGATTTTCTTAAAAATTAAATACCCAGTGTTGTGTGAATGGAGGTGAATAAGTACCTGATCACTATTAGTGGGGATATAAATTTCAAATCTTTTTCTTGTGAAGGATCATTTGGCACAGCTATTAAGATTTTTTAATGTCCCCATTTTTTCATCCTTAAAAGTTTTCTTTTAGGAGTCTGTCCAACAGAATACCTGTCAAGGTGTTCAAAGCTAGACTTACAACAAGTTTGCAGCAGAGATTTGTAGTACAGAAAAACTAGAAAAACAAAGTGAATATCTTTACTGCTGGGATACTCTGTAGAGATTTAAGTGAATTAAGTAGATTCTTTGGAGTGATATGTAAAGATTTCCAAGATACATTATAGGAAAAAACTTACAATGTGATCTTACTTATAAACATTCCTAAAATTAGATGCTTCATATGTGATGTTTATTTAAAATAAACAAGAATGTTAACATGGATTGTCTCTTGAGAGGGGAATAGGTAAGAATAGGTAGACCTGAAATAAAGAAAGATCTAGAGTGCATAGTTTTATACTTTCATCAAGTACAATGGTGTACATGCATGTGTGTGTGCACATTTATATGTATCTGGGCATACATGTGTATGCATGCATCTGGAGGCCTGAGGTGAGTGTTAGGAATCTTCCCCTATTGCTCTCCATCTTATTCACTGACCCAGAGCTCTCCAGCATAGCTGGTCTTGCTAGATACATTTCTCCAAGGATTCCCTGTCTCTGCCTTCCAAGTGCTGAAATTAAAGGTGGGTTTCCATTCTTGCCTGGCATTTATGTGAATTCTGGGGATCTGAACTGCAGCCCTCATGCTTGTGGAACAAACACCTTAATCACTGAACTCTCTCTCTAGGCCTGTACAAATGAAAATTTATATGTGCTTATGGCTTATTTAAAAGTTATGAACACATCATTGAATTAATGTTAGCAAAGAGTATAGATGTTTTTCACAGAGAAGTGCTGTTAGTGTGATTTAAATAAAATAAAAAATTTAGGGCTTTAAATTTTAAGAAAGTAATCATGGGATACACAGACACTTAATTGCAAGAATATTTAATCCCAGAGTTGTTAATGTAAAGTTGGAAACAACCTTAAATGTCCAAAAGTATATGAGTGAATAAACTATATTAATTCATGTGAGTGCAGTATTTATAGTAATTTTAAGAGCTTTACTGAGGTTTTCTTTTGAGACTTTTTATATATCATAAAATTAATCCATTTTAAGTGAACAATTGATTTTAGTAATTTCACGAGTGGCTCAACCATCAGAATAAATCAGTTTTACAATATGCTCCCAAGAGAACCCCCAGCACCATTTACAGTCAATCTTTCAGTCACTGTGAGTGAGGGCAAATATTCATCTCTGTCTTTCTCTATAAATTTTCCTTTTCTGGACCATGCAATAGGATATTCTGTATCCATTGAAATCAGTCATAAGTCACAAAAGCAGATACAATACTATATATAGTATTAGCCTGTTTTTAGTTTATATGATAAAAAGGGAGAAGAAAATTTGAGTGATAATAGTTTAAGGTATTCATACATTGTGCCTGAGGGGTTAAATATGGCTATGTTTATCCTTCTGAAAAATGTATGAGCAGAAACATTAAGAAACATTATCCTAGAAAGCTAAAGGTCCTGTAATGATTTCTTTTGGAGTCCCTTCAGTGAAGGTCTGTAAATCTAGAACTGTCTCCAACTTGAGAGGTTTCTTTCTCTGAAGTTGTGGAGATATGGCCAGAGGACCAGGCCAGGCAAGGTGTCATTAAGATTGTTCCTGATGGACTCAAGTAGTCAGCAGACTGGAAGAAAGAGAGAGAGAGAGAGAGAGAGAGAGAGAGAGAGAGAGAGAGAGAGAGAGAGATTGCTGGGTGGCTTCAGGACTTGCCATAGCCCAACTGTCTTTGCATAGGTGGCAAGACGTTTAGTTAAGAGCTGGTGGAACAAGCTTATTCCAGACCTGTTGGGCAGGGTGGTCCAAGTTTAAGTACCAAGGACAGAGGCAGAAGTACTAAGATTCCCCTATCTTGAGAAGGGAGACCAAAAGAATGATGAGGGTACCTAAATAAGGAGAAGGGCATCTGTAGGGAGGCCCACTTTGTAGTGTGTTCTGCAACGAAGCTGGACTAGAGAAGAGCCCATTTAAGGCTTCCTTTCTTGTATAGGAATCATTTACTTAGATCATCCGTTCTGTTCTTGTGAATGGAAGTCTGTTTCCCTGTCTTTGGACGCTTTTTTCTTCAAAGCTAGTGCCTCATGTTAGAGTCATGTTTTAGCCTGGAGTGCAGTTCGATGTCAGCGCATAAGATTCATTCATGATGTTGATTTTTCAGTAAAAGCCTCAGCTACTGTCACCACAGAATCTGCACAGAGGCCACATGCAGGGGATGAATAGGGATTCCCTCAGACTTATTTCCTCAGACATCTCCAAACTCATTTATTTTTTTTATTTCACTATTTTGTACTATTCTATTCCTAACAAGACTGGGAACTCATTTCATGGCATGAAAATGACATGATTTCGTATTTTGATAGGTTATTTTCCAACTTACTGTTTATTTAGCATTCCTATTACAGCTGCCTCCCAGCGTCCCCAGGTCCCTATGAGTGGGCCGGGATGGGCGCAGCTTTGCCTCTCCGTGGTCCCGGAGGACAGAGGACTCTGTAGTTCTCAGCACCTGCAGAGGGAGTTGCTGCCGGGCCTGAAGAGCCGTCTCCCCCCATTCATTAAGCTGACAGTGGATGTGGCTTTTCAAGTTACTTTGTCCTTCTAAGAGTGGGGTCCATAAAAGGGCCTGGCCCCAGAACCCCTGGGAATCCCCCTCACAGACCTCCAGCAGTCTTTAATGATGCCTAATTGGACCACACTAGGCCAGGGGACTTTTAATAGCCTTTCTCTGTGGTTCGCAAGTATGAAAAGGCTGATTACCTACTGTCTTTCTTATGGGCATTGATGGAAAGCCCTGTGCTCAGATTTCATGCTTATTAATGATATTTTCATGAGTTTCCAGGGCTGAAGTGACTTTTTACAGTGTTTAATGATTTTCAGCTTAACTCCCTTTCTGAGTGGGATGCTGTAAAGATTAATTAGCGGTGTGCGCAGAGCGCTTTCAAGCCGAACGTGCCGCTCAGGGGCGGGAACGCTCATTAGCGCCACACTCATTAAAGCTCTTTAGACCTTTTGGCATTCAGAAGAAACTAGATGATGACGGTCAAATTGGGATTTTTGTTTTAAATAAAAGAAAGTGTGGCTTCAGAAGCATATTAGAGCATGGTGATTTTCGTAGGCCTTTTTTTTTAAATGGTTTTATCTTGCTTTGAAATCAAAAGACATACTTTTTTGTTTCCTATCACCAAGTTATTTCAGTTTCTTTTTTTCTTTCATGTAGTGTGTGTGTATGGGTGTGTGTGTGTTTGCCTGTGAGTGGATTGTGTGGGTGTGGGTGTGTAGGTGTATATGTGCACAAGTGCACTTGAGAGTGTGTGCTTGTGGGGGGCCCAAAGATGATGATGGGAATTATCCTTCATCACTCTTCCACATTATTACTGTGAGACTGGGTCTCTAATTAAACCCAGAGCAGGCCATCAGGTCTACTCTGACTGGCCAACTTGTTCTGGGATTCCCAGTTCTGTCTTCCCTGGCTAGAATTACAGGCAGTTTGCCACACCCACCTGGCATTTTTATGTGGGTTTCTGGAGATCTGAATTCAGGTTTCTTTGTTTATAAGACCACTGAACTTCTTCCCAGTCCCAGTTTTTTTTTTCTTATTCCCTCTTTTCAAAAATGTATTCACCTTTATCTCCACACATTTATTTAGAAACTCCGTGAGTTGGGTTGGGAATGTAGCTTAGTCAGAAGAGAACCTGCCTAGCATACATGAAGCCCTGTAAGATCCAGCGAACCCTGTAAGATCAGGCTGAGTGGGATTTGTAAAAATTCATTAGCACAACTGTAATCCTAACATTCAAAAGGTAAAGGCCAAAAGATCAGTTCAAGATATCCTCAGCTATACAGCAAGTTCAAGGCCAACCTGGGCAAGACAGCCTTGGGCTGTCTGAAAAGTCAAATGCAGAAACAAGTCAGAGTGTCACATGGGTAGTCATAGTGCAGTTGAGTCTGGCTCAAAGTGTTAAACTACAATGCTAAGGAATATATGAGAAATTGAAATTTCCTTCAGAAATCTCACACTGGGAACAGAGAGAGGAACTTCACAGAATACTGCAAGTTTGCCAGCTCTGGTTCCAGGCAGAGGAGGAATTTGTCTCTCAGAAAGAAATTCCATTCAGCTCTCCTGGACACCTTGCAAGTCACTAGAGTCAGCTGACATTGGGCGTAACCATACCTGGAGCAGAGCTGCTTGAATCTTCGTGATTCTGACATCAGAACCTTGAAGATGAACTGTGGAGCAACACTGGATATCCTATTTCTTAAAAAGGCCATATTGAATAAATTTCCTTTATTTTTCATATTAAGGCCATTTTTTATTGCTGTATGAAGGGCAGGTGATTGAACCAAGGCATACATCTCACCACAGTTTAGATAACACATCATCTGTAATTATTGGCCAGTGTCCAGAGAGTGCTCCATTTATGGTGCTGTTGCTTCTTGACAGTCACTGTAAACTGAAAATGTCCCAAATCCTAAATACATTTTGTATACTTAACCAGCTAAACCATCTGTCTTAGCTGTACATTTTAGTGCATATTGGTTGTTTACTCTTGCATTCACTGACCGTTACTGCCCCGCACTGTAAGAGAATATTGTGTAAGTATAAACTTATAAGTAATATTGTGTAAGGATAAATTTAGAATTTTAATTCAAAAAGGTTGGAATATTATTCCAGTTTGGGAACTATAATTTATGCATTAGTGTTTTATATGATTTAATTAAGTCTTTTTTAGAGGCTGGAAAAGTGTAAATGACCACCAAATGAATAAACAAGGAGTAAAAAAAACCAAAGAAGTTGACAATAATCCTTAAAAATTAGATTGACAGCCACTTTTTTTTCCTTAACTGCATCAAATGTATGTGATAAACAATAGTTTCTCAGGACTAAGAGAAAATAACTATAAACTTACAATTGTCTGCCTAATTAAGATACCTATTATTTTGATCACAGCATGAGCACATTTGCACAGAGAGAAACCAGTTAGTTGTCACCAGAATGAAGGAATGTTCTTTTTTTTTTTTTTTATTCAATTGTGTGCATGTATGTGTGTGTGAATGTATGTATGTGTGTGCATGTATGTGTGTGTGTAGAACCACGGACGAATTCGGGAACCACCATGGACCGCCTCCTCCTTGTTTACTCTGCCCTGGGATTCTCAGGCTCTGCCCTACCAGGACTGGAAACGCAGGCCGCCCCCGCTTCAGCCCGGCGTCTATACGTGGGGTCTAGGATCCGAACTCAGGACCTTCCGCCTGCAAGGAAGAGGCTCAACACCTGAGCCACCTCTCCAGCCCCAGGGATGTTCTTAAGAGGGGAATCATCCAGTTTTGTAGAAGATACACTTAGGCCCAAATCTTCGTCAAGAATGAGATTTGAACTTTAGCCCTTATTTTCTGTGCACCTGTTATTCGGATCTCACTATAGCCTCCCTTCGACTCTCTGCTCCTTATGATCTCAATTTTTAAATTCAGACAAGACACATAATGGATGGCATAAAGGATGTGGGGAGTTTATTACAAAATAAAGTGGGTGTACTCCAAGGGTGAGAGTGGACTCTACCTCTCATAAGATAATGATCTGATGAGTTTTCTGCAGGTTTAGGTGCTATGTCTCTACCCAGGGCCAGAGATATAATTCAGATCCCCCCCCCTTTTTTTTTACCAGAACTCAAGGGGTTTTCAGTTTCAGTCACTAGTTTTATAAGCTGCTGACGATTAGAGAAGGCTCCTTTTTTCAATGACCTTCATGCCTGCTAATATCTGATTAGTTGCTTAGCTATAGAAAAGGTTGAATGGGTTGGTAGTTATTTTATGAATATAATTGGAAGCTGGAGAGTAGGCATGGAGTAGTATGATTGATTGTACCTGCTGCATGTCAGCCCAGTGTCTGACATGAGAAGACAGAAAGGCAGCTCTCGTTCAATTGAGCTGATCCATAGATCTCAAGTACAGTGATTAGAAGGTTAGTTTTGCCATTTGCTTTTGTTTGGATACTGCTGTGGAACCATTAACTTGATGAATGAGAGTGCACAAAATAAGACAGCCTGAGCCTCTTGCTACTCCCAATGTCATGTTAAATGCTTCATAATTGGCTTAAATTAGCAGTCTGTTGTCCTTTATCTCTTCTGAAGAATGTGAATTTGAGTTGCCTTGAGGTGTGAGAAGCTGTTTATATTTACAGGAGCAATTTTCATGAAAGTGACATTTGTTAGACTTTTAAGATGAAGGAATATTGTGGAGTGGCTTTTCTTGAGGTAGTGACAATATTGCTTATCTACACACACACACACAGAGAGCAGACAGATACATACAGAAAGAGAGAGACAGATAAAGAAGGAGTGAGAGATAGAAAGAGGGAAAGAGAATAGAATGATTATTTGCATATTTGAGCTTTTCAGATGACAACTAGACTCAGTAGAAATAAAAGTGACTTGAGCTAAAGAAATTTTTCCATTAACTGGTAGGTGACTCTGGGCTCAGGCACTCTGAAAAGGCCCTGCAGATCACACACAGCACTCTCTCCGTGGGCTCTGCTTTGCCAGTCCCTACCTACGACCAGCTCTGTGTCTCTGAAACATCGTGCTCTGTATTTCATGTTTAGTCAAAGTCCCTTCAATCTGGTCCTCAGTCTCACCTGAGATTGGAGCCTGTTACCCACTGACATGTTCTTCTAAAGTCAGGTGGTTTTTTTTTTTTCTTCTCAAAGAGTCTACTCTGATTCTATAGCTACTCTTAAGTCTCTCAGGGTGGTCTGCTGTCTGATTGGGATCTTCTTAAGCCAGCCGCTGGCAGATCATCATGAGAAAACTTGTGACTAGAAAGCAGGTTATTTTAGCTCTGCCAGACCTGCTTCATGCTTCTTCATCATACATTGAGTCTCTTCTAGTCCTGGTCATCTGTGTTAACACACTGCAGTTAACTATCCATCTAACTAATGATATGAAAGATACATGTGTATATATATTACTTTGGAGAAAAAACAATGTGGAAATGACAAAGATCAGTTTCAAGCTTTGGGTGCTTGAATCAAAATTTCTCTCCACCACTGCATGTAGATGGCCTCAATCAAGAGCGGAAAGTCTTGGAATTTTATGCCACCTGCAAAGTAGTAGGTTAATGAATTGCAGCCCCTTGGATGCTGCCGAGAGATTTGGGGCTCCAAGACCAGTGTAAAGGTCAGTTTATTATTCTCAGTGCTGACACAAAATTGTAACTCTCACCTCAAACCGGATCAGAGAGAGTTTATTCTTGAGCCAATTCCATGTTCCAATATAGTAGCAACAGTTCCGTGAAGTTTTATAATTACAAAGAAATTAAGACATAAAATTAAGACACTTTTCAAATACATTAGTGGATACATCAGATAGGTAGATCACAGTTAAACAGGGAAAATCCCTGTTACAGGTATTAGATGCTGTCTGATGACATTCACAGCTTTGTGGTTGGTGGGAGCTGGATGTTTGGTTGTACTTTCCAATGGGTTTACCTAATAGTCTCAAAGACTGTTAGAGCTCATTCACAGGTGGTGATAAATGGTTATTTAAGGAACTAAAGATGGCCCAAGATAATCTGATTGTGGATTTGCAACATTCCAAACTCTGCATATGACTGAAGTTCAAATCAGTCAATCAACCTTACAGGGCAGCTTCTTTCAGGAACTTCTGTTCACATAAGAAAAGCAATAATCAGCATTTGTACTGGTCCCCCTGACTCAGGTAACTACACTCTTAGAAGATTACAATGGAAGAGGAATCTCAGACACAAGGCACCCGGGTCTACTTCTGTCCAAGAGAGGTATTGTCTTCATTATATTGATTAGAAGGAGAATTGTCCAAAGGCTGTTCACTGTCTAAGTGTCCTTGACAGGTAGAACAATTCTGTTTGAAAAATGTGCTGAAATAAGAAATCCATGAAGAACTATCTTCTAGTAACTTTTAGTAAGCTATCAATCCTCAGGTCTCTTTTAAAGATGTTGTTAATATAACATATAAAGTTGTGTGGAGCAAATGGATATTGATATAATGTTGAATATCACACCTAGTGCTCAGAATTATGCCATTGATAAAATGGTTCTGTCCATATCAATTACTACTGCAAATGATTACTTCTTGAGGAAGATGCAAATATGTTTGTGGAATTCTTTCTTACTCTTGCAAATAGGACATTATAATTCCTGATGTTTCTATTATTAGAACCACCTAATACTAGAACTGAAACATACCATAAGCCTGATGTAAGTACATTCAGAGAAGTTAAACAATTTGCTAAATTTCAAACAGAAAAGTCGTTGAAAGGGCAGAAATCATTTGACTTAAAATTCGGAGTCTTTCAGTGATACACAATGCCCGGAAGAGCTCAGAACCTGTGTAACAAGCAAAATGAAACAAGGTTTGTGACTTTTGAAAATATTCTATAAGTTCCCTCGACCAGCTCTTCTTCCTATGAACCTTAAACTCGTTCCAGAAGGCAAACATACAAAGGCTAAATAAGTAACAGAAGTAAATTCAAATAAGCTAAAATAAGTGCTGAGATCAGGCTGTGCTCTGCCCCAGGTTTCAAATACGTTGGTGAAAACATCAGGTAACACGGAAAAGTCTCTGTTATAGGCCTCAGAGCTTTTCAGACTGGGCCTTGCTCTGAGACGCTATTTTATAAATTACTGTGACTCTATTTTTATTTTGGACATGTGAACAGAAACATCCATCTGCGCCACCCAGGTCACACGGACTGATAAGTAACTTACTCTTGGGGGTAAAAAGGGTACCACCCTATTCATTGATGTGATGAGGGACTGTGTGTGTGTGTGTGCGCGCGCGCGCGTGCATGCGTGTTGGTGTGTCAGGGGAACAGCGGAGAGTTCCCGACCGTCTCGGGCCTTCATCTCTGCTTGGTCCCCGCTGCTGGCATGCCTCACTGGAATTGCTATCTGCCTGTCCTGCCTGTCACCAGCCTGGGTCTGCTGTCCACACATCTGCCTGTTCATCTGGACCCGTTTTGCTTTTGCTTTACCTTACTGCTGCGGCTCAGCTCTGCCCCTGCACTCTGACTCCACAGCTGGCAGCTGCGCAGCTTCTCCAGCTTGTTGCCTTAGCAATACAAAGGCTCTTAAAGCCCCATGGCCCAGTTCTTGCTACCGCCCCCTCTCTGCGCCCCCCCCCCCATTCTGGCCTTTTCAGAATTTCTTGTCCCTTTAATCTTTTGCAGCCGTTCTGTAGCTTACACGTACACACACACACACACACACACACACACACATGCGCGCGCACCCCCCCCACACCATGTTTGTGTGATGTGTAATATGTAATCTGAGAGCTGATAGCAGGAATTAAAATGGGAATAAAAGAATCTGTTTGCTTTGACCCAGGTTATCAAGGAAAGTGGAGTCTTTAGCAGTTGCTGCTATTAAAACTTGGTTATGACTTTATTTAGTGACTTCTGACATCGTGAAAAGGCACCAGCATGTTTGTCTGTATTTCTGACATAGTGTACTCATGGCAGCACACCACATTCCTCTTCTCCTTATCCATATCATAGTCATTGTCTCCATAGCAGGGCAGGGAAAAAAAGCAGGAAATTATAAGGAATATGCATTCTGTGTGCAGTTGATTTTGAAAATCGTTTAATTCTGACTAAAGACAGAGAGATTCCAGAGGAATGTCTAGCCGTTGGATGTAATGACCCATGGACAATTTTACTAAGACAAAGGGAAGAAGGGTGCCCTTTACATATACCCTTTATAACATCTGGTTTCAGAAGGCATCGTAAAGAGTCACTGGTGAAATTTATCCTATAAGTATATGCCTAAAAACAAACTCCTTGGTTTTTCTACTGGCTGGTTCTCATTCTGTTTTTTTTTTTCTTTTTCTTTTTCAAGAATGAGGTCATAGCTTTAATTTCTACGGAACTCTGAAATTTCTTTAGGGACCCTAGGTAAGAGGTGAACGTGGCTGGGTAGCCAAAAGCAAAATTTTGATAGGAAATACACGATAGGGAATGCGAATTGTGAATTTTTTTTCCCCCAAGTCCTCTGTCAAATCACTCCACATTCCAGATAATTCTGTTGTGATTATTTGGTTGGTACTTCTGTGTGGGTGATGTGCACACTGAGCAATGCGCCCTCTGCTGGCCACTATCAGAGCTGCTCTGTGTTCCTTCGTGTACCTCTTGGGAGTCACAATGGGGGAGAGGGTGGACCGGATAGTCTGTGCCATTTTCCTTCTGCTTTAGAAGCCCCAGAGAAACATTGCTTATGCTCTCTGGGTTGTGAAGAGTTTAAGGAGTGAGCCTCATCAGTTTGACGTGGAATGTTCTGTGTGGAATCTGATTCTAGATAGCCCTAGCCTTGACCTGATGGGAAAGTCAGCCCCATCACAGCTGGGATGTTGGTCGCCGCATTAGAGGAGGTCTCTCTCAGACGCTCCTGGTCTTTCTCAAACAAGTTACTCCAGCACCGCGTCAGTCTGCATTCCTACCTATCATATGTCTACCTGTGGTGGACACAAGCAGAGCTGCCTTGCACTAGACCACCAAGTCCTCTTGCCACCCAGGTTCCCTCTGGCCCATTCCAACAGGCATGCTCAGCTCTTGCAACAGATAGGCCGAGCCTGTCAGAGTGTGGGCATATCCCAGTTCACTTATTCATCCTTCACTTGCAAAGTAAGAATTCAAGAATGTGTCAGGTATCTGTTGCTTCACTTTCTGTCTACATGTGAATTTTCCAGTTAAAGATTGATTTACACTGTCTTGGAGTTAACTGTGAGAAATAACCCCTCTGAAGTTAAGACACTAGTATGGGCAATCAGACATCCAGTTACTGTGGTTAAAAGGAAAGACTGTGTAGGCAAGAACCGTGGGCTTTACTCTGGGGTGGTTTCCTGATGCTCTTCGTGCTCTCTTTGCCCCAGGTGATGCAGATGTATCTTCCATTCTGTGGAATTGCCATATCTAATGCTCAGCTCTTTGCTGCCTCAAGGAAAGAATATGAAAGAAGCAGGGTGAGTAGAAAAAGACACTGCAGACAATCTTCAAAGCTTTCTGCCTTTCTGGCTTCTGTGAGTCACTCCATCTTTTGAAAGCAGAAGACAATTTTTTTTGCATGAGTTGGTGTCATGGATACAGGTATTGACTTGACAATTGAAGGCTTCAGGCTCTGGGCACATTTGTAAAGAATTAGTAGTTGAGTTAAGCCCTAAGCAAGGTTGCAGGAGATGGTCTAATTGACAGGGAAGGCCTCGGCCACAGTGGGTGGGACTAGGCCTTGGCAGGTGGATAAGACATGGGAGTTGGTTAAGCTGGCATTTTTCAGGATACTTGGCCAGGCAGGCTGTCTGATAAGAGAAGTTTGCCCCTTTTCTGTGGATATGGTGTGGCCAGTTCCCTTGGTCCCTGGTGTAGACTCTCCTGCCAAGCTGGAGTAAGAATTTAGTAAGTAACCAGACAATTATAAGCAAAATAAAGTCCCTTGTTCCCATAAGCTGTTTGGCTGTGAATTTATCACAACATGCACAGTAACTGTGACCGCTGGGAAGTGTTTTCACCTGTGCAGTTCTGCTGTGCCACGGCTGAGGGTACCCTGTAAGCAACAAGCGTAGATGGAAGTGGTTATAAATTCTCTGTTGCTGTCTCTGGGCTAATTCCTTTTAGGAAAGAAATTAATCTCACGTCTTCACTATATGACATTGGGGCTTGTAGCTTTGAAACAACAGCACACTTTGGTGATTTTTTTCATTTTTACAATCTAGGTTCTTTAAGAAACACATACTCCTCCCAGTTCTTGTTTTTGAATTGAAAGGTTTTTCTTGAAGAGCATCACAACCTATTTAAGACAACTGAGCAAGTACTACTTTGTAGATATAAAGGAACACAAAAGGCAATGGTCTTAGAAACCTTCAGGATCTGTAAAGTCCAGTGATAATAAAAAAAACAACAACATTTGATGTTCATGAAAGCGTTAAATTATCAGAGATTAAATTATAGTAGACTCATTCTACATTTAAATATATGAAGAATATTGTCCTAGAAATATATTTAATAAGAAAGTGTTCAGAAAGGTTTGAATCCCTCAGCCTAACTTGATCATCAATCTGGTTAAATTTCATTAACCTGGTAACCTGGTAAAGTTTCTCTTGCTGAATCAGCATTCCGAGTCACAGCTGCTTCACAGTGACAGACAGGCACTGCTAACTGCCCAGCTGCCATCTCAGGTGTGACACTGCTCACCTCCACTCTGTTTTGGGTCTTTTTCCTCCTTAGATTCATGTCTTGGCATTTTGTGTATTTCTCTAGCAATATGATCCCTGACTTCCAGAAGACAACCATTTGTTTCCCTCCTTCACATTTTTAACCACATTTCTCCTCTGCCTTCAGCGTCTCATGTCTACTGTCCCCCTTCCACTGTCCTCTGACTTGCGTATCCTTCAGGACTCAGCTCAGCCCTCCGGTTAATATTCCCTTCTCTGCTCATGGAGTCCTGATGTGTGTACCCCTGACACCGTGCTGTAATATTTCATGATGACCCTATTCTCCAGCTACACTGTGAATTCCTGAAGGAAATCTTCTTGTTTTATTAGCCTTTGGTGCAATTCACTTATTCATTCTATAAGCAACCTTGCTGAGGGTCTTAAAGCCATGTTTTCTTAAGAGAATTGGCAATCCGAGAAGTCAGTTAGCATCCTCAACATCTGTCTTCCATCTCATCTTCCATCAGCAAGTTATATGGGTAAGGGAAAAAAAGGTAGCCATCATTTCAAAGTGTAATCCTGCCCCTGGCATCAGATGGTCAGTGCTGACTCTGAGGTTCATGAGCATCCTCTGTATAGCAAGGACAAAGACAATCACTAAGCCCACCAGACCTTGAATTCCTCCTCCTGAGCCTGTCATTTGGATAACATCTAGATTGAAAGTTAATAAAGAGCAAACAAACCATTAACAGTGTGTGCATTGCCTCTATCACCATTTCCCCTCAATTTGACAAATACACATCACGTGGTTTTCATCAGACATCATCCATCCAAAATCTATGTCCTTGTAGAACTTGCTGTTCTAGTGGAAATGACAGATAACAGAGGAAAAAAAAACCTGTAACAACACAGTTTCAGGTTGTGATAAGCTCTGCGAAGAAAAATAAGGTGAGAGAAAGGTATAGAGACTGGTGAGGAAGGGAAGAGTAGAAGGATGTGCACTTTACAAGGTGTTGCAGTTCGCCTGCATGGTTGCTGATAAATGACCATCAAATGGCTTAAGGGAACAAGGGGTTTATTTTCTCTTACGATTCTTGGTTACAGTTTTCAATACAGTTTGACAAGAGAGTTCACACCAGCACCAGGGCTGAGGAAACTGGCCACATCTCTATGTAATGGCTGAGAGAGGGACAATCCTTACTTGTTAGACCAATATGTCTGGTCAAATGTACACAAGGATGCCAACTCTCTCAACCAGCTCTCTGTCTTTTATTCCAGGGCCTAATCCCACCCACCATAGGGTGGGCCTTCCCCATCAGCTAGATAATCTCCTGCAGATTTGCTCTGGGCTTAACTCAACCATTAATTCTTTACAAATGTGCTCAGAGCTCAAACCCTCAACTGCCTAACTATGACACTTCACCCCTTGTCAACTTGACACAAAAGCATAGCACTTGTAAACTGTCCTTATCCCCACAGATGTTAAAAGTTATCTTAAAAATATAAATACATTTCATAGACAAATTTAAAATGTTCTGACATTAAAACTTCAGTTATTAAAATATTGGAACTGAATGTCTTTCTTTAAATATTCAGATCTTTTAACTGTAGAAGTCTATTGAGTCAAAATAAGTTAAATACTTTAACATAGATAAAACATTAAAACAGAAGTATCTTGACATAATAAGAAAACATTTAAATTAAGATCAAAGTCCAGAAAATCAAATACTGCATCCTGTACTTAAGTGTCCATCTTCTGTTGCTCATCACATAGTCAAGGTGGCTCAAAGATCTAGGCATTCCCAGTCCCTGTTTGCAGCTCAAAGTTGTAGAAGCAGAATTCCTCTGAACCAGGCTGAATCTCCACTTGCAGCTGTCCTCTTCTCTTGCAGGACTCTATGCTTGCCACTTGGTGCCAAGCTCTTGCTGTTCTTCATGAACCCTGTAAATTGTACACCAAAACCAGTACCACTTGGGGAATGCTGCCACATTCTGAAGTGAGGTTGAAATGTAGCTTGGTGCAACTTTAGTGCACTGACTTTGGAAAAGCCTCTTTTCTAGGCAGTCAAACTGCTTTAACTTGAGCTTTTAGCCCCTGAAGGAATCTGGGTTTTCAAACCACTGAATTGCCATGTGTCTTCTACTATCCCAGTGCAAATCATTAGGTTTTCTTTCACTGATGTTCATTTCTCCAACAGCATCCTGCCCTTTCCACATCCAAGCTTCATGGCCACCAACATAGCTTCCTTTGTCAAGCAAACCAGTCTATCATCTTTAAATTCAGCTCTATCAAAGTTCTTGTTCCTCTCATCACAAACTGGGCCCAAACAATTCGCAACTCTCTCAGCATTTTCATTATCCAAATGGCCTATTAAACTCTGCAGAATGGTATTTGTAATCCATAACGTCAAAACCTTCAAGCATTTCAAACTTTGTCCAGCAAAACCATTCAAAAGCCGCAACAGCCACATAGTCAGATTTATCAGCAACAACCCACTTCTCGGGTACCAAATTCTCTTGCAGTTCGCCTGCATGGTTGCTGATAAATGACCATCAAACGGCTTAAGGGAACAAGGAGTTTATTTTCTCTTACGATTCCTGGTTACAGTTCTAAATCCAGCTTGATAGGAGAGCTCATGCCAACATCAGGCTGAGGGAACTGGCCACACTATCCCTATGTAATGGCTTAGAGAGGGACGATCCTTACTTGCCAGACCAGCATGTCTGGCCAAGTGTACACAAGAATGCCAACTTTCTCAATCAGCTCTCTGTATTTTATTCCAGGGCCTAATCTCACCCATGGGCTTAACTGAACACTAATTCTCTACAAATGTGCCCAGAGCTCAAACCCTCAACTACCAAGTTGAGGTGATAGAACGGTGTCTCTAGGGAGATGATGTAAGTAGAGACTTTACTTAAATGAGGTAAAGTCACATGAAGCCCTGACTGGAGAAGTCCAGGAAGTGGAACCAGCCAGAAGAAACAAAGGCCTGGGCTGGTATAGACAGAGCATTGGGGAAGGGAGAGAAGAAAAGGGAAGAAAAGCAAAGGAGAATGAGGAGGTGAGCCAAGATCAGATGGTGGACAGGCCTTTGAGCAGCTCAGGACTATTGCTTATTTGGAATATGATGGGAAAACCATTAGGAGCCGAGTCCAATTTACTTTAATAAAAAAAAGATCAGTTTGACTTTCTTAGAGACAATGCTGGACTTGGAGGAGGAAAGATGGTGACTCAAGTCAGGAAGGAAGAGAAGTGAGACTATTGTTCAGAGGTGAAGTTGCTGGCACTGCAGCAGTAAGAAGCAGAACTCCCCCAAAATTAGTGGTGAACTATGTGTGGTTTGCTAGTGTGAGAAGTGAGTGAAAAGGGACTATTGATTTGTGTACTTGAAAAGCCCACAAGGGCCTAAATTCTGAATGGTAATACTGGGAGTGGAGATTAATACTGAGGAGTCCTCAGCAGATAGATGGTATCTAAAGCCATGGGACTAATCTTAGGAAGAATTGTACAGGCAAGAGGTCAGGAGTACGACAAGCTGTGTGTCAGGGAAGGGCCTATAAGACAAGTGACACTGAGAAGCAGTGCATGCGGCAGGTGCAGCTGAGCGACAGGCATCCCTGTCTGCTTATTTGCTTACCCTCCTAGTGCTTCTCCTCTTGAATTCTGGAACCAGCCTTTACAAATTGTTATTTGTAAAACTTTCACCAGTTGCTAATAAAGCCATAATTTTTAATTAGGAAGAATAAAATCATTATAATATGATTTGTTGGTGCAAGACTCCCAGAATGCCAGCTTCTTTCCTCTGAGACCAATGTTCTTGTGGAGAGATTCCCACAGGTTCTCTGTGCAATCATAACAAACTGAAAAGTTAAATAATTGTTCAGCTAATATGATCCATCTGAAGAAATAATCTGCATGATTAAGGAAATAATGTTTTTTTTCTTTCTTAATGACAGGGAGTGTGCCAGTAATTATTCAGACAGTGGTCTCGTTTTTAATGTCTTTGAACATGAAGCTGCTACGTGCTGACCTCTTCCAGCAGCTTACTGTCCAATTGCCACCTGACACCTTGGTTACCTCTGGGTGCTTCACTTTGTTTTGAATGGGGAAATATGACCCTTAGCCATGGCTGGAGTCATTCTTCAGCGGGAATGCCCCCAGGAACTTCAGTTCTTTTACAGTAACTTGGCAAAAATTAAACTCATTTCATGTTTTTCTTAATTCTTTCATTCAAATGCTTTCCTACCTATATAAATTCAGAGAAGAAATTTTGTTCCAAATAATTTTAGGCTAAATCCAATTCATTACTACAGTTGAAAATTAGTCATGCCTCTGGGATGCTGACCAACACAACACTGCAGTGAACTTGAAGATTCTTGAAGTTCTTTAATGAGATCTGGGACTTGTGATCAGACATCTTACTTCATTTTATTGAATGAAGCACCAGCCAATCAGCTGGTTGTGTCATTCTCTGATTGTTCTGATGGAAGCATAATTTCTACCACCCATACTTAGCCTGTTCTGCAAACTCTGACAAATCATGGCATTAAAAATTCTAAACAAATATTTCCACAAAAAGCATACATTTCAAGCTCATTTAGCTGGAGAAAGTGGCAGGTTATTGCAATTTAATTTTCAAATGAATACACAGTGTTCAAAATAAAGCTTAAACTTTTTTTCATTTATTTATGTTCTTTCCATGCTGCCATTTTAACAGAAATTTTAATGAGATTTTCTTTCATGAGATACATAGTAGTGCTAACTGGTCTCTTGGACCATTGGAGGTGAGGGAGTATTTCTTCTTCTTATCTAAAAGAATTAGTGTAGGGATTTTATATATTTTTAAAGGTTCTGAACCCTAGTTAACATTCACCACTATAATTCTTTCAGAATCCCATGAGAAAGGTGTGTTAGTGAGAATAAGTCTCAGATTAGGCCGTGACAATATTTATTCCTCATAATAAAGAATGAATGCTTTGAAGTTTTCTGAAATAAATGTGCCCTGGAGAGATTTAAGTATTTGCTATTTATAAAAGGTTGGATTTGTACCTAGTCACACTGCAGTAGAAAGATATGTCTACAGGTCATAACCACCTGGTCCCTACATGAAAAGGGATTCTAGTCTCCAATTGTATTTTTCCATTTATGAACATGTTGTAACATGAAATCACATCAGAAAGACTTTAAAAATTAACCACACCAAACACATATGCTTTTTAGAACAAATACTATATGGGTTTTGAGGGAGGAAAAACTTGATGGTTTCCAGTCTTCCATCCACCTGAATACATCCATCTCCTCTTTCCCAGGCTTTGCTGGAGGTGGTTAATGACCTCTTTGAAGAGCAGACTGACCTGGAGAAAATTGTCAAGAAAATAATGCACCGGGCGCAGACGTTGTTGAAATGTGAGCGCTGTTCTGTTTTACTACTGGAGGACATTGAATCGCCGGTAAGTTACCTTCTGTCTTCCATACTTCACTGGGACCCAGAGTGAGGAAGTTATCTGTAATTGACTTGTGAAATGGTGAGTAGAACAGGTCTGTTCATGACTCTTCTACCCGTGAGAAAACTTTCTGTATAGGAGCATTTCTTTCTTTAAGATACATTTTCATACTTATTTTGTTCTCATCTTGGAAACATAAGATGGGACCTTAGCTATCCATCCCTTAGCTGTCTACTAAACAGATGAGGTGCTAAAGCAAGCAGTAGTAAGAGAAGTGACAATGCGGCCTTGGATTTTACTTAGCCTTTATGAGGCAGAATCCCTGCATTTCTGCTAGATGCTGCCACAGTGACCCTTTTCAGGAAAGCTAGAAAAGTCATTCCCTCCGCTTGTGGAGCCGGAAACACGGGCATGGACTGCTTCGCTGGGCTGCTTTCCACAGTGGGTAGTCTTGCTGGGTCCCTGATTCTTTCATCACTGTTTTGGGCCAGTGGAAACCAGTCTACTGGCAGCCTGCTGGGGATAAAGAGCATGCAGGATCCCCTAACCAGACAAGCCTGGGTGATTTCTGGCCAGTTTTCAGGTTCAGCCGTGTGTTTGTTTGGGAGAAACCAACTGAAAGATAATACACAAAAATATTGAAAGTAATGCTCATCATCAGTCTAAGGATTTGAAAGTTAAGCATCTAAACTCTCAGTAGCAACTTAAGATCTTCGCTGATACTCTAAGGAACTATCTAGAGATTAAGAATTATTTTAATACCATAGAGAGTGATATTTTATTGTCTTGTACTTAGATTATTGTCTTTGCCTTTAGGATTGTTTTCCTCAAACAATAACAGCCTGAAGATAAATTTTTAATAAGTATTATAAAACTTACATTGAGATATGTAGTGTTCAAGAGTATTTTTCCCTATTTTAGCAAAGTTTAATTATTTGTTTAAATGGGTGTGGTTTATACAAATAATATAATAACCTTTCAAATGCCCCATGTAAAATTCAGCCCACCCTCAGCAGATCAAGCACAAATACACAGATACCAATAGCCCTACTAACTTGCATGTTTCTAGACACTCTGTGGAATACTTAAATTCCCTTAATTCTCACCTTATGAACTAATATTCTCAACCTAACTTTACAGAGGAAATAGACTCAGAAAATCATGTGACTTGTCAGCATTGCCTCTCCCCACTTAATGATATTTGGCAGACTTCAGGGAAGCCTCCACCAAACACTGGCACTGTGGCAGTTAAATACAGGTGTCCATTTGACAATTGAAAGCTGGAGCGCTGAGCAAATTTGTAAAAAATTAGTAGTTGATTTAAGCCCTGAGCAAGACTGCAAGAGATTGTCTAATTGATGGGGAAGACCCATCTCATAGTGGGTAGGATAATCTGCTGGGCAGGTAGATAAGATGGAGGGAGGAAATCAGAGAGTTGGCTTCTTTGTTATACTTGGCCAGACATGCCAGTCTGGCAAATGAGGATTTTCCCTCTCTCAGAATTGGATGTGGTGTGGCCAATTCCCTTAGCCCCTAGTGTTGGTATGAGCTCTCCCGCCAAGCTGGACTAAGAGATGTGACAGGATGAAACTCCTTGGTCCTTCTTAAGCTGCTTGGTCATGAATTTATCAGCAATATAAGGAAACTGCAGCAAGCACCACAGGGCGGCTTTAGCTGAGAGCAAGTGGCTGAAGGGCCGGGCTAGAACCTGAATGATGGTGAAGGCTGCCAATTCAGTTACAAACAGACATGAAAATAATATATAGCAGCTGAAGGTAGTCATTCCTGCTCCTCTTCCAACCTACACTTATTTTTATAGTGTGATCCTGTTTCCTAGCAAATCAAAGGCAAATGATAGAAGTTGACATATGTCAGAGTTTGCCTGAATATCAGTGCAGATAAATTCACAACCAAAGAGCTTAGGGAACAAGGGAGTTTATTCTGGCTTATGATTCTTAGTTGACAGTTCCTTGTCCAGCTTGGCAGGAGAGCTCATACCAACAGTAGGGACCAACAAAACTGGCCATACCATATCCACAGCACTTCTGAGAGAGACCTGCATGTTTGGTCAAGAATATCAGAAAATGCCAACTCTTTAACCAGCTCCCTCTATCTTACCCATCTGCCTAGGGCTAGTTCCACCCACCACGGGCTGTGCCTTCCCCATCAATTAGACAATCTCTGCAGACTTGCTCAGGGCTTAACTACCAGTTTTTTACAACTGTGACCAGAGCTGGAATTTTCAATTGTCCAATTAACACCTGTCTCTAAGTATGACAACAGTGGATGTGAGAGCAACAGGGACACTGATGCCTTTGTGGTATAAGGCTGACAGACAGGATCAAAATCACCATGTAGACAGAGTGGGTGGTTAAACAAGGAAGAGGTTGGCACACTTCTGCAGATCAGAAGACCTATTTTTGTTTTCATTGCTGAACAGTTTAGGACTGTAAAGGTGGCAATGGTGTAGAAAACGCTGGGTCACCCTTCCTCATGTCTCCTCTCTTCTCATAGATTGCCCCAAAGTGAGGATGAACCCTCCAAAGTGCCTAGGGATAAGAGCAAGGGGAGAGAGACTGAGGGGGAGAATATCATTCTTGGGATTGCTTCAAAAATCATGAAGATCCCCCCCAAAGCCCCAGGGAAGGCGGTATAGACGTTGACAGGCACGTGTTTGTGTGACATCCTGTGCAGGAGTCTGCCGTCACTACTCTTCCCTCTCACCGGGGATTTCTTGAGCCTTCATTTGTAGATACCGCTGTTCCCTGCACCACCTCCTATCAGCTAGAAACTGTAGAAGGGTGACCAGACACAATCATGCCAGGGACTAGAGAAGCAGACAGGCTAAAGGGAAACCAGCCACCAAAATCTGGTGCTGGCACAGCCAACTGAAAATTGTGCCCAGTCAACATTTTCTGTCTGCTTTCCCCATGTCAGAATGCTAGATGGACAGATCCATGTTGAAAACCACTGTTATCTAAAGTTAATGAGGTCTGTGAATGACTGCCATGCGCAAGAGCCAAGCAGAATCCACTACACACAATTTTATTGACAGAGAGCAGATGTTTATCATTGCAAAGGTGAAAAAAACAAAAGTGGAACTTGGAAACATGGATTTTCATTTCAAAAAGTTCTCACAGAAAAACAAACGTGTGAA
This sequence comes from Typhlomys cinereus, assembly GCA_023101885.1. NCBI lineage: Eukaryota > Metazoa > Chordata > Mammalia > Rodentia > Platacanthomyidae > Typhlomys > Typhlomys cinereus. The sequence goes on along the minus strand of JALPQD010000230.1, from coordinate 1,237,583 downwards.
TATCTGTAAGTGATGGTTATCAATCCGGCACCATGTCTAGAGGAAGGAAAAATGGTGGGTAAGCCAAGAGGCAGTGAGTGCCCAGAGGATCTTCTAAAACCCCTGAGAGCATAAAAGACAAATGTAGTTTTCCCCATCCTGATGGGAGCTAGCAGATGGACGACTGGGACCTGAAGAAGCCTGCTTGCCAGGAGAAAGAGGTGTGAAACTGCAATCCAGACAGGGACTAGGGTGACTAGTGCCGAGGTCAATGAATACTTGCTGTGTAAGCTTGGGGATCAGAGTTCTAATCCCCAGACCTCACATAAACGGCAGGCATGGCACTTGTCTGTGATCCCAACCCTCAGGAGGCAGAGACAGGTGGTCCCCCGGGGAAAGCTGCTAGCTGGACGACCCTGAATTGGTGTACTCCGTGCTCAGTGAGAGACCCTACATCAGTAGATAAGGTGAAGAGCAGCTGAGGGAATACCTGACGTCAGCTTCAGGCCTCCATATCTGCAGGCTCACATGGACACGTGCACCTGACACGTGTGCACAGATACATATGAACACACATATACTGCATGTACACATCCCACACATGCATATGTGAAACAAGAATGAATCCCTGCATACTCTTCTGTTTTCTATCTCCAGGCGGAGTTGAGGCTCAAAGCAGTTGAGTTATAGAAAAAATAATACAAGTTAATTTTTCTGTACGGTGTAACCGTACAAATTGAATTTTCTAGTCATTCATTTTATATTTGATCTCACTTATATGACAAAAGAAATAAGACAAACAAGAATGGTGGATAATTCTACAGCCGATTTGGAAGCAAATATCTGGAAATGTGGGAGAAAAAAAATACCAAAAAGTAGACTTCGACTTCACACTTGTTCTAATTTTATGAAAAATAAAATGATGACACTTATGTTAATATTAAGTAAATGCAAGTCAAAGATTCACTTTGATTCAGTGAAGGAACTAGTATGTTGTGAAACATGTCTAAGGAGGACTGGGAAAGGCAGGTATTTGTTTGACTGTATTAGGAAAAGATTTTGAGATATAACCAAAGCTGGTTACAGATGAGACTAGGCACAAGCTCTATGTTGTCAGTTTATTTTTTGCCTTGGGGATAAATGGCTTATATTTCTCCCATAGAAAAAGCTATATAGTTAACAACTCTGTTACTTCTCTAAATCTGTATGTTTCATCAGTAGTAACCAGTGACTGGAACTCATCACATTTCTCAGATTAGAAGCTGATATTTTTTTCTATAAATGTGAAAGAAGCAAATATTTTAGGCTGTTTAGATCATACAGTCTTTTGTATAACTCCTCAGCTCTGCCATTGTAGTATAGAAGCAGACACAGATAATAGCTAAAGAATGAACACGACTGTGTGGTAATAAAACTTTATTTATAAAAATAGGTGGTATACCAGATTTGCTTGCATGTTCTTAACACATTCCATTCTCAGGCAATCACTCCATTGTCATTAAAAATTATCATGTAATAAATATCTTCCAGGATGGGCTTTCTGCAAAAATACTATCAACAAAGGAATGTAAAATCAAAAACTAGGCATATACAATGACCCCCCAAAGTCTAGCATGGATCACAGGCACTAGGATCCTTAGAGACAAGGGATTAACAGTCATAGTAGTGTTCCCATACTAACGGGAAGCCTAAGAAAGGGCTCTAGGCAATGCCACTGAGTCCTTACACCTCACTAGAGTGGAGGACTCAGAGGGAAGTTTGACATTCACACAAAATGATGCTCCAGGGGAAAGGGGGAGGCACTGGGAGAAGGGGAGGGAGGAGGGTGAAAGGAAGGGGAAAAGGGGGGCGAGGGGAAGGGGGACTGGGGAGGGGTGGAGGGAGTGAAGTGAAATTAAAGATATGTAATTTCTCCTGAAAAATATATTTGAAGAAGAAACAAAAAGGTTCTAGGAATGTATGAGAAGAAATGGAAAATGCAAGAAAGTTATTGGGGAGAGCTTGGAAAGAAGTAGGAGAACAGGTGTAATCATACAGAAATGGATATTACATTTTTAGAAAGAAAGAAAAGAAATAAAAGACAGCTCTAACATGCTTTCAGGAGAATGAAGAATAAAACTGAAAATGAAATGGAAAATAATACATTATAAAAATAGGAGAAAAGAATCAGAATGGGACCATTATAAAAGAACTTCAAAATAAGCATAATTTCGTTGGAGGGAATGTGACAAATGGAACAGGAAGAAGTACTCAGAATTAGAACTCTAGGGCATTTTATTGAAATAAAGTCAAAGTTGGATTTACAGACTGAAAGAGCAATTTCAGGAAGAGCTGATTGGCCCTGAAATGTACTTGTCAATAATTGATTTTACCAATACCAAAATCATCTATGGGCATCTGAGCAAAAATTTGTGTCACCTATTGGAGGAAAATTCATTCTGATATTAGACATCTTGGTTGCAGTCTCTTAGGTGCTAGAAGACGATGGTACACTCCTTGAGGAGGATAAATGTGACCTCATAATTTAAACACTAGCCAAATTCATATTCCGTTATTTAATTCCATGTAGATATTTTCAAATATGCAAGAGGAGTACAGGAAATATAATTCCAAAGCCCTCTCTGAAAAAATGGGGATCTGAAATGTATTCTTGCACATGATGAATGACACCAGGGTAAGGCTGAATGTACTCACTAAGACTGATGCTTGTAGAAACAAGCATAAATTTTATAGCATAAATTATAACAATGATGCTGGTTCCCTATGTCCCCCAAATACCCCAGTCAGCAGGTGGATCTGTGAGCAGTGGGCTGTGTCATGCAGAGGAACACTGCACTGGGGGGATATGTCTCTTCTCTGCAGCGTGGTATACAATATGGAGAAGTGCTACATCATTTCTTAAGTATGTTCACTGAAAACAAAATTCTGAGAAGTGAACTGGTTAGAGACAGGCCAGGACCTTTCAGTCTTGACATGTATCATGCTGTACAAGCCAGTCTCGTGCAAATCATCAGATATCTGGTTTTGTGCATTACATTTTTTTTCTTTTTCATGTATGAGTGAATGGGGTACGTGCATATGTATGCATGCACATGTGCATGTGTTTACTCGTGTGTGTGTTTGCTTGTGGGTGGGATGTACATATGTTGGTAGATATATGTACATTGTACATATGCCACATCCACCTGGCATTTTTACACTGGATCTGGGGATCCAAACTCAGACCCTTTTGTTTGCAAGGCAAAGGCTTTAACCACTGATCCATCTCCCAGCTCTTTGTGCGTTTTTTCAATTTTAATGGGCCAAATTTATCAGTCTTCCTTTTTGATTTGTGTTTTAAAGGTTTTGTTATAAAAATCCTTATCTACGTCCAGTCAAAATGGCATATATGTGCATATATATGTATGTATGCATACACCATATGTTCTGTATGTTCTTTTATATCTACCTAGAATTATTAATTAATTTTGGGCAGAGTCTTGCTATGGAGCCCAGGCTTGCCTCAAACTTGTAAGCTTCCCACTTCAGTAATTTTTTTGTGCATAGTGTAAAGCTGTGTGTGGCATTTACGACTCTATTATACTTGAGTCTGTTTCTGAGCTCTACATTTTGTTTTGTGTATTTATTTCTCTCTTTCCACAACAGTCTTGATTTCTGCAATTTTATAGTACTGTTTGGTATCTGATAGGGCAAGCCATCCAGATTGTTCCCTTTTAAGATCCTCACTCAGCTTTTTCCAGAAAGGTCATGGAACGTCTCTCTCATGCCTTCCTTTTCTCATCCTGGGAAATCTTTCCTAACCAGCTGCCTTGATCAAAGAGGGCAACATGTGATCACTTGTTTAAATGTAGCATGTAGATATCTACTCGTTTGGGTAGGTAACTGGCTTCTTTGAATGCAGTCTTGTTTATACCAGGGCACAAATCTGCAACTACTTGGGTGTGGGGGAGCTGGGGAGTTAAAAGTTTGAGGTGACACAATGCAAAAAAAATGCAATCAGCCAACATGCCCATCAACAGAGGAATAGATAATGAAGATGTGGTACATCTATATAATGGAATATTACTTGGCCATCAGAAAGAATGAGATTATGGAATTTTCTGGTAAATGGATGGAACTGGAAACTTTAATATTGAGTGAGGTATCTTGGACATAGAAAGTTAAGCACCGCATGTTCTCTCTTATATGCAGATGACTGAACAGATATCCTTGTCATTGTATTTGGATTGGCAGCACTGTAAGATCCAGAAAATTAAAAAAAAAAAGACCTATGAGTGGGAAGGTAGGAAGGGATGGTTAGGGTGAAAACTTTTAAAGGGGAGATTTAGGATACCAGGACAAGGAGGAGGGAGGGAATATGGGAAAAATACATCGCGGGGAATGAGGGAATAGGAGATGGGAGGGACATGAGACATAGGATTGTGGGAAGTAACCCCAAAGGAACATCCTATGCTAGTAACAAATGAAAAAAAGTCTTTTAAAGAAAGGAAAAAAAATGGGCAATGAAGAAAATGGGGGTGGAGGGGAAGCCTTGAGCTGATCCTCTTAGAACCCTGGGAATGTGGCACTTTCTGATAAAATGTTTGTCAGAGAGGTCTTAAAGACCTCTAAATATTATAGTCTTTTGCCATTCCTCTTGGTTTCTCTCTAAAAACTGTCAGTAAGACCCTATTACTGAAGATACAACACAAATGAATCATAAGAAATGAGCAAAATATATCAACTGGAACTCGTCTGTGAACTTTCTCTTTGCTGGATAGCTTACAAAGTACCAAAAATTACTGTAGAAGCTACTGGGGGAGAGAAATAATCACAAGCCCCATCAACAACATGAGATCTATAAGTTGTAATATAAATCACCAATGCAACAGGTGACCACCAGTATGATAGTGACATGAGTATCAAGGAGACACCAACAGCTAAGATTGGATTCAAGATCTGCTTGTCAGATTGGTACACATACCTGTTACTGTAAACTAGAAGAGCCTATTTGTTTTTTAAAAAAGGGGGCAGGAGGGTAAAGAAAAAAATCAATAGGGGAAACAGCCAATAAACCTATAGATAGGAAGACAGTACATCAAAGTGCTCTGTTGGTAGATGTTATTATACCCATAGAATGGGTACTTACAGTGGAAACCTTTGGATCTAAAGCTGGATGAATGAAGGGAAATGCACGTATCAGTGGGGTAGCCTAAAGAGAGGTAACTGATATACCTTGGAGGCCTGAGCACCCACAGGAGTAAACAGGTCAGAATGAACCCTGGGGTCCATAGAAGCACACAGGCAGAAGGGTGGGAGGGAGTAGAAGAGAATGGTGAAGGGAAGGGAGGGGATGGAGGGGAAAGGAGAGAGAGAAAAGCTGGGATGAATATTCAATATTCAATTCAATTGTATAAGTAGAAAAATAATTTTAAAAAAGAGAAAACTGATGCCCCCCCAAGAGCCCTCTGATTATTAACCAAACAAGCACTGTTACATGCACATTCATATATAATCATCAATCATTATAATATATATTTATAAATTGATTCATTTCATCAGAAAACTTTTGTTACTCTTTTTGCTACAAATCATCCTAACACATTTTATTAATAAGTACCTATCAATATATTAACTCAATTAACTTATTAATTATTTACACATTTAGTATGAATTATATATATAAAATCTTTAACCACTGAACTCCAATCATTAAGTCACTACTGGCTATCTCTGCCATATCCTGTCATCACTTAAGTTACAAGCCACAAAGTAATTTCTAGGTTTTTCTTCCTATTTATGTTCAGTAGTCCCCATTTGAGATCTTCCTTCCCTCCTCTTTTATCACAATGTTTGCTCTACCTTTTCTAATCTCTCACTGGGGATTTTTTTACAAATTCATTTATTTGCTGGAAAACAAGGAATTGTTTTGTTCAGTCAATTTTTAATAACATTTTTTATTTATTATATATTCAATTGTGCGTGTATGCGTGAACACATACATGTTCACTCAATTTTTAATAATGGTTCTAGTTATTTTTCTCAACATGCATCTGTCTCTTCTAAGCTTCATTTCATTTGGTGATTGTGACCTAGACAACAGTACTTATACCAACCAACATTCAAGGCTCAGAACATCTGTCCTCTGGTTAACATTTGGTTTTAATTGTAGCGCTCAACATTGCTCTAGCCCTTTCTTCAGCATCTGCCTGCTTCCCTGTGGGATAGGCTGTACATGTATTTTTCTGTTGCTGGGCATATATGGTCCCTGTGAAAGACAAAATGCACTGGGTATGAAGAAGAGAACAGGGAGAAAGTTCATCAGTGAGAAGCATTCTCAAAAGAAAGCGAAGGTGGCTGAATACAGAGATGTTTATGGACAGAACTATTTGCACCATGCAGGAGCCTTGAGATTGGAGACAGGTCTTATTTTGGAGCACACTAGAGTAGGGAGGACTTTAGAGCACAACCAGCTCTATACATTGATGTGGCGCTTCTTTCCTATTACTATTTGGGGGTATGGGTCTTATGTGAAGCTCATCACACATCTGTCATAGTGTTTCCTTTGGCTCAGTGTCTTTGAAGGCTGATCTGAACACATCACAGCCCTTGAGCTGTTTTGTCCTCTGACTTTCAGTTGAGTCCCATGAACAGAAAGATCAGCAGAAGACTAGGGGATAAGAGAAGCTACAATTCCCCTTATTCTGTCTATATTAGAGGTGGCTATGTTGTTAACTCTACTTCCAGAGTTTGATTCCCTCCAGGACACCAATAACACCATTCCCATCTGCTGCTTTCTCTCTGTATTTTCTCAGACCTAGCAATATTAATGACTTTCCAGACTTGTAAGTTACTGGGTGCCTTGCCATTTCTTAATGTTTACTTTTACATAACCCACACTGCATTTAACTATATAGAATTGTATTCACTAAACTTTTTGGAGTATCCTCTCTACTTTCTGCCAGAGTAGACTGGATGGGTTCCTTAACCTGGACAACTTTCTCTGTGTTCAGTGTAAATCAGTCTATATTTGTTAGGACATGATTCCATTGAAGACTTGACTATCCTTTGTACCTTTGAACTTATGGTGAAGTTGTACATTTGTAAGCTTCCTCCTCTTTGTGTGCTACTTTGTGAGTTTGTCAAAGACAATCATTTATAGCCCCTTAACGTTTCCAGAGTCTATTAAAATGCCTGGAACAGAATGCATTCACTAAATGCTGACTGAGTAAACAAATAAAGTACCAGTTAACAAAATGGAGGAACTTAAGAGGGAAGGTAAGAGATGACCATTTGATTCATTATTTTGCCCTTGTATATAGCCTTTGTATGGATAAAAGCAAGATTCAGGAAAAAAATTAAAATCAACAGTTACTTGATCTTTTTGGTGGCAGCAATTGGATATAATTTTTAAAGTTGTTTTTAAGTGAAAAGAACAGAAAGAAACCAGACTAACTACCCTTTGATAAATATCCAAATGGGAAAGACTTCAGTCCATGGAGGTTTTCCAGAGAATTGGCGAGTATCTTGTTTGCTTCACTTGGTGGGTGTGCTGTTTTCCCCAGGGTGTAGTCATTGGAGTGATCACTGGGAGAGGAACTCAGAACCGTTTGTTCAGTTTCACTGACCTACACACTGCTCCAGATCATTCTCTTGGAAGAATTCTTTATTACTTACTGTGTCCACTTCATAAATACATAATAAAATCAGAATTGGATTTAGGTAGTAAATTTTATGAAGTAAGAGAAGCTAGCAATTACAGAATTGTCCCAAGACATGGATACAGCATGAAGTCTATTCTCTTTCACTTATAGTTATTTATTTGCAATTATAATTTCTGTGGCATTGGTCCTTAATGAGCATGACTCTGTTTCAGTAAAAGCTTTATTTGTAATAACAGATGGTGATCAGGATTTGAATTATGGGCTATCTTTTGCCCACTACTACTCTGAGAAGTAGGAAGCAAGCTGATGAAGTTACATCCCAGAATTATGCTACCTCTCAACTGTTCTCGAACATAAACTAAGATATATATATACAAACTGTGCTTTCTAATTACCTGAAAATCCTGGGGATCAATTTGGCTGTGACTTCAACCTCAGCTTGTCTCTAAATGACCAAGTTTATAAGTAGATTATTTTAGCAGTCCGGAGTTCCTGAATATAGGCTGACATTTGAGTTGTGACAATCTTAGACTCTAGAAAGCACTGGAATCCTTCATAGTCATATGGTCTAGATTCAAAGTAGCTTCACATACATGGACCCAAGGTTGATATCTTGCCTTACCTGTAATCCACGGGGATTTTGTCTTCAACAGTCTCATTGCCCTGTTTATTTTATTCTTTCCTCGATGAGACTTGAGTCTGTTGTACTTTCATTCTTATGTTTTGTGCCATTAGCTATATGCCCTATTTCTCATCCCTAGTCCGGGTTCCTTTGTCTATCTCTGGATTTTCTCCTTCACATCTTAATGGCCCATAAGTATTTTATGAAGCATATTCATACTATTTTTCATTTATAAAATATTTTATACATTTAGAACAAAGCAGCTAGATGGAGAGTTTGAGACCTGATTGGGATACATACTGAGACCCTTTCTCAAAACAGTGATGACCAAACAAATAAGCAAAAGTACTTTTGAGTGAAAATGGTTAAAGACATAGGAACTTAAGAATTATTATGTATGTAAAAGTTAGGGAATATGGCTTACAATACTATTTTTATTTCCTATGTCTACTGCTAGCACTGGGTTCCCAAGACTACTGTCAGTTTCAATATTTTTTTTAGAAAAAGACTTTAGCAAGAATTGAAGAACTTAGTGGCAATATCTAGGGGCTTTATCTCAGTAACCTTGCTGGCTTCTATTTCTCTCCTCTTCCAGAGACCAACTGACATCATGCTCCTCGCAACTCTTCATTGTTTGTATACATCAAGTCAACATTCTAAATTATTATCCAGCTGGCCCAATGCTCCCAAGTAAACAGCCTCATTTATCTGACAGAGCATTCCAAGGATTTAGAGATTTCGTCTTAGCAGCAAAATATGATGGTTAAACTTTCTTCCCTTTTTCTCGTGCGTCTGTGGGTGTGGGTGTGCATGCACAGATACATGCATGTTAGGATACATGCATATATGTGGAGAGCATGGGACAACTCAATGGGTGGCCATGTCCATCAGCATTTTGTGTGTGATTTAGAGGGGGATCCACACTCTAGTCCTTTTGTTTTAACTGCAGAGTCATTTTCCCAGCCTCTACTTTTTCTCCTCCTCCTCCTTTTTCTTGTCTTTCTTCTTTAAAACATGTATTTATAACACCAAACAACTAGAATAAAGCAATATTTTGAACTTCCTTCTTTCTTTCTCAAACTCTTTCTCTCACGTCTTCTTTCTCAACATCTTTCTTTTTCTCTTCCCTCCCTCCCTCCCTCCCTCCGTCCCTCCTTCCCTCCCTCCCTCCCTTCCTCCCTTCCTTCCTTCCTTCCTTCCTTCCTTCCTTCCTTCCTTCCTTCCTTCCTTCCTTCCTTCCTTCCTTCCTCACTTCCTTCCTTCCTTCCTTTTCTTCCTTCTTCCTTCCTTCCTTTCTCTCTTTCTCTCTTTTTCAGTCTTTCTTTTCCTCTCAACAGGGTCTCATGTGGGCCAGGCTGAAGTCAGATGCTCTAGAATGACTTTGACCTTTTGATCTCACTGCCTCTACCTCCCAGCGATTGCAGTGCTGGGCATGCCAGGCATGAACTTTACCAATTGAACTGCATCTTCAGCCTTGACCTTGTTTTCCTGTTCAACAAAATGTCTTTGTTTTATATTAGTAGTTTTAAATACTCCTCACATTTCAGAAGTCAAACATTCTGATATTTCATCAAGAGGTACTTGCAATCTTATTTTCTGTATGACTCTAGACCTAAATACCTATAGTTTAAAATTTCCCATTGTTTCTTAGAAGCTGCTATTTCTCAGATGGAAAAATATATTTTAAGAATATATATTTTTTTCTTTTACCCATTGGACATTTCTTGGGTTGGAGATTTTAAAATGAGAAACCAAGATCCAGGGAAAATTAAGTTCCCCACATACCATAACCTCCAGGAGCTCAGGGATCTTTTTCTTTGTTACTTGTACATGTGTAACTCTGTGACTCTGAAGCCTGTCACACTGTTTGACAGATATAGACAAGTAGGGTATATGTGTTGTGTCAGAGAACAGTTCTCCAACAGCTAATATCTAACTGAGCAAATCTAAAGGGAGCATGTAGCAAAGATTCATTCATTCATTAAGTCATTAATTCATTATCATGAAGAAATTAATTCATTAAGTTATTAATGAGAATAGCAACATGGTGGTGACGTTGGTTCTCAAGTAGATATTGAAAGAAACTGGCAAAAACGGCTATGTTGGATTTAAAAAAAAATACTGTCAGTCAGGACAATGAAATGGTAAGCACTGGGCTTTGCTTTTCAACAGAAATCATTTGCTTCTTTCCTTGCAGAATGTTCATTTGCAATGCTGTAAGTTTCCCAGGTGTTACCACCTACTCTTACATAATTTTATCTTTTTTTAATTTTTATTCAGTTGTGTGTGTGTGTGTGTGTGTGTGTGTGTGTGTGTGTGTGTAGAACCACAGGCAAATTCAGAAACCTCCATGGACCGCCTCCACCTCCTCCTTGTTTACTCTGCCCCGGGATTCACAGGCTCCGCCCTACCAGGACCAGAAGCGCAAGCCACCTCCGCTTCCACCTGGCATCTATACGTGGGGTCTAGGATCCAAACCCAGGACCTTCTGGTTAAGGCAGAGGCTTAACCCCTGAGCCACCTCTCCAGCCCCTCTTACAGAAGTTTAAAATATCCCAGTCACTCAGAAAACTAGCCAAATAAACTATTGCTAATGATATTAGTGAGTTTAAATGTATCTGTTAGGTCAGAAATTTAGAGGATAGATCCTATTTCATTTCCAAATGAAGAAGTAATTGATAGTTTAATTAGTAATTTGATTAATTTTGTACAATGTAAACCGAGTTATTTCTTATTGCTTTTAGTTTATATTTATTAACACTTGGAGATGTGATAGATATTCCATAAATCTCTGTCCTGCCTTTGAATGAGTCACACCCACATAATTAACAGTCCCACTGGTACCTGCTGATGAATGCAGGAAGGAACCGTGAGAAAAGTGGGGTTGTGAAATCAAATCAATGAGATTGAAATCTTAGTGCCGCAACTCGCTGTTTGTATGGCTTCCAGCATAACCACTCAACCTTTCTACCCTTAATGTCCTTTCAGTAAAATGGGGATCATACACCTTGCCCAGGCCTTGAAAGCACTGACCCATCTGTGAGGCTGGTGATAACATGTACCCCATGCTTCATTTGCAATAAAATGGCAGCATGCAGGATAGAGCATGATTGAAAAAAATGGAGGAATTTACTGTAATCTAGGCAAAATTATAAGAAATTACAAATGATGGAAGATCAAGATGGTAATATAGGAGGAACTCAATGTTGCAACAGTGTCAACTTCCTATTCCACTAAAATAAATAAGACACTTCTACTGTTTGTTCTATTGCTTCAACACTAAGATGTAGTTCGAAAGATTTATACTTAACAATACCCAGGACTGTCTTTGTAGGTAGCTGGCTTTCTCAGATCCAAGAATATTTCAGCTGAATCAAGATTGCTAGTTGATTGGTTTTTGTCTGTTATTGCTTAATCTAGTATTTAGTTAGATTTGCTGCAACAAATAGTCTACAATTTAGAGGCTAAAACCAATTATTTACTCACAGATTCAGTGGGCAGGAAGAGGAACGGGGCACATCAGGAATCTCAGGCACAGCGGAACTTAGTTCCTGAACTTAGATCCAGGAACTGGGTCCTGGAGCAGCTGCGAGGCGTCCCTTGCCAGGGGCTGGGCAGTCTCGATGACTGGGCACTGGGGCTGCTAATGAGAACACTGACAGGGGGCTTGTCTACATGGCTTATCTTCCCTTTTGCACAGTTGTCTTAGGCAAGGGGACTTCTTAGTACTCAGGTATCCAGGTACACATGCTCCGTCTGGTAAATCAGAGCTGTATGGCCTTTTATAACCACCTTTAATGGCATGTGGCATCTCTTCCGTGCACTCTATTGGTTGAAATAGTTGAAGCTTGCCAGATTCAGATGGAGGAGGCATAGACCTTAACACCTGATAAGGAAGGGGACAGGATCATGTTAAAGAGGAGTGTGGGAAAGGAGACCTTGTCATGGGCCTCCTTGGACAATGAGCGATCCATCAGGCTTAACTCACAATATGAAATATTGATTGCTCTAAACACAATCAATCATCTTGGTGATGTGATCCTCTCCCCACTCCCCTCCCCACTCCTCTCCCCTCCTTCCCCTCCCCTCTCCCCCCCCACCCCCCCTTCCCCCTTTCTCCCTCTCCCCCCCTTCCTCTCCCCTCCCCCCTCTCCTCCCCTCCCCTCCCTCCCGATCCCGCCTCCCATCCCCCTCTCCCCTCCCCATCCTCTCCCCCTACCTTCCCTCCTTTCCCCTTCCCCTCTTCTCTCTCTCCCTCCCCTTCCTCCCCCTCTTTCTCCTCTCCCCTCCCCTCCCCTCCTCCCCTCCCCTTCCCCTCCCCCTCCTCCCTCCATCCCTTCCTTCCCCTCCCCCCTCCCTTCCTTCCCCTCCCTTCCCCTTCCTTCCTCCTTCCTTCCCCCTTCCCCCTTCCCTTTTCTCCCTTCCTGCTTCCCTTTCCTTTTCCCTTTCTTTTCTTTTTTCCCCCTTTCTCCCAGTGCCACATTTTCCCAGCCTGGGCTCATTACCTTATCAATGAAAGAATTTTGCTTTGTTTTCTGACAGCACTGTGATTGGAACTAGGGTCACTTGCGTGCCAGGCAAATCTTTACCACTGAACTGCCCCAACCTGAAATGTTTTAATATTGAATATGTTCCCAGTTCTCAAGCATTTCCCAGGTGCCCATGGATACCTTGTACATTCCAAAGCCTCTGAAGCATGGTCACATCTGGCTGAGGCAAATGTCAACCTTGGAGGCCTCTGTAACATTTGCGTGCATTCCTGCTAGCCCGGGGGACTTTTTCATGTGGCATGTTTTTCAGAAGGGCTGGATATGGTGCCTTCCCTAGCCAGCCTTTGAGGTGTTGGAAGAGCAGCAGGTTTGCTTACTCTCAGATGCTTGCTTACTTGAAACTATGCACGTTTCTTTCAAGAATGTGTGAGTTACTTTCCCCATCCCTGGACTGAGGATAAAAATCCCTCCAGAATAAAAGATGTGAAATATTCCAAGAATCTTATGCTATAGGACTGGTTGACTCAGTTGGAACTAATAGATATGATATAGTGATTTTCCCATAATTTCCTTTTCAAAGTGCCAAGTCTGTCAGGGTCTGCACTGAGCACGCAGGTTTCACTGAGAGAGTTGAGGGAGGAAGTGTCCATACTGGGGACAAGAGACAGTGAAGGTTCCGTGACCTCATTGCACCTGTGTTTTCAAACACAAGATCCACAGAAGATTGGGCCCATCAGCATAACATCAGGGATGGGGGTTGCTCACACAGTCCCACCCCTCTCTCTGTGAATATGGATGGTTAATACTGACTGGGGATGGGACCCACCTGCTTCAGAAGCACATCCGCTGATACATCCATCACCTATGCTGCAGTAAGTGCTCAGGCATATGTAATGCAGGCAGCCATTGTTAAAGTGAGTGTGTCAGACAAAGTCACAAGAGCAGGAAGGCCACTTGTTGGAAAGAAGATTCTCTGTGGGAAAAGGAGGCGGACAAGGTTGGTTAATATAGGAAAAAAATGACAAAAATCTATTATTCAAAATTGTCAAAGAAAGTAACAAAAGAGATGATGAAAGCGACTTCCCTGTCTTGGCTTGTTGCATGGCAACACGAAAACGTCTGGCTGATAACAATGAAGAGACTAAACAGCCAACTTCAGGAGTATGGCGTGATGGAGGGTGACCTTTTTGAGGAGTGTTCTGTCCCTGATTTGATCTCTGTGGATGGCAACTGGGTTGATAAAAGGGCAGTCAAAAGGTGAACGTATCCAAATGGTATATCCGTATGCCTGACCATCATAACTCACTGGAAAAAATATGTACAGGTTTTGGTTGAACATTGGCATTGTATGCTCTGTAAGAAATAAACTGCAGAATAGAATTTTCCGGTCCTCTTTCTTGGGAATCTCTCCACTTAAAATCTCTTTAATCCCCAATTATTGTAATGACCATTATCAGGATGAAAATGTTTATTGCTTCATTTTAAACTGAAAGAAAGCTTTAATTGAACTGAATTTACTGTCTCTCTGCATGACAGGTGGTGAAGTTTACCAAATCCTTCGAATTGATGTCCCCAAAGTGCAGTGCCGATGCGGAGAACAGGTAGGACTCTTGGAGTGTGGGCTTGTCTCTGATGCTCTTTGGTCTTTGGTGTTAGCTGTGTCTCATAATTCTTTGAGGACAGGAGTTATTCTTTCTCTTAATCATCAAATGAAGCCAAAAATTATTCTTCTGTACTTCATAGTTGAAGTTTAAAAAAAAACTCAATAAAGAATATGTATGTATCTAGCTTGTAAACCATTGACCAAGACCTTTTGACATAGACCTAGAACCCAAATGTTTGGATACAGTCAAGGACCCTAACCCCAGGGAATTCTGTGGCCTACTTTGAGGCTGGGTCTTCTGTCTTCCCACAGCAATTAATGCAGTTAAGAAAATCTTCTTAGGCCTGCCCAGAGGTCGATATTAATCCAGAGGCCTGTGAGGCAGCAGCATCCCAAGCTCAAAGTTTGAGAAACTTATTGTGACCCTGTCTCCAAATAAAAAGTAAAAAGAGTATTGGGGATTTAGTTTAGTGGGAAAGTGCGAGTCTAACATGTATATGAAGCCCTGGGTTCAATCCCTAGTACCACATTTACAAATACACATCCACATACACACACATACACACAAACACAGAAGGCCAGATTTTGATACTTTCGATATAATTGTGATGTTGCTTGGAGATTTAGTACCACTTTTCCCTGAACTTTATGATTGTTTCAGATTTTTTTAAAATGTCTTTTTATTTCTAAATCTTCTTTTTATTTAATAAAATTAGCAAGCGCAACGAGAAGGTAATACCACCCTCCCTCCTTTCTCTCCCTCTCCCTTCCCTCCCTCCCTTCCTTCTTTTTGTGCATCCATCCCGTAGCCTTCCACCCTCTTGATCATATGCTTCTCTGGGTCCTGGGTTTTCCTCTGGATCATCTACTCTAGTGGGGGGTTCAGGCTTCTGTGGCAGATTTCTGAATTTTCTATGCAAGTTCTTTGTGCAAGTGAGTATGGATTGGCATTGAGGAAGTCTGTTTTTATTAAGCCTCCAGCTTTGGTTTTTTCTTCACAGCGAGCATGTGACATTGAAGCTGCAGATGAATAAATTAATTTTTAATGTTCCCTTAATCTCCAGAAAATCTAACTTTCTACTTTATTTTACCCCTACCCCTCCTTTTTTGGTCTTTTGTTTACCCGTATTTGGCCAATAACATCTCCTCCTGAAGAAAGGAGTTTCTAGTAGTTTGATATTGGTCTCTCCTGAATCCTTTGAAGCTAGCTACACCAATAAAAGTCAGGATTAGGAACAGCCAATAAATTTCTCTTAGCTTTGTACTTCTCTGAGTAATAGCTGAGTGACTACAAAATTGATTCTTTTTATTTTGTCATTTCTAGAAGAACTAAAAAAGTAGTGAAATTAACCCAAATGCAAAGATCTGGAGAAGACATGTCAAGTGTCCAACTGTTGCTGCTGCGGCTGCTGCCAGTCTCCACAGTCCGAGCAGCTTTCATTCTTCAAGTGTCACGTGTGCTGGATAGATTATGCTTTATGTGCTTTCAATCCTCCTCCAAATCTTTTAAAGTACACATGGCTAACTCTGAAGGATAAAGAAAAAAATCAAAGTTCACCAAGTTTTTTCTAATGTGTGTGTGTGTGTGTGTGTGTGTGTGTGTGTGTGTGTGTGTGCAAGGGGACACTGAGTGTGTGCCTGTGAAGGCCCAAGGGTGACTTTGGGAAACATCCTAAATTATTCTATGTCTTTATTGTTTCATTCTGGGGTTTCTCAGGCTCTGCAGGGGGCCACCATTTCTTCCAGGCATTTTTTTCTGTAAGATTTGGGATTTGAACTCAGGTCTTCTTTTTGCTTGTAAGGCAAGGGCTTTAACTCCTGAGTCATATCTTCAGTCCACTGTTCAGCAAGTTTAAGTTACTCTTCAAGGCCCCGTAGCCAATGGCATAGCATCTCGAAGGACAAGATCACTTCTTTAAATTTTGATTCTATTCTAATACATAACTGAAAATCTGACAGTTGATATGTAATGAATATGGGTTTAATGTTTCCCAAATCTAGTTGACCAGAGTCAAGTTTGAACAATTCAATAAACAATTCTCATATCTTGTGATGATTAGTATTAATTGTTAATCTGACATCTAGAACTCAGGCCTCTGGATAAATATTGACCTGTGGGCATGCCTAAGATTTCCTTGACTGTATTAATTTATGCGCAAAGAGAGAAGACCCAGCCTAAAAGTAGATTGCAAGATTCCCTGGAGTTGGGATCCTTGACTGTATAGAATGGTGATGTTTCCATGTGGATGGGCACACTGTGGGTGAGTGAATTTGGAGATCCAAGGGTGATGTCAGGACTGATGCTCACTTGCTCTTTCACCTCACCATTTTGAGGCTGGATCTCTAAATCCAGAACTTACCTGTAGTCTAGTCTGAAAAGCCAGCTTGCTCTCAGGACTCCTGGTCTATACCTTCTGGAACTGGAATTAAAGTAGGCTGCCCCACATTTTGCATGGAATCTGGAAATCTAAACTCTAATCCTTTAGCTTGCTTAGCAAGTGATTTAACTGCTGAGTCATCTCCCCAGCCTGGAAATTTGAATTTTTATATGAATGTAATTTCAGAAGAGATGCATTGCTTCTTTTGTCATTGCTGAGATAAAATACCTGAAACAAGCAACTTAAGGAAGGAAGGGATTCTTTGACTCACAGTTTTGGCGTGCAGGCTTATCATGGTATAGAAAGCATGGCAGCAGAAGTGTGAGGCAGCTGGTCATATCGCATCCACAGTTGGGAAGCAAAGAGCAATAAATGCCGGCTCTCAGCTTGCTTTCTGCTTTTTTTAAAGTAACTTTTATTTATTTACTTATTCATTTATTTTTTGCACATGAATATTTGTGTGTGTGTGTGTGTGTGTGTGTGTGTGTGTGTGTGTGTGTGTATGTGTGTTGGTGTATATCAGGGGGCACTTGAATATGTATGCCTACATAGGCCCAAGGGTGATTTTGGGAATCGCCCTGGAATGTTCTACCTCCTTATTTCTTTGCTCTGGGGTTTCCCAGGCTCTTCCACCAGAGCCACAAATTACAGGCCACTGTCATTTCCACCCAGCATTTATCTATCTATCTATCTATCTATCTAGTATAATTTGAGATCCAAACTAGGTCCTTTTTCTTTCACGACAAAGTCTTAATTCATGGGCCATCTCTCCAGACCTGCTTTTTGCATTTTATCAGTCCAGGACCCCTCCCAGCTAATGGAATGATATTGCCCACATCTACAGTCAGTTTTCCCACATCAATTAACCTAAATCTCTCACAGCCATATCCAGAGGTTTGTCTCTCAGGTGATTCTAGTTCCTGTCAATTGACAATCAATATTAACCATCACAGACATCGATACATCTAAATGGGTGCATTATTTAGATATGATTTTTCTTGTGCTTGAATTTTAAATAAATCACCATATACTCCATGTGTAAGGCATGTCTGTGCATATACCATGAGTGTGTGTGCTTGTAGAGACCTGTAGGGCAACATCAGGAATCATCCTCGATTGCACTCCCTCCTTACTGCTTTGCTCTGGGGTTTTCCAAGCTCCTCCTTCCAGGGCCACAAATATGGACCTCTGTCATTTCAAATTGGAGGTTTTATATAGGATCTGGGTATCTAAACTCGGGTCCTTTTGTTTGTAAGGCAAAGGCTTTAACTTTAGAGTCATCTCTCCAGTCCAAGGCATGCTTGAAAACACAAAATTACAACAGAAGAAAGCAGATCAATAGTGGACAGAGGTAGAAGGCAGAGAGAACTTGACTAGCAAGGAGGAAAGGAGAATAAAACTTGTGATGGAACCATTTTGTTTCTTGCTGTGGCTGGTGCTTGCATTGGCAAATATAGTTGCATTGGTCATGATTTGCAGAATTTACACTAAAAATAGTGGGTTTTATTCTCTGTAATTTATACTTTAAATAGATACTGCAATAAGAAGATGAAGATTCTGTTAGAGGTTTTTATGTCCTTGAAAATGCTTTTGTGTCCATGTCATAGCTAATATCAGCTAATTTCACTTAACAAAGGCATTTCAGTGTAGAGTGTTACTAGTGGCATATTCAGACATTTTTCTAAATAGAATGTTGTAAAATAATGTGAAATGTGTTAGATAAAATGTCTATTACATGTCCATTTCTTCAGTCATAGCCTCACATAAGCTATATCTCTCATATGTTGGAGGTTTATAGAGCTATTAAATATAGCCTTTAACATTCTCATACTTCAATATTTGCTATCTTTTTATACTGTGGAGCATGTTCCCTACGTTATTTCAGAATTAAATATTTCTGGCCTTTTGATTATTTTAAAGAACTTCTGCGTCAAAATGAAATGACCCAAGGCCCAGACTGCTCTTGGAAAACTTTCAGATAATAAAAAAAGGAAGAAAGAAAGGTCAGCTTTTCTTCCAAAAGGCATTTAAAAAGTGCCTTTGAACTTTGACATTATGAGATAGCCCTCTTCATCATTCTATTTATGGCTTTTAAATTAATGAGGAATGTTCATTTATCGCAGAAGACCTTTCCTTCACTGCCCAGTAATTTTCCTCTTGTAGATGTGGGTTCCTTCCTTCGCTTATTAGGAGCTGAAGGAATAAAGACAAGTTGCTTTAGCATTTACTTTGCTGATGGCATGGAAGGGACATTGAAATGGGCTGCGCATCTACAAATCAGCCTGTTCCCAACGTGTTATAAACCTTTCCTCTTGCCTTTCATCACTTAACCTCTTCACTGCACATGTTGTCCATTAAACACATCTGTCTTCTGGACACTGTCAAAAATGTAACGTTATAGCTTTTAGAGAGTAATTCTATGCTTCATGTAATGATATTCCAGGATACTACTTCAATTCTGATGAACTTTGCTTTGAGGCTTGCTGATTTTTATGGACAGTCCCTGAAGACTGATTTCTTTTTTAAATGCTGGCTCATGAGTTCTGCTTAGCATCTTAAGCACTCATTTCTTTTGTCATAGCTGCTCTTCTTATGGTCTCTATGCACTGATTACCAACCAGTCCAGGAACTGGAAATGATCTGAGCCTTCCATCTCAATGAGATGTGTCCCTGTTCTGGGACATCCTGGACAGCACTTCCAGTGGTAGGATTTTTCCTGTGTCATGACAGACTTCCATTGATAGGGAGTTTCTGGTTGTTAGCAAAGCATTTTAAGTTCCATTACATTCTCATGAGTTCTGTTTGTTATAAATGTGTCTATTGAAGACAGATCCTTTAGATAATAGTCATACACTAAACAGAACACCTACATAGTGCTGGATACTGTGCTGGGAGATGGAGCTATAGAGATTTAAAATAAGACCAAGAGCAGGTGCTCCTGTCCCTCCAGGTGAATAAAACAGGGTGAAAGTAAGTTAGTAATACAATAGAAAAATAATCAGATCTGGCTCGGTGTCTAGATTATGGCTACAAAGAGCCACATTAGCTGACAATCCATACTTGGCTGATTAGTCAGTCATTTTCTTTTGTAATACAGGCCCCACTGATACCTTGTAAAAGCAGCAATTGGAAGCCTTCCAGTGGTCTCTGGGATTTTTTTTAAAATACCAAGGTTATTATTGAATCATCATTTCTTCCAAGTACTCACCCATAATTCCTTTCCCTGTGGACATGGCGGACCAGCATCTGCTGGGTTTGAGCCTCCTGTCCTCTCCACTCCAGATCCCCACAGGTCTAACTGGACACCTCGCTGCTGCTCTGCTGTAGCTCTCCAGCGCTGCCTCAGGCATCCAGGCTGCAAATGCACACATGTGCACAATCACCCACACACCTGTATGCTCCCGTACACATATGAGTATGCACCCACACATGCAGGCACGAGTATGCACATACACAGGCACGCAAATGCACTGCTCTTGTTCAGAATGTAATTATTCACGATCATCTCATGTTTTCAATACTGTCTTTTAAAAAAAAAAGTCAAAATCTTCCTATTCAACTCTCCTCCTTCCTAGGCTCACATTATATTAGGACCTTTCCTAAGAAGCTTTATTTGGTGAGGCTGCTGAAATAAATCACTTTTTTCACATAATAATTTAATGGGATGTCTTGGGGGAAATGGCATTTGAAACCCAAGTTCCATAGCCATTTTTACCTTCTGAATTCAAGAGAGCTGTAGACACAAAATTGATTTCACTGATAAACAAGCTCTTTAAAAAGATTTTACTTCATATTTTCATTTGTTATAACTGGAAGAATCAGAGGGAAAATTAAGTTTGAATTCTTGTGGCATCTAGTAAGCAAGACACTTTGTTTATGGGCTGTGGATATGTGGATGTAGCACAGTGGTGGAGGAGCACTTACCTAGAATTCCTGAAACCCTGCGCTCAGCTCCCATTCTGTCAGAAAAGAGAGAGAAGACCCTTTGTTTAAGAAGTTTTTGAATATTAGGCACAGTGTGACTTTGAAGCGATGGCATCTCATCTGGAAAGATGAGGGAGTTTAGGAAACAGAATAACAATTTCCTCAAAGGTATCCAAGTTCTTGTCCCTAGAAGCTCTGCATGCTGCCTTCTGTGACGGAATGGACTTTGCAGATCTGATTAAAAATTGTGAGCTGGGCAGATGATCCTATACCAACTGGATAGGCCCAGGATAACCCTAGGGATCCTTATAAATGAAGGAGACATGGCAGCAGAAGCACAGGTCAGAGCGAAAAGCAACCTGTCTTTGCTGATTGAAGACAAAAGGAACAGGGTGAGGAATCCCAGCACTGTGGGTGGCCCCTAGAAGAGGAAATGGCATTTCTCTACCTGCAGTTTCTTGCAGCCATGCTGAATGTGGGGTTATTTATTACAGCAGTAGGAAACTAACACAGAAAATTTGACTTTTAAAAGCAGTCCAAGAAAATACTTTAAGAATAAAGGAGAATAAAGTAGCAAGCAAAGTCCTCAGGGAACCCGGTAGTGGAGGTTCATGCCTGGAGCTGACACCTAGGGGCAAACATGGCCTCTGAGAAAACCCCCAAGTGAAAAGTTTGCAAAATAGTATTGTGCTCCACTTTGAATTATATTTGTCTTGTCAGTCAGTGATGGCACTCCGGTGTTTAACCAAAGGCTTTTGCCTGCATCCTATTAAAGTGGCCCTGACCTTGCCAAGTCATGGTTGTAGGACATTGCAGGCTACTTAGAGCATAGATAGAAAAAAAAGGACTTTTAAGACTAAGGAAACTTTCTGTTTTGAGAGTGTTTCATGTAGTCTAGGCTAACCTCAAATATCCCAAATAGCCAAGGATTTCCATTAACTTCTAATCTGCCTGCCCCCAACTCAAAAGTTCAGGGATCTGAGGCATGTACTATCATGCTCTGTTTCTAGAAACATTTAAGATGAGAAATGTGTTTTAAATATTATTCCACAGAAATGGTGAATTAAATAGTGCCCCCTCATCCAAAATGTATGTCTACCCCAAGGCTCAGAATAAGATCTTATTTGGAAATTAGGAAGTAATTAGGGATCCTGAGATAAAATAAGGTTTCCCTCAGGCTGGGTATAAATCCAGTAAGAAAAGGGGAGACAGAGAGGTCCCTGGACAATGGTTAGGTGAAGACAGGCAGAGAGACTGGAGTGATGTCTCCAAGCCTAGGAATCTCAGTATTGTGGGAGAAGAAATTTCTGTTTTTTATTATTTAATTACAGAAGTTATGTAAAAAATACAGACTGTCCCTGGAAGTTTAATATCTGTCAGACTTGTTTTAATTAATGACATGGATGTCCCTTGAGTTTGATGCAGTTGTTCTCTTAATTTACAAATGAAGAAACTGAGGTTCAGAGAGGCAAAACATCATGCAGCTGCAGTCTAGAAAGTGTTGAGCTGTTCCTCAGATTGTAGTACTTACCTCAAAGCCTTCCTCCTAGCTTAAGCTTGGAAGAAATTGCTATCTAATTCTTACTCCATTAAGACCAAAACTTTGCTCTCTCCAAGTACTTATGCACTCAGGTGCATATGTAAAGGGCATGGATTCCAATAACCCAGCTGAAATCAATGAGCTAGACCAGGTGCTATGGGTGCTTTTGTAATCCCAGCATTTGGGAGGCTGACACAGGAGGATCATGATACTGAGGCAAGCCCGACTATGTATTGCCATCCTGCCTCACAAAACAAAACAAACCAAACAAGCAAGCAAAAGCATTGTAGATCCCAAAACCAATTCACTAAGCCGTAAGAGGTGTCTAGTAGGATTACAAAACCTCATCATATCAAGGTAATGTCCTGCCAAATCATATTAAATGTTGAAACAAAGAAAACTTCCTTTAAAAGTGTGTTTTGGGGGGCTGGAGAGGTGGCTCAGGGGTTAAGCCTCTGCCTTGCAGGTGGAAGGTCCTGAGTTCGGATCCTAGACCCCACATATAGACGCCGGGTGGAAGCGGGGACAGCCTGCATTTCTGGTCCTGTGAATCCCAGGACAGAGTAAACAAGGAGGAGGTGGAGGTGTCCATGGTGGTTCCCGAATTCATCGTGGTTCTACACACACATACATACATACACACACGCGCACACATGCATACATGCACAATTGAATAAATAATAAATAAAAAAATTTAAAAGTGTGTTTTGTCACTTTGTCTATTAATAAGATATTTGTAACTATTTTACTTTTTTTTTAAAGCAGTGCATTAAAAGGCCATTTGTCTTAGTGAATCTTTTTTTTCTTTTTTTTATGATCCTTAGAGTATATCTGAGATAAGAACATGGGTTTCTCCCGTGTTCCTGCCCTGCATCAGGGAGACTAGGAAGAAGGGCTTCAGCCCTTTGAAAAGAATTTATGGTGTGAGTTGGTTTCCATGGATGCCTGCTTCTGTGGGCATCCCAGTGTGTACAGGGAGGGAGACATGCACAAAGAAGACTTAAGGAAAGGGTATTTAAGGGGCCTGGACTTTTAAGGCTTTCTTTTTCAAACACAGTAGTATTTTCTGAGTCCAGTGGACATAGATTTTGATGGTTCCTGACCTCTGCTTAGAAAACCAGCACTACCATGGTAACATGAAATTTGTACAGGTAACAGCTCTATCTCCCAAGGCAATACTCCTTCACTGTGTGGAAGAACAGGCCTTTGCTTCACAGGTAAAGGGAAGGAAACAGGGCTAGTTCTCTCCTTTTACCTGAGAATTCCAGAGATTGTATTCAAGTTGTTGAGATTGTGCAGCAAGCACTTTTCCTGCTAAACCATCTTGCCGACTCAAGGAACTAGCTCTTAGTTAGTAATAATAAAATACCATGACACTATTTTCTTGCTTTTGCTATGTGCTAAGCCCTATGCTAAATTCTGTAAAAAGTTTCCTCATTTATTCCCACATTTTGTTGAAAAAACTGGTTATACTGCTGTATGTTCCTACAAAACAGCAACTAAAGCAGAAATGCAAAGATAAGTAAAGTAAAATGATGCTGTGTTTTGTTACTGAAGTTTACACAAAAGGGTTACCTGGCATATGTCAAGTTGTGCAACAGAAGATAAGAGAAAGAAGTTTCAAAGTAATGTGTGGCTAGTATAATCAGATTCATGAATTTTGCAGGGCTAGTATTAAAGCGTGGGATATTATTTTGTCAAAGATTCCAGCTAATTGGAAGCTACTTTATTTCTAATGATCAGTGATTCAATTGAAGAAGTGAGCTTTGAATTTAGACAAAGAAGAAATACTGAGAAAAATCCCACTGTGATCGACGTGCCTGTCAATGCCAAGGTGCTGAAACAATTAACGTCAAGAACACGATCGCGAAGCATTTCTTTGTGATAGCGAAGGAGAATGTCAGACATTTAAAGCGTGCTGCTACACTCAACTTTAAACAACAAAAGCCACCCTAAGGTACCTGGGTGCCCCATTGTGCATGTGGAAGTCATCATATATTCATACTGTACTGTGAGGACAAAGATGCTTTGCAGGTGTAATTGAGGTTACTAACCAAGTGATATTAAAAACAGGGATATCATTTTGGATACTCAGAGTGAGCTCTACCAAAAAAAGCTTTCAGTCAGATGAGGACAGAAAAGGAAGTCAGACACAGCAGAAGGGAAAAGTCAAAGATATAAAGCATGAGCCACCATTGACACATGTCACAACACCGGCCTGAGGTCCATTCTTCTCCAGGGCCTCCAGAACGACTGGCAGTCTGTCAACACCTTGATGTTGGCCTTGGAAGAATCTATGGCTACCTTTTCATTCTGTTGACTGTTCTTTGTTGTGCTGAAGGCTTTTAAGCTTTGATATAGTTTCATTTGTCTACTTTTGCTTTTGCTCACTTTTTTGATATATTGTCCAAAAACAAAGCAAAACAAGACAAATGGTTGCGGAGACAGCTCAGAAGTTAAAGTCTTTGCCTCACAAGCAAAGACCTGAGTTTAGATCCTCAAATCCCACATAAAAATGCTGATAGATATGGAAGTAGCCTGCAATTCTGACCCTGGAAGGCTGAGCTGGGAAACCCCCAGAGCAAAGCAATAAAGATTAATCAGGATGATTCCTGAAGTCACCCTTTGGCTTTCATTGGCGCACACACACACACACACACACACACACACACACACACACCTTTTGCCAATGACAAAGATTCCTGTTTTCTTTTAATCATTTAGTAGATTCAAATCTTTAGTCCATCTTGAGTTGATTTTTGCATATGCAATGAGATAAGAATTTAGTTTTATTTTTATACATATGGATATCCTGATTTCCCGCTGTAAATCAGACAAGAGTCTGTCTTTTTGCCAATATATGCACTTAATCATTTGACTAAATATGTGGATTCATTTCTGGCTCTCTGTGCTCTTCCATTGTTTTAATGACTGATGGCTTCACTTCATGATATGTTTTAAAATAAAGTAGTAAATAAAATACCTTTAGCTTTTCTCTTTTTGTTCAAATAGTATTACCCATTCAGCGTCTTCTGTGATACCCTATATGTTTCAGGGATTTTTTTTTCTGTGAAGAAAGAACCTTGACAGGGATTGAGTTAAATTTGTACATTGCTTAGGGTCAAATAAAGTTAAGCTCTTTGAGTGGAGATTTCTATGGCACTGCCAAACATGCCAAATAGTGGCCCTTCTCTGAAGAGGGAGCACGTGGGAAACTCCAAGTCCATCTTTCCTCTTCAAGTGTCAGCTAGACTGCTGACATCCACAGCTATCCCAGAACTAGAGAGAAGGAGACGGAAATAAGTAAATTAATCGGCTACAAAACTCACTGTTGTTACTAGGGTTCTATTGTTCATCCATCTGCAATAAATGTTCTCTGGGTGTTGCTTTTGGTAACTTTTCTGAATTTAGAAAAAGATTATTGACTTTTTTATGAAGAAATAGTTACACCTTTCATCTCTGTTGTTTGAATATGTAAAGTTCTCCATAGATGAAAACATCTTTCCTACACAGTGGTGCCTCCTAAACTGTAAGCCAAAATAAATCCCCTTCCTTAAGTTGATTTGTCATATTTTGTCACAACAACAAAAGTAACTAATGCTAATATGCTTAGTCATTTGATAAGGTCTTTCCTCCTTTTTGTCTTTTATTATCTTCTCTCTTAGTTCTCTGTTATTCAATGTAATACGGACCATTAGACCCACTTATACATCAATACAATACAGAATATTTTAGGCACATTATGAGTGTGTCCTATCTCTTCATGGATCTTCCTTCTTCTACTTTGTCTCTCTGTCAGGAAGCATGTAACAAGCGTTCATATAATGAAAAAACTACTACTTATTCTGATTTCATGCAAATGAAGGCAACTTTTTAAATACCAAAATTTGAGGAAATATGAACCCTATCACAGTCATTTTGAGCCATGAGCAAGATTTCTATTGATAACATCCTTCATATAACCTTAGGAAATTTTTTTACTGTATTTAGCATGTTTAGGGTTGCTGAACTTCAGTATGCCAATACTTGATGTTGTTAATTGAAGGATGGTGATCTACATGACTCTGGGGTTTCATTTCTACTTCCTCTCAGCGCCTAGCAAGAAGGTGACTTCAGAAAGTCCAAATTAGCAAGAGTATAAGACTGGTCAGATGTCGCACTCTAAGATTCTTATCAAGACCTCTTCTTTCCTTTACCCAGAAGCTCCATTCTTGCAGATATTCTCTGCATCATTTTCTTGAAAATATTCAGATATATGGAGTAGGGGAATATCCACTGAAATGCTTCATGCCTGACCTATGTGCACCCCTTTCAGACTCTTTGATACTTTTGGAATTACGTGCTTTTCTTCCAAATAACCCAACTGCAAGTACTAAGCTTATGTGTATATGCCTCATTTTAATGTTAATTATAAGAACTAAATTAAATTAAAAAAACTAAACTAAGGGAAAAGACAAATTTATAAAGAAGATGAATGTTTTCCAAATTTATCCTGAGAGGTTTAAGGAAATAAATTTCTCAAACATCTGATTTTCACATCTTAAATATATAAAATTATAATGTGTAATTTTGGTGTTAATTTTCATAGCTTTGAGCATGAAGATACAAAGGATAAATAAGCTCTCTCATTATCCTATTTATTTCAGACTGGAGGTTTGTTACTCTAGTAAAACTGTCACCTAGGGGAATAAAAGCTATTTAAAAAATGCTCCATGAACAAGACACATAAAAAAGTACTGCACTCAAACATAATGAAGTAGCCTATGTAGGTCAACTGTCCCTTGGATTAATACTGTGTAGTAAACTATTATGGCAACTTGGAAACCTTCACGGTTTTTATGCTTGACCCTTACTTTTGTAGGTCTCTCATTTCATATGGAACCAAATGATTCCACTTTTTCCTTGCTATTGACACATATGCCTAGGATGTGTGATATATGTCCTTGATCCACAGGAGATGTTGGAGGTAACCACAAGGGTTCCCACACAAAGATGTGATAGAGCCACTTGAAACTTCTACCAGGGTAAAATTTTTACTGTGTGGTATTATAAAATCTGAAAGTAATGCCACAGTGGAAAACAGCATCTTCTTTCTCACCCCAGGAGTGAAGTTATCAAATGCATCATGCGTAATCTAGGTATTTTTAATAGAAGGAAAATTTGTGATATTTAAGAACTGATACTCATTAAGAGAGATCTTTGCATGCAGTCTTTTTTCTTCTTTTTTATTAAAAATTTAATTATACATTTTAAAATTTTTTTCCAGTTCCCTCCCTCCCCCATCCTCCCCCCGAACCCCCTCCTCCCCCTCCTCTCCCTCCCCATCCCCCAGTGCCTCCCCCCCAATTCCCAGAGAGTCCTTTATTGTGTACACCTAACTCTCCACTGGGTCCTCCTCTCCGATGACATATAAGGACCCAGTGGCATTTCCATAAGCCCTTTCTCTTGTTCCCCTTAAGAATAGGATCACTACTATGGCTGTCAATCCCTTGCCTCCAGGGATCTCGGTGCCCTTAACAGATGCTAGACTTTATGAGGGCAACAGTGCACTGGACATTGCGCAGGGCATGCAAAGTCCCATTATGATTGCTTTGGCCCCAACTATTGTTTTTTTTTTTTATTAAAAATTTAATTATACATTTTAAAATTTTTTACCAGTTCCCTCCCTCCCCCCTCCTCCCCCTCCCCTTCCCCCAGTGCCTCCCCCCCCAATTCCCAGAGAGTCCTTTATTGTGTAAGCCTAACTCTCCACTGGGTCCTCCTCTCCGATGACATATAAGGACCCAGTGGCATTTCCATAAGCCCTTTCTCTTGTTCCCCTTAAGCATAAGATCACTACTATGGCTGTCAATCCCTTGCCTCCAGGGGTCTCGGTGCCCTTAACAGATGCTAGACTTTATGAGGGCAACAGTGCGCTGGACATTGCGCAGGGCATGCAAAGTCCCATTACGATTGCTTTGGCCCCAACTATTGTTGAGAATCTTGCAAATCGTTGCTCCTCCCATCCTTTTGCTCTTACAATCTTACCGCCCCCTCTTCCGCAAATGTCCCTGAGCTCCAGGATGGGGAGAGATTAGGCTGGCCTAGTTCTATGTGATTGATATAGAGTCTCTGAAGTTCTGGATTGTGGTTTGTTGATTTTCTTTTGCAGTTTTGCTACTCCTGCAATGCCCTTCACTCCATCCTGCTGGGTACTGTATGTCACCCTCTGACCAGAGACAAAAAGCTGTTAAACTGGAGTCTTGTTATAATAGCACATTCAAGAGTAGATGTAATAAGAGTAGGAAACCTCACTGAGGGAGGGGTCCATCACCCATTTGCAAAATGATTACTTTTTATCTGCTAGACTATATGCCCTCCCCTTCTGGTGAGATCAGGAAAGAACGTCTGTGAACTTAACCAGGTTTCTCATTACTTACTTGCAGACCTTGATGGAGGCCTATTTTCTCTGCTGTAACATGGTCCCCTCTCTCCTTGTTTCTGGTGTGGCCCTCCTACCCCATCTCTCTTGTTCATAATCCTTGCAATTACTGTGTTACATAGGTTTACTTTTGAGTGTCTCAATGTGGGCTGGGTGAGTTTGGTACTAGGAGCCACCTATTAGGGAGTACATACGGCGCTTAATTTTCTGGGTTTGGGATACTTCACTTAATATAATTCTTTCTAATGACATCCATTTCCCAGCAAATTCCAGTAATTCATCATTTTTGATGGCTGAGTAGTACTCCATTGTATAGATGTACCACAGTTTCCTTATCCACTCGTCAACTGTTGGACATTTAGGTTGATTCCATGACTTTGCGTTTGTAAACAGTGCTGCTATGAACATGGTCGAGCTTGTGCTATCGAGGCGAACCTCTGCTACATGGGGGGTTATTCCCAAAAGTGGGATAGCAGGGTCATATGGCATTTCAATCTTTAATTGTTTTAAGAATCTCCAGACGGCTCGCCAGAGTGGCTGTATGAGCCTGCATTCCCACCAACAATGTAGGAGAGTTCCCCTCTCTCCACATCCTCTCCAGCATTTGTCGTTGTTTGTATTGTGGATTTTTGCCATCCTGACCGGGGTGAGATGATATCTCAGGGAAGTTTTGATTTGCATTTCCCTGATGGCGAAGGAAGTGGAGCATTTTTTAAGATATTTGTTAGACATTTTAATTTCATCCCTGGTAAAGTTTCTTTGACGTTCCAGGGCCCATTTTTTAATTGGGCCAGTGTTTTCCTTGGAGTTTAGTTTTCTAAGTTCTTTGTGCACTCTGGACAGTAGAGCTCTGTCAGATATGTGGTTAGTGAAGATTTTCTCCCATTCTGTGGGTTGCCTTTGAGCTCGTGTTACAATCTCTTTATCTGAACAGAAGCTCTTTAATTTCACAAGATCCCAACTGTTGAGAGTTGGTAGCAGTGACTGTGCCATTGGATGTCTGTTTAGGAAGTGTTGGCCTAGCCCAATCAGCTCGAGGGAGTTCCCTATCCTTTCAACTATGGTTTTTAAAGTCTCTGGCCTTAAATCAAGGTCCTTGATCCATTTGGAGTTAAGTCTTGTACATGGTGACAAGTACGGGTCCAGCTTTAATCTTCTGCATGTGGAGATCCAGTTTTGCCAGCACCATTTGTTGAAGATGCTGTTCTTTTTCCATTGGATTCTTTGGGCCCCTTTGTCAAAGACCAAATGGCTGTAACTTTGTGGGCTTATATCTGGGTCTTCAATCCTTATCCATTGATCTGTGTGTCTATTTTGGAGCCAGTACCAGGCAGTTTTTATAACTATGGATTTGTAGTATAAACTAAGGTTTGGTATGGTAATACCTCCAGCAGTGTTTTTGTTACTCAGAATTGTCTTTGCTATCCTGGGTCTTTTGTGCCTCCATATGAATTTTGAGATTATTTGGTCAACTTCTTTAAAGAATTGCTTTGGGATTTTAATTGGTATAGCATTGAATTTGTATATTGCCTTTGGTAGGATGGTCATTTTTATGATGTTGATTCTACCAATCCAGGAACAAGGAAGGTCTTTCCACCTTCTGGTGTCTTCTGCAATTTCTTTCTTTAGGGTTTTAAAGTTTTCATTGTAAAGGTCTTTTACCTCCTTGGTTAGGTTTATACCAACGTATTTCAATTTTTTAGGGGCTATAGTAAATGGGATTGTTTCTCTCAAGGCTTTTTCACTTCTTTCATTCTGGGCATATAGGAAGGCCTCTGATTTTTGCACATTTATTTTGTATCCTGCCACCCTGCTGAACTTCTCAATTAGTTCCAGGAGCTTCCTGGTGGAGTTTTTGGGATCACTCAGGTATAAGATCATGTCATCTGCAAATAGGGATAGCTTGACTTCTTCCTTGCCCATTTGAATCCCTCTTATCCTTTCTTGTCTTATGGCTTCAGCTAAGACTTCAAGTACAATATTGAATAGAAGTGGTGAGAGTGGACAGCCTTGTCTAGTTCCTGATTGAAGTAGGAATGCTTCCAATTGTTCCCCATTGAGCATAATCCTTGCTGTGGGCTTGTTTTATATAGCTTTTATTATATTGATAAAGGTTCCTTTCATTCCTACAGTCTCTAGCGTTTTGATCATAAAAGGCTGTTGGATTTTGTCAAAGGCTTTTTCTGCATCTATTGAGAGTATCAGCATGCAGTCTTCAAATAATATATTATTATAATCCCAAAGTGGCCTCATGAAATGGATTTTATTCCTTCTGTTTTGCATTAATATATTCAACTAATCTCATAGTTAGAAGTTTTGATGATTGGGACTGGAGAGGTGGCTCAGGGGTTAAGCTTCTGCCTTGCAGGTGGAAGGTCCTGAGTTCGGATCCTAGAACCCATGTATAGACGCCGGGTGAAGCGGGGGGGGGGGGCAGCTGCATTTCTGGTCCTGGTAGGGCGGAGCCTGTGAATCCCAGGGCAGAGTAAACAAGGAGGAGGAGGAGGCGTCCATGGTGGTTCCTGAATTCGCCCATGGTTCTACACACACACACACACACACACACCACACACACACACACACACACACACACGTGCATGCACACACACACAATTGAATAAAAAAAAGAAAGTGTTGATGAAGATTAAAATAAAACGAACAGCAACAAAAGCCAAAAAATTTTGACTAAAAGCCAAAAAATTTTGACTAAAAATTGCTAAAAGATAACACATTCACACCTATGCCACTGGATGCCTATCTGAGCTTAACAGGACACTTCCTAAAAGTGACATCAACTCCTAGGAGTGATATACCTCATTGTTTATTGTATATGTTGAGGAAATGAAGTATTAAAATGTGTTCATTAGTGTTCATGCCTTAATTCTTGATGACACGGAAAGTTTAAAGTGAGAGAAACAAAGTATGATGAAGTATCTCCAGGCAATACTGAAAGGCAAGTTCATTAACAGGTCATGGCAAACTTCAGGAACATCTTTGACTTAAGGCTTCTTCCTTTACCACTACCTCCTTGCAAGAGGTAACAGGAATTGCACTCTCTTCCTATTGCAACTAAGAGACTTATTTGGTAGCCTTCAAGGACACACTGAAGTCAGTGGATTATTAACATCCCAGTCCTGAGAGTTCAAAAATCCCCCTATTGGGGTTCTAGCTTTCAGTTCCTATGGCACTGACTTTCTTCTTTAATCTTCCAATTGAAAGAAAACTTCAAATAACATTTCATAGCTGGATGTATCATGAAGGTATCCAGGGATAAACAAACTGTCGTGAGAAGTAGCAGAGTTTTCTTTTGCAAACCAAAGTTCAGATAGATGTCTAATCAAAGAAACAAAATGTCAAATACTGCACCATGTTTAATATGTAGTTAAAAATCAATTTTTGATTTTTTAAGTCAAAGAAGAAATAACTCAAATATTTCTTTGAGTTCCTGACTTTTGTCCTTGCTGGATCTTACCCACCCCCTCAATTGAATAATATTTAAGTTTTCATGTTGCCAAAAGAGCAGCTGATGATTATTCTTTGACAGTGAGGAAAATGTACTATATTGAGACTTCTTTGCCTTCCTTAGTGATCAGTTTTTACGCAATGGATAAAGTCTTCATTAGTGATCATCAGAGCATCTGACGTGTGTTCAATCTTGAGTGAGTTGAGTAGATGCTGTGGCTGTTGATACAGATATGAGAGTCATTTATATGTATATGTGGCTTTGAATGCAAAGTCCATATAGTGTGTTATAGTAGCCATATTTGACACTTTTATTACGTGTCCTAAAGTGTTAACTGTATCATGTTCTCAACCAACAGAGAGAACAACAACAACAAAAAAGACTTCAAAACTTTCCTTATGGTACAGTTGCCTCAGAATTTTAAAAATTTTTTTTCTTGTACTTAATTGAAGAATCTGATACTGGAAAATATGTTCCTTATAATTCATGACATGGGGTGTTGTAATTTAGCTATTTGAAGATGAACTCATGAAGTCACTGTCTAGGAAAAAAAAACAGGTGAAAATGTTTTGTCGTTGACTTTTGATGTGACTTCTCTAGGTAGCCACATAACTCTAGGTTAGATTGTCTTCACATCAAAAGAGTTGTTCAAGAGACAAGTCTCTTGGTGATTGATCTATATGGTGACTTTTTCCGTAAATTTGATATTTTGAAAAAAATGCTATTAAATATACTATGTATGGCTATCTGTAATTATAATTGCCCATAGGGATGTCATTAAAATAATCTAATGACATAAATTTTGGGTTTTGCCCTACAGTTTAAATGTACTAATTGTTGTTTGGTACAGGAGGTCATGAATATTAATTTCCTTGAACAGCCAACAAATTTATTAAAATGATAAGTATATATGACTGT
This sequence comes from Typhlomys cinereus, assembly GCA_023101885.1. Lineage (NCBI taxonomy): Eukaryota > Metazoa > Chordata > Mammalia > Rodentia > Platacanthomyidae > Typhlomys > Typhlomys cinereus. Next base: position 1,204,602 of record JALPQD010000230.1, on the reverse strand, counting down.
TAGATTTTTTTATTTATCAAAGACAGCTTAGCTCAATGCCCCTTGTGAAGGAAATACTATTTCCAACTTGTAGAAAACTGGCCCTTGCTTTCTCTCTATTCTTCTAATACCTTGTATTTCCTTCCATCAAGGTATCTATCATAGTCCACTGTCGTTGTCTTTGAGTTTCCTGAAGGCATGGGTCCACCAGTTTCTATCCATGTCTCTGTGTATACACACTGGGCTGAGGCTTTTCATCTCTGACAGGTTACCTAGCACACACAACTTAAAGGAAAGGAAGATTTATTTTAGTTGATGGTTTCATTCCATCATGGCCAGCCCCACTGCTTGGGGGCCTGTGTGAGGCAGAGCATCATGGTGGCAGGAGCATGTGGCAGAATCTGTTCACCTCATAGTGGATAAGAAATAAAGATGAGTAATAAGAAAGAATCAAAGAGAAGATGTGGTCCCTAAGATCATACCATAGTGATCTACTTCCTCCTTGTATCAAGAATGCCAATATATTATAATCCATCAATAAGGTTAAGAGTCCTCAGAAACCAGTCATTTTTTAGAAGCCCATCAACTAGCACCTAAGCTTTCAACACATGAATCTGTAGATATTTCATAGTCATTACATAGTAAATGAGTTTCTATGTACCAACTCTTTTAGGTCAGCACAAAAAGGAAAATGCCTATTTCATACAAGATTAACTCCCCTACCACCTAGTAGATACCTAACCTATGGTCATTCTTGAACAAATGAGATCTTGGGTATTTTTTCTGAAAATATGTAAATAAGTTCTGATATTCAGACCACAAAATATCAACACAGTTTAAAATCATTAATATTTTTATCCATTTATTTGTCTTCTAATATAATTATTTTTGAAAAACCAATTCTAGAAATAGTTTTCACTTTATTTTCACAGTTTTCTGTTTTTGAAACTTTATGCAGAATTGAAGATGTTGCTGAAGTCACTTGTCCTGAGAAATTTTATTTTGTCTTGTCTTGTTTTGTTTGTATTGATTTCTCTCTTAAAATACTCTGGAACTTGTCAACCTGAGGTTGATGTCTGTCATGCTGACCCTTACTGCAGGGGCAGACACACTGCAGGAGTATGTATTTTCCATAATAGGGCAATTCTTTCATCTTTGCCCTCTGCAGTCAATATATTTGAGCTTGTGAAGATCTCTTTGAAGTCAGTTTGAGTCTCATATTTGAAAGCAAGATACCACCAAGGAAGGAGGCTTTGCACTCTAGCCCTTAGCATGAAACTCACTTAAATAACTACATCTTCCTATATCTTTGATCTTTGTCAAAACTGAGAAAAAAGAGATCTGCAGTTATATTGGTAGCTTAAAAGAAATCCTGAGATTAGGAAAGTCAATTTCCTAGAGTTAAAATAAACTATTAAGTAGTTGAATTTTAGCTTAAAAGGATTTTTCTTTCCTCTGTTATAGTTACTCTGCATGTTGCTGATAAATTCACAACCAAATGGCTTAAGGGAATAAGGGGTTTTATTTTGGCTTACAATAGTCTAGTTACAGTTCCTTGTCCTGTTCTCCAGGAGAGCTCATACCAACACCAGGGGTCAAGGGGACTGATGGGCACCACATCCACAGGACTGCCAAGAGAGGGACAATCCTTACTTTCCAGAACATTTGTCTGGCCAAGTATACCAAAGGATGCCAACTTTCTCATCCAGTTCCCTCCATTCACCTGCCCAGGGATTAGCCCCATTTACCATGATCTGGTCGTCCCCCCATCAACTAGACAATCTCGTATAGGAATGCTCCAGGCCTGACTCAACCACTGATTTCTTTACAAATGTTCCCAGAGCTGGTACCCTCAACAGTCAAGTTGATACCTATATCAATTATGATATCCTCTAAATATTAGATGTCAATTATATTTGCTTTATGTTCTCAAACCCTTACTTTAGTAATCATTTTTCTCTACTATTTTAAATTTTTTCTTTCAATAAAGATTAGTTTTTAATATTTTCACTGATGGGGCAAAATACCTTTATGACTTGAATGTAAGAAATCAGTACACATGGATAAAAAAACTGATTTGTATAGACAAACTTTGGAAACATTAGAATGCTTCAAAAGCATCTGTATATGGATATTGACTCAGTTCTAATCCTTATCTATACAAAAAAAGGATGTAGGTAGTGTTTGAAGGAACTGTCGAATGAAGAGACATGAGAAAATATATACCCAAGCAAGTAAGATGACCTTAAGTTCCAGGGATCAAAAGACTTCACAGAGCTTGAGGTGTGGGGGCATTTGTCTTTTACTTTGACACACTGAGAACCAGTACCATGTTGCTGGAAGGATTAAGGAATACTATTAGGTACAAATTTTTCTGTAATTTTGTGATGCTGTTTAAAAATGTTTACTATGCACCCTGAAGCTATGGAGGCCTGGAAATAATCAAGTTACAGGTGTATTTCCAAATATTGGTGACTCTTCTTATTCTGGTTAAGAACAAATGGAAAAAATTTAATGTTGGTCTTTTATACTTCTGGTTGGACGCAAAAAAGTTGATTAGTTCAACTTGGGATATTATGTTGGTACCAAATTCTAAAGAAAAGACCTTCAGGAAACTATGAATTCTGAGCTTCATGGATAGGAACAGAATTAGAATAGACTCATCAAAAAACCACGTTCCAGACCAGCTTCCACACTGATGAGGTTCAATCACTGAAAAGGCTACATCTAGTACTGCTATAAACAGAAAGGCATAGTTCAGGAGAAGTAGTAAGTTGAATTGCCACCAACTAGATAATAGATTTTTTAAATTAATTAATTAATTTTTTTATTAGTATTTCCGCTCATACAAACTTAACAGGTACACTGGTCCCCTTCCTCCCTCCACCTCCCCCCGACCCCTCTACTCCCCTCTCCCCTCTTCCCTCCCTTCCCCTCCCCAAGTGCTCCCCCCCCCAATCCCCAGAGCATCCTTTAATGTGCATGCCAAACTCTCCTCTGGGTCCTCCTCTCCGATGAGGTGCAAGGACCCAGGGGCATTTCCCAGAACCCTTTCCTGTGTTCCCCTTAAGCTTAGGAACACTACTGTGACTGTCAGTCCCTAGCCTCCAAGGATCCTAGTGCCTTTAGTCCATGCTAGACTTTGTGGGGTCAAAGGTGTGTTGGACATAGCGCAGGTCATGCAAAGTCCTATTATGATTGCTTCGGCCCTAACTTGTGTGGAGTTAGATAATAGATTTTGAGATAGTGATTTTCCTATTATGACTGGTGTATGAATTGCCATTACATGCTCATTTATAGATGTGTTGAAGAGATTGAAACAAAACAGTGGCAGCTCAATACACAGAAAGAATTGGACAAAGGCACCTCCTTTAATGCATGTAGCTCCAAGCAAACGCGTACATCTAGGGTAGATTTTATGAATGCACGTTCCTTTTACAGAGGATCCACAAGGAGAGCAGAACTATCCCTGGTCTTTATCATGTTCTGTTTCAACAACAATCAATTGAAATGGAGAAAACCACAGTAAATTAAAGATCTCTCACTAGTCCAAAGGAGTTGACCTGCAGTGCTTTTATGAAAGAACTGACCTTAAGCCAAGGATACCCCTAAAAAATAACTAACTAGAGACTTTTTCTTTGTGATTAAATTCACAGTACCATGTTGCAAGAAGGACTAAGGAGTACTATTATGTACAATTTTTTTCTGTACATTTTGTGATGCTGTTTAAAAATGTTTACTATGTTAAATGTTTGCTTTTAAATATTTCCTGAGTCTTCCCAATAGCTATCTAAGTACTATTATATAGAGCCAGTTAACAGATGAAACATAAGTAACTCACATGAGATCATTTTGGTAGAAAATGATAAAAGGAGGTTGTTTGAATGAAGGATATCTAACTTTAATACGTAGGGTCTGGGGTTGGAGAGATGGCTCAGGGGTTAAGTCTCTGCCTCCTAAGCAGCAGATCCTGAGTTCAGGTCCCAGGTCCCAAGTAAAAACACCAGGTGGAAATGAAGGTGTCCTGCACTTCTGGCCTTAGTGGGCAGAGTCTAGGAAATCCCAAAGCAAAGCAAAAAGGAGGTAGAAGCAACCAAGGATGATTCCCAAGTCACCCTTGGCCCTCCCCAGGGACACACAGTGCCCTCTGATACACACAGATACAGACACAGACACATATTCACACACACACAGATACAGACACACACACAGACACACACACAAAATTAATTTAAAAAATCTCAGGGTCTAATTTAGGGTACAGCATTGCCTTTCAAAAGAACTGGAAAAAAAAAATGAAGCAAGGTTTTGAAAGATCTAGTGCTATAATTGGGATGTAAAGGTTAAATTGGTGTGAAAACCAGGTTATGTGTGTTGGAACCTAATTCCCAGCACAAGGGTATTTGTGGGGGAGGGGGCAGCCCTAAGGGCAGTGGGGAGAGGGAGTTTCTGGGAGGTGTAGAGTGGATGGGTGAATCCTCCTGAATAGAGTTAGTATCCTTACAAAAGAGTCCTGCAGAGCTCTCTCACTCTTCCCCTCAGGTTAAGATTCAGGAAGAAGTTACAGACACTGAATCTGCCAGTGCCTTGTTTTGGTTTCCAGGATCAAGAAATAAAATTATTGAGAGTTAAGTTATTGTTGTCTGTAAGTTACTTAGTCCATGATAGTTTGCTTTAACAACCCAGACTAAGACATGATGTACATGTAGAGAATGACAAATTCATTTTCTTTTTTTTTATTATTATTTATTCAATTGTGCGTGTGTACGTATGTGTGTGTGTGTGTGTGTGTGTATGTGCAGAACCACAGACGAATTCGGGAACCACCACGGATGCCTCCACCTCCTCCTTGTTTACTCTGCCCCGGGATTCACAGGCTCCGCCCTACCAGGACCAGAAGCGCAGGCCGCCCCCGCTTCCGCCTGGCGTCTATGCATGGGGTCTAGGATCCGAACTCAGGACCCTCCGCCTGCAAGGCAAAGGCTTAACCTCTGAGCCACCTCTCCAGCCCACAAATCCATTTTCTTGACTGTCTTTCTGCGCATCCTTTCATGGAGGGCCTTAGTGTATGTTCCTGTGGGACATTCGCTGAAGAAGTGCAGAGGGCGTTTAGAGAATCTGTTTGCAATGTTACAGCTCTAGGGCAGTCCAGAGCTCATTTTTTGTTTGTTTGTTAGTTTGTTTTTATCTAAGCCTTGTAGACTACAACACCTGAAGTCATTTCTACTTCCCTAGGCCTTTTAGCATTCAAAATCAATTCAATTGACTTAGCACACAGCCGCATGCTAGGGTTTTCATTTGAGAGTTGTACTAGACTTTTAAAGTGATTTAGTTTAAGTGCCAGGGTATTTGTATCTCCTCTCATCAAACGGGTGGCAAGCATCTCAAAGACCAAGATGCTTTCTATTATTTGTTTCAACTGTGCCTTGTGCGGAGTCAGTACTCCTTCATCAACTGTTCATGAAGCTAGAATGATTTCAATTCAATATCCAGCCAGAACTAAGTCAGATTCTAAGACATTTTAGATTTAGAATGAGTCTTTCATGACCCCCATTCCTTCCTTGGGAATTCTGTAATCAGGGACTTACGGCTCTTAATGCCCAAAGCCAGTGTTTCCTTCCCCTTCCTTTGATTGAAACTCAGCCTAAAATGTTCATTACTTTCAGCAGCCTCCTGAAACTCTCTCTAGTGTTGACCATCTCTCCCTTTTATTTTTTATATGAGAACTTATGAGTCATGGCTTTTCCACTTTTTAAATCCTGAAAGGCAACTAGTAGAAATAAAATCATCTGGGAGCAAGAAGCTTGAGTTAGGTGAAAATCAGATCATTTGGGAAGTTATAAAGTGTCTTTGTGCATCGGCTTTGCTGATTCATAAAATGTGGAAAACCATAACCATCTCATTAGATCTATGTGAGGACAGCAGATTAGTTAGGCAAAGCATCTGGCCTAGCGCTGTTTCACAGTGATAATGAATTTATGCTTTCTCTTCTCTTTCTTCTCTGCTCCTGTACTCCTGCCTTTCTTTTATTTTCTTCTAGATTATAAATTTTCCTCTGTCAAGTCTACCTAAATATCGTGTACCTGAAAATGATATCAGCTTTCTAGTTCTGAAGATGTAGTAGGATTTTGGTCTTGATTTTTTATTTGTTTGTTTGTTTACCCTCATATGTGTGTAGTGTGTGTGTTTATCAGCAAACACTTGAATACATGCCCCTATGGATGTTCAAAGATTACATCAGAAACCATCCCGTATTACTCTTTCCTTTGTGACTAAATTCACAGCACCTTGAATCTTTGCTCCGCCTTATAGGGCTGGAAGTGCAGGCCACTAGCATATTTGCCCTACATTTTTCCATGACACTTGGGGATCTGAACTCAAGTCCTTCTGCTTGTGAGGCAAAGCTTTAACCCTTGAGCTATCTCCCAGCCCTCTAATCCTGCGTTTTTAGCCATAACCAACATGCCCAGACATCCGGAATATTTGTTATTTTTCTCATGTCGCTGCTTCTCAGAACAAATTTCTATCATAAATAGTCAGGGTCTCAGAAGCAAAACACAAGCCACTACTGTTGGTCACCAAGCCTGTGGTGTGTGCTGTGGCACCTCTCCAGTGGCCACGCCTCCTATTTCACGTCACTGTGTACCAGGGCTCCTTCCAAGCTTTACTCTCTCTTAGCTATTTCTATTTGCTCACTATAGATTAACTTTCCTGAAATCACAGCTCAAATGACCGGTCTGCCCTTTTCCCTGTTCTTAAATAGCTGTCTGTTTCCTGTAGCCAAGGTCTCAGCAACTCTATCAAAGTCTCCATTCTTGACCCTGGTTTTCCTTCCACCTTATTCTTCATCATCTAGTCACTCGTTTTGCTAAGAACACACTCTTGGGTTCTGCTGTGTTCATCTTTTGCTCCCATTGATCCTCCTCATGCTTCTAATATCTCACACCCATCCTAGCAGATGCTTGCTCCAGAAACTGGCTTCTTCTTTGCTCTCCACCCTGACTACCCCACCCATCTTGAGTTTCTCCCTGACCTATTTACTCAAACTTTTCCAGAGCCCCCTTCTGCTCTTCCTCCTCCTTCCACAGCACAGAGTAGGTCAGCAGTGATCATGGAACATGTTAAACATTAAATTGTGGAGTATAGTATACTGGCAGCACAGAATGAATTGACAGATCAGTGCATCAAGAAGCATTGCAAATTCAGTCCACACATTTTTCATATGTGAATTTAGGAATGACTTTGTGAACTTAGGTCCTTGTATCAGGTACATTATCTTGTCTCTTCCTCTGTTTTCCTTTCCTTGAAAGTTTTGTTTCTTGCAGGAATAACATAGCAAGGAGAAAATAGAGCCCTGGTTTTATTATTTGTTTCAGAAAAACAAACCTTTCTTTGAAATTCTCAGTCTTTGTACTTCTTTGAAGTCTGGGTCACCCAAGAACTGTAAGAATGAAAGTTTTATTAAGACTTCCATTTTTCACCTAGAGATCCGTAAAGAATAAGCTTAGGCACTATTAATGTTCAGTGTACAGTGAGGGTTGAATAACCTCACACAGACAGGCTGATCTTAACAGCCATGGAGCAGCTATCTTCAGACAAGATCTGGTATGAGAGTAGGCAACAGCTACGACTCTCCATCACTCACATATCTAGTGTCTCCATGCCAAGCTCCTGCCACTCTTAGTGTGGCATGAACTCCCATCAGACACATAATGGCAGTAATGATTCATTGGGTTTGGTATTTTCTTACATATCATATAGCTTAGACTGTAGGATGTCAGCAGGGTTATTTTTGTAGTGCACTTATTCACATCTCAGGGCACTTGACTGCAGCAGAATTGGAGACCATTGCCCTGTATTCCTTCCTTCATTCGTATCATTTTAGTTGCTACCTGTCAAGCCACAAATCATATCTCTTCCAGGAAAATTTTTCTTCTCTAATGCTAATTTAAACTATACTTAGTTCTTATCTCCACAGCTTCTAGTAGTGTTCAGTGTGCTATAGCATAAAAGACTGAAAAGGGAGAAAGGAGGGAGAAGGTAATCTTCAGTGTTACTGTAAATTTAATGTCTGACATGAAACTGACACAGGGGAATGGATACAAGATCATTTAACACAAAACAAAGTTTACCTTTAAAATTTTAACTATGTGTGTGTGTGCATATGTGTGTGTTTGTGTGTGTAGAAATCACAGCACAGATATGGAGTCAGAAGACAAATTTTGGGAGTTTTCTCCTTTCACCTTATTTTGAGGCATGGTCTTCTTGTTCCTAGATAACTGACCTGAGAGTTTTTGGGTGATTCTCCTGTCTCTCCCTCCCATCTTGCTGCAGGAATGCTGGGATTGCCAATGTATAACACTCTACTTCATTGTGTCCTACCTCCCCCTCCCCCATGGGTTCTGGGATTCAACTCAAATCATTGGGTTTGTGCAACAAGTGCTTTCACCTGAAGAACCAAATGAGCCTTAATGGCACAAATTTGAATTGTTAATGTTCATAAGTAACTTATGTGAGAATATTGTGACAAGTAAATGTACTGAAATTAAGAAACATCCTTGGAGATTTCAAGAAAGTGATTCATATCCTACAGTGGCCACTAAGATTGTACAATCTAGACATACTCCTTCACTACATTTACAATTTTATAGATGTTTTGCTGTGATACGGTTCAGTGGTTGAGCACTCAGCTTGCACAAGGCTCTGAGCTCCATCCTTAACACCACAAAAGGAAAAAGAGTAATTGTCAGCTTATTTCCTAATTGTTCACCATTCTTGGTACCAAAACACCCAATGTGTTCAATAAGAGGGCATGCTGGAGAGTTCAGAGGAAGTTTGTTAAGGCTCAGTGTTGGTAGCCTGCTATCAATTTTGGTCAGGGCCTGTTTTGGAGCTTTAGGCATAGGTTTAAGATACACTTCAGCTCAGAGAATCTGTGTTTCTATCTATGGACTTGTGCACCTCACATTCCAGCAGTGAGTAGCTCCTGACAATTATCTTCCTGTTGTGCTGAGACTGATATCACTTAGCCCTCCTTATGGAACATAGATACCCTTGCTATTAATACAGCCATATAGGATTGACTTTCAAACAAGTACATTTCTCTCTCTTCTTATTGCCTGCCTTGGTGCTCTGACAGTTTCAAAGAAAGCATGGAGAAGTCGTCATACTCAGACTGGCTGATAAATAACAGCATCGCTGAGCTGGTCGCCTCGACAGGCCTTCCTGTGAACGTCAGTGATGCCTACCAGGACCCCCGCTTTGATGCTGAGGTAAGAGGGGTCCTCTGGCTGAGGTTCCATTGATGGTTTGCAGGTTGAAGGGAAAGAGGATGGCATACAGATCCACAGCACTGAGTTCACTGGCACTACAGCACCTTCCTTGGTGATCTAGTTCCCAGCACTGCTCACCATTGACTGACAGAAACATCTTGACTCAACTCTGACTTGTGGCAAAACGACTATTTTCAGACTGTGCCTCTTTCGCATTTGGACCTGCTTTATCTTAAACTGCGAAATAGTTCACAACAAACATGTGTATATGACATAGTGTTTATTAACAGATGCTAGGATCACTACCATATATATTTTTAGAAGTGTTGCTAATAGACAATTAATTGGTTGGTGTTGTTACTTAATATTATTTATGCAGGCATATTATACTGATGTGCAGAATAAATGCAAACAGTTTCAAAATTTACTTTCTAAGGCTAGTGCATGCATGCCTTACCATGCATCATCATGATTATCGTGCAGATAATTCACGCAAGCTGGTAAAAACGACTTTGCATATGTAGACACAGATAAATATATAAATGAATGCATCTAAATAGACGTGTATCAAGTTTCCTGGTGTAGGTTTCCAGGTTGAGCTCTGAAAGAGTCACCGGAGTTTCTGATAAAGGGTGATATGGACATTACAGGCAAAGCTGATGAGAACCAGGAATTGAGTGTTAAGTGGAAAAGCTGTGGGAGTTGTATTTTTTTCATTTCTGTTTTATTAGTTTTTTTACATTTGAGGAGCTGGGTCTGGTTAAGAAGCAGTCTTCCTGCCTCCATCACCTAGTGCCGGGATTGCAGGCAGACACCACTGCACCTGGCAGGAGCTGTGTTTAGAATGATCACATTGGCTATTGAACAGAGAACAGACTAGTACTAATAAGGGGCATTTAACCCCTGAAATGCAGAGATCTAGGGGTCATCACCCCCATTTTGCAAAGTCTAGAGCTGGCCTATGTCTCAGAAGATGGATAGGGCTCTGACTTTGAGACTCCACAGCGGGTACTGGCCATTCTCTCTCTGTGCCGTGGAGGCTGAAACCTAAATCTAATTCTTGACTTTATTCAGATCCACTTTCCACATCTCTTCAGGGAGATGTTAAATTCCTAAAACTCACCTCATCTCAGTGGCCGCTTTGGGGGTCTTTGGGGTCTTTTTTCCCAGGTTCCATTCAACACTCATTTTCTGTTCCTCCCTAAAAATCAGTCTCAGAGGGCCCTGCTTTGAGTATTTTGGGTATTTGGATATCTCCCATGAACTCTCAGGCCAAGTTGTGGACCCTTAGCTGTGTGAATGCTGACCACCCTGCAGCTCCCTGAAGTCCTAAGACACTGGGTTTGAACTTTGAGAAACACTACAGTGTCAAGCATCCTCAGGTCTCTTGAGAGGAAAAAAACCTACCACCTGACTTCTATGGCTGCCAAAAGGTAAATAAAGCAAAGATGTCACTCTTTGCAAACTGTAGCACAGTGCTTGGGTAGGAATGTTTTTACCAAGCTCTGCCTTTTGTTACATTTCTCCTTTGATCTGAGAAAAAGCAATGTTAAAGGAAACATTTCCAGATAAACAGTTTTATCAAGTAGTGCTTTCAGTATTCTGTGATTAACATTAATAATAACTGAACAGCCCAAGAGGTTTTGTTATGCAGAAAATCATTAGTTTCCAGTTGGTACTAAGTCAACATGTTTAATTAGATGTCAGGAAGTGGTAATTGCTCCTGCCCCAGATCATAGCACTAAATTGAGCACACGAAACTATCATTCTGCTTTAGCTTAGATATACAAAGAGGGTCAAATTTTGAAGGAACAAAAACAAATTGTACTATTTCTTTTTTTTAATAGGTTCATAAAATATGTGTAAAGGTATAATAAAACATGATATGGTGTAAGCCTATACACCCAGTTTTAGAAAAAAAAAGATAATTGCTTTGCAATCCTCAGATTGCCCTTTCCTAACTGAATCCTTAGCTCTTCCCCACCAGAGATAACAATACTCAGAAATTGAATTTAGCATTCCTTTGTTCTTTTACATAGTTTCGTTGTCTGTGCTTAAATTCTGCTAATATATTCTTTTTGAACTTCAAGCTGACTAATACTGCATGCATTCATCTGCAGATGGCTTTTTCTACTCAACGTTATGTGGCTGATGTGGAAACATATGATCCATTAATCTATATTCTTTGTTGCCAAGAATCTCATTGTATGAACAAGCCTTAAATTGTTTATCTTTAAGGTGGACATTTTGAATTCAGAATTTTAATGTTACAAAAGTAATTGCCAAAGATATTCTTAAACGTGTTTTCAAATGATAAAATGCAAAATTTTTTCTAGAGTCTGTTCATAACAAAATGATATTCTGGCTCACATTTATAAGAATCTTTACCTTTGCCAAAGAATAGAAAATTTCCAATTATTGTTCTTTTATAACTTACAAAATCACCTTTAGCAAGCATAACCAATATGTTACAAATACTTTCTGCTGATACAATATAGTGATCTTGAATAGGCCATACCCTTTAGACATCCTTATTGTGAAACAGCCATATTGCATTTTCTTCCTCGCTCTAGCCATGATCTGCAGTTCTGTGTAAAGAACAGTTGGTCTCTCAAGCAAAGGCAACATCTCTGCATGTAGGACTGTGCATAAAATTTTCATGTCATGAAACATTTCATGAAATCACTTATGATGTGACAAAAGAACACAGAACACCATTATTTCCTTTTCTTCTACTCAGACACTTTTCAACTCCTACAGAGCTGACACTGGCTTCTAAATGCAAACACAAGGATGAAGGATGTATCATATGATGTTCTCTTTGCATGATTCTCAAAGGCAAAGTTACCCATATTCCCCTTTTCATGCTAAGAGATAAAGAAATGTAAAAAGAAATCAATAACACGAAGGAAGAGAGAGAATATTTTTCTGTTTGGTGTACTGGGTAGGGGTTATGCATCACACCAATATAAGCAAGCTTAATTATCTGCTTAGACTCCCTCCATCCTTAAGTATATTTGACTTCAGTGGCAAGTGTCAACTATTACATTAATCATGAACGAAACAGATCCTAGACTGACCTACCTACAGAGCTCTTCCAAGAAGTTAGGAGGTTTAGGACTTTCTCTGCACAAAGTAAGACTGATGTAGATTAAGATAAGTACTTCAAATGATGCCTAAGTATTGTATTAAATATTTCCCTCAAAATAAAAAAATAACAAAGTGAAATTGCATCATCTGTCCACCTCACCACTAAAAGTGACTCCAGACTATCGCAGAACCAACAACAACATTGTAGCTATCTTGTCATCCTCCAAAGGCATGTGTTCTTTCTTTCCCAGTCTGGTATATGAACCATTTTTATTTACCAATAATCATAACTGAATACAGATGGCCCATAACTTACAATGATTTGATTCATGACTTTTCACGAAGGTGCAGAAGTATATTTACTCACTCATTCTGTGTTCATTTTTAAGTACAACATTCACATGAATTACATGAGTTTTTTCATACTTTTATCACCAAAGAGGTCTTGTACCAAAGAGGTACTACATTTTGACCATTTACAGCATACATTTCTGTAAATGTTCTGAGTGTGTTTATGGTGATGTAAGTTAAGTTGTGATGTTTGGTAGATTATGTGTGGTTAAATACATTTTTGACTTACGTATTTTTAATATGCTGAGTTGTTGGTACCCAAACCCCCTATAGACTATATGTGTAGCTATTTATCAGTGGTGGAAAAATGAAAAGGCAATTAATTTTTAAAATATAAAATTAATGGTTAATAGTTATAACTATCAACCACTGGGAAAATTGCTTGCTTATGATAGGTGCTGACTTCCCAGAGTAGTTTGAGGTAAGCCAACAAAAGTTTAAGAGAGGAGATATAAGGAATATTTTTGATGCTTTTTTATATTTCCTACAGATTCTCTCAGTCACATAATGGTTTTATTGTTTTTATCTTGTGTATGCACATGCATACGCCATAGCACACTTGTGGAAGTTGGTATGACTTGTAGAAGTCAGTTCTCTGTCTCTACAGCTGCCTCCAAGGATTGAACTCAGGTCTTTAGTCTTGACAGCATTTACCCACTGAGCATCTCGCTGGCCCTATGCAATGGATTTAGATTTGATAGAAACACAGTTATCATGAGCACTGGTACTGATCTTAAATTTCTCAATATCTCAGTGGCTAATTCTGGCCTTTTAAAACCCTTTAGTGAATGTGAAAGGGCCCTTAGTCATCAGAATATGTAGTAACTTGCAAATGAATGTGCCCAAATGGATCAGCCCTTTTTTGGGATTTTTATACCACAGATGCATCAACTATCAGTTAATAGAAACAGAGATATATTTCATTTACAGTCAGGAAAATAGAAACTTGGAAGGGGAACTAAAGTGTGAGACCCCACACCTTCTGTGAGTTAGGGCACGTTCACATTTGTGGAACCTCAGATTCCTGCGAGTGGTCTTTCAGGAGGATCATCAGCTGCTGAGGAACCATAGGGCAAAGGATTCCCTGTGCCCTTCACACAGGTACATGAACTAATGGGCTAAAGACCTGTTTCCCTCCAAGATGAGCAGTCCTTTGTAATATAGAAAGACCTGTGCAGATGCTTGTAGTTCAGGCAGAGATGGCCTGCAGTTTCTCCCTTATAGAGGCAAGTCAGCAGGATATAGACCTCAACCGTCACAAGAATGACCAGGCACCCAGGGACCACACACACTGGTGTGATAAAATTTCAGGGGCTGGCTGCACTGTGCAGGCCCAAGAAACCCACAAATCTTCACATGTGGCAAGAAACCAGTTACATTTCTATATTTTAAATAGAGAACCAACCTCTCAAATTCCCATTATCAATTAAGGAAATAAACTCCAAAATCTCAGTGGCAATATAACAGAAGCTTGGTTCTTGGAACGTGCTAAGCCAAACAGGTGTTCCTGATTAGCATTGGCAGGTGTAAGCGTATGTAGGGGGTGAGTAGTGGGAGGGGGTAGAGAGGAGTTTTACTTTCTTTTGCTATTGCCAGGATACAATGCTCTGACAAAAAATCACATTTAAAGGAGAGAGGGTCTGTATTGGTTTACGGTCCAGCATGTCGAGGAAGTCAAGGTGGCAGGAGCTAAAGCAGCTGGGAACATTGCATCCACAGCCAAGAAGCAGAGAGTGATGAAAGTGTGTACTCTGCTTGCTCTCTCCTTTGGTCAGTCCAGGATTTCAAACATATTTTTAGGGTGGGTCTTCCCACATCACTTTAGCGTACCAAGATAGTTCCTACAGTCATGCCCTTAATCTAGAGAATCCCTCAGATGTGCCTGGATGCCCATTTCCTAGGTCTCAAGTTGATAATGCTAGCCACTGGAAGTGTTCCCTACTTAGAAATAAAATTCTTCAGCAGAAGCTTATGAATGACTTGCCTTGCGAACTATCTTGAGAGCTCTTCATATTGCTAACTGCGGGTGCCATTTTCATTTCATTTCATCTACTTCCACACATTTGGTAATTTCTTCTCTAATGTAGGACTAGCATGGAAAACTTGCTAATTTGTGGTTCCATGATATTGTCGCTCTGTTCTTCTAATAAGAGATAGTTTGATTCATCTAGCTTTAGCTTGTCTATACACAGTTAGCAATGAAAACAAAGTCTACTTTGTTTTCTGTGCCATTCTTGCCTTATAATAAATTCTAGGAAGTCCTCAGAAACTCTGACTAAATATACAGCAGGAGGAGGGATCTTTATTTTGAAATCTCAGTTTGTTTCTGTTAGTCTTCCTTTGATAGAAGCTACAAAGGGCTATCTTCATTGTGATGTAGACCTCATTCCAGATGCTGTCAGGTACCTGCTGAGAGGACTGTGTGGCAAATAATCCAGTTCCCTGCTGGTTGATCTCTTTGTAATCCCTTTAAATAGTTAATGGAGTTTCCTCCTGGTGAAGAAGAAACAGGCTAGTTGATGAGCCCTTGTGATTACTTGCCTTCCATGTGCTTTTCGGAGCTGATGCCCATCAGTACTATTACCTGCTGATCTTAAAAGCATAGGTGTTTTAAGGCCAAACTTATTGGAAAGGCATGACAGAATACTTTTGTAAGGAAGTCCTAGAGCCAGACTTAAGTCCCTAAGTTTTGAATTCTCTACCTTGTAAAAGTCACTACGTATTTGTTCTGTTTCAAGAGTCTATGATCCTTGAAAACACATAACATAAAAAACTAATATAACATTGTACTTATTTATGGTGGCATAGAAACACTCATGTTTGTAGATTTTCATGGTGGCTTTTTTTTTTTTGCAGTTTTTTCAACCATTCACTTTGGGGAGAGATGCCCATGTTCATTTCTGAAAATGTTGATGGGGATACTATGCATATTAATTCTCAAACAGCTATGACGATTCCCACTCTATCATCTCACAGTTTCTATAGGTCAGAAGTTGGGGCATAGCATAGTTCTCTGGATAGCGTCTCCCATGACTGGAGTCACAGTTTTGGCAAGCTGGCCTTGTCATTTGGAATCTAATCTTTAAAGGCTCATTCGGGTCATTGGCAGAATTGGGTGTCTAGCAGACCAAGTATTTACTTCCTAGCTGCTGGTCATGGATTTCTGCAGGCTCTAGAGCTTGTGTTCAGGCCTATGAAGTAGCTCTACCACAACATGGCACTTTGCTCTTTAAGGCCAACGGAAGCTTGTAGCAGTTACTCTTAACTATTGCTGTGAGAGAGCACCCAAAGTCAAGCAACTTACTGGAGAAAAGGGAGATTTATTCAGCTTACGGTTCCAAGGGGGAGGTACAGTCTTTCAAAGTGGAGGCAACGTGGCTGGCTGGCCAAAGCTGGAGGAGGCTACATGTAGACATCTTGGAGGCTGAGAGCTGCAAGACTGCTTGCAGCAAAGGCAGACTTCTCCTGGAGGTACGGTGGGTCTAATCCATCTCAAGGCCCACCCCTTGTGACTGCCTTCCTTTACCAAGGCTCCACCTCTCAAAGTCTCATGACCTTCCCAAACACATGAGACTGTGGGGGACACATTTCAAACCATGTCGTCAAGCCAGTTGACTGAGACAGAAGCTAATGCAATGTCATCAGTGACACCTAACAATGTATGTATGTCCCCCTCAATCCCTTTCCACCTTGTATATTGAGGCAAGTTTCTCACAAAACCCAGAACCTGATGTTCTGGATAATGTGCCTAGCCAACTTATTCCTGAGACTCTCTCCCACATGTTGGGGTTACAGCATCTGGATTTTACATGAGTTCTGAGGATCCACACTCTACTCCTCATCCTCATGTAGCAAGTGCTTTTCCCAAGTGAGCCATATCTCCAAGCCCACATATTATTTTATAGTCATGCATAATTATAAGGCTACTTAAAGTTTTTAGACTCTTTTTATCTTACATGAAATAGTACTTTGCCAAGAGGTTGTGCATCCTCTGAAATTTATCTAAAAATTAACTTATCCAGATGTTTAATTTTTCTTGTTTTCCCAGTATGGTGAGTTTAATACTTTCCTAACCTATGAGCATGAATGGCATCTCTAGATGATCTACCTTTGTGTCAAGTGGCTTTTTAGAGCACACACTATATTTAGATGCATCTTCAACATAAACATTTTTTTGCCTTACTTTCAGTTATCATATGCTTCTGAGTTTAACATCTGTAATTAGTGGTCTCTTGAACATCTGTGGTGACCTTTTACCCTTCTTTTCACACTAGATTCAAAAGAAAACATTGGAAAAATTACTAATATAAAAACAAGCAATTATTTAATCTACTATATTATATTTTATTGCATATTATTATTTTAATATTTGCTTCCAGTTGAATAATTGTGGAGTAAGATTTGTTTTCCGCCCACAACACTTAAGTAGGAAAGATACTTTCAGTAATTGGAGGGAGTTGTGCAGAATATAACTAGAAATTAAGATGGGCATAATGCAGGGGTGGGTTTGGTGGTCCATTTATTTGTTGTAAATCCAGACCAATCATTTGCAGTCCCCTCCACCATCTTCGGCACTGAGTTACAAAGTTAATGCTAAGGCTCAGGACCCTTGTCTGACCCAAAATCTGACGTTCCACAATTCTTCCATGTGAAGTTCCGGTTTATTTTAAGCCTTTTATAGACAACTCAAAAGTACTTGCCCTTGTAATGTAGCACTTAAAGATAATGGGGCCCTGGGCTCTAAAATCCACTGGCTTAGAGCGTCAGAGCTCATTTCGCCTGTCAGATCTTCACAGTGCAGCACTCTGGCAATCTGGGCTGCTGAGAGCCAGCCTGGCAGGACAATGCATTCCCTATTGTCTGGAACACCTTCTGTTCCATCAGCTGTGCTCCTGTGAAGAAGGAAAATGCACCGAGCTGAAACCATTAAGAAATGAAGCTCTGAGAATCTGTCGACGCACATCCGCTTCTGCTTCTCTGTCTGTGCTGGCAGCTGCTTACACAGGCCACTTGAAGATCTTTTCTGAGTGACATTTAGTGGGGAAGATTGGATGGTGGACATAAGACTCACTGGGGAGAATCAGGATTTATAAGACTTGATTAGACGTAAGACTGGGGTAGCTGTGGGCACTGAAGACAATATAGGCTCCAAAATACGAAGATTCAAATGGACTGCCACATCGACCTCACTGATCAGGAGTTTGGTAGTCTTTGTTTGTTTCTCTGTTGTTTGGATAGGTGTTTTGTTTTGTCTTCTTAGGAATTTAAAGAATTATATGTGGGCAATGATGTAGAAACCACTAGGATTAATCCTATATTCAGGGTAAAGTACACTTGATCTTAGCCAAAAGGCCGAGAAGCGATTTTTTTTCAGGGTAAACTAAACAAAGACAGATTCTATTCTTATTCAATCAAGAGACTGACTGAAATTGGCCCTGATACTATTACTAGGAAGAGAACTTCTTTCCAGTACATGAGACTTTAGGGGATACATGTTGCTTTAGATTATTATTAAAGTTGCATCTGTTTTTCTAGGCAAAGGAAGCACTGTGTATTAGTGAGTAGCATTCCACTGTCACCAGGTCCATTTACATTTGCTCTGGTTGCCTTTGAGAGGCTAGAAAATATGACAATCATGTTGTGGAAATTTCAAGAGCTAAGTCATCAGCCACCTTTAATTAGGTCAGTTAACTGAAAAGACCCCAGGATGACAGAGTCTTCAAGTAGATACCATTTTAATTGGCTGGAAATATGTACTCTCAGATGTTATATTTCTTTGAACTATAGTCTGCTAGAAAGATTGCTCCATCTCACATAGTTTAACTTGGGGAACTCTTAATGGTGTGAGTTTTACACCATTACATAGGCAGGGAGCCTATGGAACTATGGGGTAGATATATTTTAACAGGTATTTCTTTTGGTCTTAATAATATTCATGTTTTAAAATGCTTTATGAATTTTAAAACCCTTTCATATGTATTCTCATAAGGCAAACTATAGTAATGAACAAATCAAATTTCTGTGTTGTTCACTCTAAGAAACTCTCCCATCCTTACTCAAACCAGATACTTTCATGTTTTGCTCTTTAAGGATGAAAGAGCTCATGGAGCCAGAATAAAAAATTCTTTGGGAGAAGCATCATGCTTTCAAAATGCTGGGTAAACAAATCACTTTTTATGGCAAGCAGCCTAAGTGGGGTTTGTTTTTCTCACCACCAGACTCCAGAGCTGTCTTTCTAGCTGTTCCCTTTCCTCTTGCCCGCTGCGATGTTTCCCTAAGCTGCCTGGGATGGTGTGTGGGAGAGGTGGGACAGGAGCTGTGGTTGTCCCAGAACTGGGGAAAATAAGCATGTCTACTGTTCAGTGCTTGCTAGACCACCACTGTCTGTCAGGTGGTTCATGATCACCTCTTGGCAAAGCAATGTAGATCCAGTCATTTTAGAGTAGCTGAAGGTAGCCAGCCCGCAGGTCACACACTGAAGTCTCCTGAAGCTGGATTGTCTCCTCTCACTGCCTCTTCTTCTTCCTGCTTATATCTTCCTGCTGGTACTGCCATGATTCAGATGTTATCCTTTGGGAGAGGAGGAGAGCCATTCTGTTCTTTGGAAAGATAACTTTGATGGATGTGTTTGTTATTGTCTGGTCTCCTTTGAAGCAAACTCTCCCGTTGGAGGCAGTTAATCTTTCTTAGTCTCATCTGATAAAGACCATGATACAAAACCTCATAGGGTTGTTTTGAAAGTATATAAAATAAAATAATTCACCTGAAAGTGTTCAAACAGAGTGTCTGACAGATAATGAACATCCAATAAATGTTAGCTTATCCACATTGCCATCTTTGAAGACCTGTTTTAAAGAGTCTAAAGCTATTCTTGATTTCTCTGTAGAGTCTGTTTAAAGTTTTTTTATGCTGTGGTGAACATTGTCTACTTGGACAATTATTTTTATCTTTATTTCTGTCTTTACTAGACTGTGAGCTCCTTCGGGGTAAAGACTGAATCCATTTTTATGTTCTTAACACTGCAAAACATGTGGAAGATATTAATACATATCTATGGGATATCTATTGGAAGAGTGATTTATGCTCATGTTTTTGTTTTAGTTTCATGTTTGTTTTGTATTTGGAATTCTTAAAAACTAATATATGTGCTGTATTAAGCTAAAAAAGAAAATCATATGGTCTAAAAATCACATGGTTGAAAGGCATAAGAAGAGAAGAGTAAAGTGACACAGTGATATGGGGGGAAAATCCAACACTCTTATTAAAATGAATAATTGAATATAGGAAGATTGATAGATATGAGTTCAAATGTAACAATTGAGTATAGTTCTATGTAGCAATGGTCGTTGTCCTTATATATTTGTGGACTGTGTGTCAGGGGATTCAAACTATCACAGATTAAAAATGTCCAAAAAATTGCACTGGAGCTGGTGTGGCAGTGCTTGCTTGTAATCCAAGCACTTACAAGGCTGACACAGGAGGATCTCAAGTATGAAACCAGTCTGGACTACACAGCAAGATGCTATCCTAAAGACAAAAAGCATCTGTATTAAACATACCCAAATTTTCATTTCATATCATTATTCTGTAAACAATTATTACATAGGGCAGCTATTTGCATAACATTTAAATTGCACTAGTTATTAGTAGTAGTCTAAAGATAATATTGTGAGGGTCCTAGAACTAATCCCCCGTAGATTTTAAAGAAAAACAATAAAGTGTTAGAAAATAAGGTAACAATACCATTTACAAATAACATGAACTTTTGAGACACCGCAGTATGAATATAATTAAATACATGTGAGACTTGTACATATAAAACTAAAAAGCTTGCTGGAAGAAATATGAGCTCTAAACAAACTTAAAGATGTTTGTGGATCAAAAAACTCAAGTCTATACAGATCAATCCCCCCCTCAAACTGATTGATAATTCAACTCAGTACTTTTTACCAAAATTTCAGCTGGCAGTGTGGTATGTGTGTGTGTATAAACTACAAATTCATTCTTTTTTACTTGCATGTGTGTGTGTGTGTGTGTGTGTGTGTGTGTGTGTGTGTGTGTGTATCAGAGGGCATATAAGTGTGTGCTTCTGGAGGCCTAAGAGTAACATCAGGAATCATCCTGGATTGCTCTACCTCCTCATTGCTTTGCTCTGGGGTTTCCCAGGTTTTGCCTTTCAGGTTTGACAATGTAGCGTGCAGCCATTTCCTCCTGGCCTTTTTATATGGGATCTAAGATCCAAACTCATGCTTGTGAGGCAGAGACATAACCCCTGAGCTCTCTCTCCTGACCCCTATAAATTGACTCCAAAATTTATATGGAAGGGCTAAGTTTTGAAAAAATATAAAGTTAAGAATTTTCACAATTCAATGCCAAAACTTGTGGTAACTGTTATTTAAGACATCATGGTGGCACAAGAAGAGCTAGATAAATTGACTAATAGAGTCAGAAGCATACAAACAAGCACATACACTTGGATAATGAAAATGGAGGGAGTACAGACTGAGTGGGGAGAGATGTTTTTCACTCAAAACGGTACTGACTCATTTAAGAAAACCTTATCTCACAGCTCACATTGAACACAAAAGTTGGACTCTAAGTTTAAGTGTGAAAGCAACAAAGAATCTTGGAAGAAAATAGAGCAACATCTCCCTGAGTGAGAAATAGGAAAAGATTTCTTGAACAAGACAGAAAAAGGACTACTTGTAAATTACAAGTATGACATATTGAACTTTGTCATATTATAAACCTCTAAATCAAAAGCAAGAGAATGGAAAGGCAAGCCATAGAATGAGAAAGATTTTTTTATACTAACCAAATATATGGATCTAGCAAAGACATTTTTATTCATCATGTAGAAAAAGCTTTTTCAGATCAGTTTTTAAAGGTCAGATAACACTGAAAAATGGTATTCTATGAAAGAAAATACAGAGATGGAGAACATATGAAAACTGTTTAGCTTCATTGTTCATCAGTAAGGAAATTAGACAGTAATTTGCTGTCTAAATGGGGATCCTTTGGAGATTGTAGAGGCACACTATCACTAATATGCCAGGAAAGTAGGCTTAGAAAACGATATGGTTCTTCTGCTCGCCAGAGATAGTTACAGTGCTTAAACAGTGAAATACTGATACATATTTCCCGCCAACAAGAACCATGGTCAATGTCAGATAGTGGTTATGCAAAGCAACTGAAACTTTCATGTTCTTGTAAATTGTTCACAACTGCTTCAGAAAAGTTTTTTATGCATCCACTGAAGCTGAATGTGTCACAGCAATCAAGGACAGGTGTAGACTCAAAAGAGATTGTGTGTGTGTGTGTGTGTGTGTGTGTGTGTGTGTGTGTGTGTATTGCACTTAAGCAAGACAATTAATAAACACTATTTGCAATTAATCAGGAAATGAGCCAGTTTTTCACAAAGGTAGAATGTGTCAGCAGTATTTTATCCATGCAGTGGAATGTAATTGTTTCTAATGTAAATGTAAATGTAAACCCAAGAATGTTAATATGTGGAAGAGAAGCCAGTCATTGAAGAATAAACACTTTGTGACTCCCTTACTGTCAAGTTTAAAGTAAGCAAACTTGTGTTTGATAAAGAAGTTAGCATTCTTTTGGGCAGGAGGAAAGGGTCATGAGTAGCTTTAGGAATATTAATGATTTTCTTGATCACTATGTAAAAATCTATAAGATTCTCTTCTTAGGAGTTTTGTACTTTTTTACATGCATGTTCTTCTTAAAAGCCAATATTGAAAACCGATTTCTTCAAAGAGAAAGATATCAAACATGGAATTTAGGTGTGTAAATTAACTTCTGATTTCAAATTTCTAAATTATGTAGTTCCTAATTCTTAGTGAATGTTTTAAGATATCTTGATTTTAATGAGACCATGAACCAAAACTTGACATTTCATCATTATCCTATAGTAATAGGATGGCAGAATGGCTCTTTCCACTGGAAACAAAGATCATATTAGCTCACTAAGGCTCTTTCAGTTTCAGCATCTCCTCTCTATCCAATCAGTTAAGGACCAGGGCTTCTGGTGTCGGTGGAGCTTGTTCCTAAGTGATGTTCAATGCTTATGGTTTCATAATTTAAATATGTCATCTCCTGACCTTTATGTTAGAATACAGGGGTCTAAACCTCTGTGTTTTTTTTCTCTTTCTCAATTTCTGTTTAATTTTTCAGTATGTGCTCTTGCAATGTCCCATAATTATTTAGTATACTTAAAAGTGATAATAAAAGTTAATATATAGCCTATATCCTACATTCTTGTAGATTCGAACATTCTTGCTATCAAGTGTACCAATTAAAGATGAATACTGACTACTGGTTTTAATTAAGATGTTTCAATACTAGAGCAGAAGCCATTGCAGAATACTTGTCTGGAGATGTAACTGTGACCAAGACAGTTTTCCAGTCTCTTTGTGGCTGCAGTTACTGGGGGAGTCAGTTGCTTTAGAATGTTTTGTTCAATTCATCTGTTATTTGAAGTGAATATTCTTTGTGACATTATAATAAAAAAGAGGCAGATGGATGAGTGTTTTTATTTAAAACTTAGATTGTACAGGTGTCATATGTGATGGTGCTCACCTGTGATCCCAACTGTTTGGAGAGCTGAAGCAGAAAATGAGCAAATTCAAGACTCAACTGGACAAAAGTATTGATCCTGTTTAAATAATAATTTTTAAAAATTCAATTAATTCATTAATTAATGTATTTATTTATTGTGTCCCTATGGAGGCCCAAGAGTGACTTTGGGGATCTTCCTGGATTGCTTCTGCCTCCTTTTCGTTTCACTCTGGATTTCCCAGGCTCTGCCTACCAGGGCCACATGCAGAGGTCACCATTTCCGTCTGTTTTTACGTGGGACCCGGGATCCAAACCTGCTTGCAAGGCAGAGTCTTAACTCCTGAGCCATCTGTCCAGCACTACAAATGAATTTTAAATTAATGACTAATACTTACAGTTTAACTTTAATTAATTGCTTTTTTATGTCCTAGGCTGACCAGATATCTGGTTTTCACATAAGATCTGTTCTCTGTGTCCCTATTTGGAACAGCAGCCACCAAATAATTGGTAAGATATTATCCAAATATTTTCAACTTTTTATAGAGAAACCGACGTTTGCTTTATGCAAAGCATGCCAATGTGCCTTTTTTATTCCTACTTTTTCCTGGTTTTGTTGTTGTTTTGAGACAGGATTAGCTTTGGCTATCCAGGAACTTACTATGCAGACCAAGTTGGCCTCAAACTCAAAACAATCTTTCTGTCTCTGTCTCTCATGCCCAGCATGTTCCCCATTTGCATGTCCTGGATTCATCAAACTTTGTCTCATATGCTTGTGCAATCTCAAAAACACAAGCTTCTAATGAACGGGCATTAATCAGAACATGGGCACACTCAAAGGACCCATAAATTCAGAAGTTGGAAGGATCACAAAAACCCACCAACAGAACTCTTCTATTTTATTCTGCAGACATTTAAGAAGTGATTAGCACAACACTTGAACTAGCACACTTGAACAAGTCACAAAGTAGTGGCTCCAAGACAGGCCACACCTCCCTCAGAATAATGAAACTAAGCAAAATGAAACTAAGTAGTCCCTTCTATGCTTTTCTTTAAAAAAAAAAAAATCAGTTAAAATTAGGTATAACAGTACATGCCTGAAATCCTAGCATTTGAGAATTTCAGAAAGATGCACAATGGGTTTAAGGCCAACGTGAGATTCATGAGATAAAAAAAAAATGGAAATAAACAAAATAAAACAACAAAAACTTAGGACAATGTCAAATTTAATATAAAAGCCCAGATAAGAAGTACTCATGATTAAACAAAAGAAATCATGGGGGGTGAGGCAGGCTTAGTTAAAATTACTCAAACACAATGATGATATGATTTTTTTTTCTTAAGGTCATAGATGTATTTTGTACATAATACACCCATCTCTCTCTCTACTCCATTCTAAGATTGCCTGTCAAACTCTTAACATACAGTCACCTAACCAAGGACTCAATTGTTGTCGAGACCTGTTTTGTTTTGTTTTTTGTTGTTGTTTTTGAGACAGGATCTTATATATCTGAGGCTGGCCTCAAACTTACTATGTAGCCAAGGATGACCTTCAACATTTGTTTTGTGTGGATGTAGATGTGAATGTGTACATGTATGGGGGTGTGAAGAGGACACTGTGTGTGCCTGTGGAGGCCCAAGGGAGACTTCAGGAATCATCGTGGATTGCTTACTCCTTATTGCTTTATTTTGGGACATCCTAGGCTCCACCTGCCAGGCCCAGAAGCCAGGCAGCCACCATTTCCACCCAGCATTTTTACATGGGATCTGGGATCAGATTTTATATGGGATCAAAGGTAAAGATCTGCTTTCAAGGTAAAGACTTAATCCCTGAGACATCTCTCCAGTCCTGATCCTGAACTTTTGATCCTCCTGCCTTCACTTCCTGAGTGCTAAAGATATATTCCACCACACCCAGTTTACCTATTGCTGAGGACTGAACCAAGGGCTTCATGCATCCTAGACAAGCCTTCTACCAACTGAGCTGCACCTCAGAAAGAACCAGAATTTAAAATATTTATTTATTTATTTATTTATTTAGTGTGTGTGTGTGTGTGTGTGTGTGTGTGTGTGTGTGTGTGTGTGTGTATCAGAGAACACTGTGTCTCTGTGGAGGAACAGAGGTGACTTTGGGAATCATCCTGGATTGCTTCTACCTCTTTCTTGCTTTGTTCTGGTATTTCCCAGGCTCCACCCACCAGGGCTGGAAGTGCAGGCCGCCACCATTTCTGCCTGGTGTTTTTAAGTGGAACCTGGGATTTGAACTCAGGACCAGAATTTTAGAAGAATTGTTTTCCTCAGACTACTTGCACAGATGTATTTGTACATTGTTATGCATGACACTAGGAGTCTAGGGGAATTAACTGACATCGTGCATAAAGTTTTAATATATTTATATTTAAAAGGAGAGAAATTTTCTATAAGAACTTATGAATTGGATGGTGATCTCACATCCATATAATGACCTATGATAGTGAAAAGTTAGGTGTTTAAAAAAATACAAGCTCACTTGAGAATGATAGCTGCTTTTTGTGTGCACTAAAAGGCTAGTGTTTTTCAAAACAGTGTTTCTGGTTAGACTATTGTTTTGAAAGTCGTGCATTAGAACAGCTGATATAGTGCTGGAAACTTGGAAATCAAGCTTGTTAGAGATCTAAGCCATTGGAAGCAGGTGACAGACCTAACTTGCCTGCAGAGGTCAACTGTGTCATATCAATTTCCATGGTGTATAGTCATTCTTTTTGGGAATTTCAGCAACAAAATTAAGTACTTTGCAAATACTAAAACCTTGTCCTATTTATAGAGAATAAAACAGTGTCAATAGGTGAGATGGGGAGAACATGAAAAGATATGGGCCTGAGAAAACAGGGAAGCAAGTTCACTGAATTAATACACACTGCCAAGAGGCCCGAAGGTAGGAAGGTAGTGCTGTATTTGACATTCATGACAAATGACAGTTATAGCTGTTCTTGCCACACAAACTAAAACTGAGATGGGTGTCTGTGAGTGGAGTGACACATCGATTTTTACTCACTACAGTGATATTTTTGTGATCTAGGTATGTTCCACAATATTATTGTGTGTCTTAAATATTCATAATGAAAATTTTAAAATTGTCTCATTAAATCTTCATAATCCCTGAGATTCCTAATTTTAATCACTATTTTACAGATGAGGAATTTCAGTGCTAAAAAAAGTTAAGTAAATTACTCTAAGTCACACAGGTAGTGTGTGGAGTTGAAATTTGAACCAAGAGTATCTAAATCCAGAGCCTAGGTTCTTTTTATATTTGTATTTTATTTATGAGAGAAAGAGTGAGAAGGAGGACAGAGGGAGAGAGCAAGAATAAGGCCTGTGCACCATGGTACACAGAGGAAAACTTTCAGAAATGTCTCTCCTGACATCATGTGAGCTCTGTGGATCAAACTCAGGTCACCAAGTTTGCAAGCAGGTGCTTTTACCCACTGAACCATCTCCTTGACCCAAGTCTTAGTTCTTAATCAGTATGCCAGGGTGCTTCTCTCAAGCACTGAGTATTTCATATGTGCATAAAGTCAGTTATATAGAGACCTAGTATATGTATATACTAGATGTATGTATATATTTCCCATATTTATGCCAGCTGTGTCAGACATGGTGTGTAGTTTCAAGAGTGTTTGCTGTTACTTGCAGAGGCATAAAATCAACTCTGGCCAACTCTATTACTGTGATGCAATGCTTGGCACTGAAATTGACCATGTGTCCCCAACTTGTCTCAACAGGGGTGGCTCAAGTGTTGAATAGACTTGATGGGAAACCTTTTGATGATGCAGATCAGCGGCTCTTTGAGGTGAGAAAAAAATTATAAGCCAAGAATTAGTGCTGAATCATCAATAGTCTCATTGCCCGCATCTATAAGCATAAACAATTTTATTAAGCATTATTACATTTAAAATAGCATAAATACCTAGGCAAGATTTGGTAATATTTCCCATTTGTCAGATTTTAATCTTCAGTCATTTTTATCTTAATTTTGTTATGGAATCAGATTACCTCCTCTTCTCCCCCAGTGTTACTATCTTAACCTTCTCTTGCTTGCATGTGTTTAGTCATGAGACCCTTGACCAGCCCTGTGTGTGTTACTTTTGGCTTCCTTTGGTTCACAAGTTTTGATTCCTTCCAGCCCCCAGCTCGGGAGGTTGACCTTGAGCATCCTTTCTTGTGGACTGAGTCAGAAGCCAACATTATTTTTCATTAGTCAAGTGTACCTTATTGCTTCTTTACTAAATGGTTCTAAGTCAGTTTTCCTTGCCCATACTTAATGATTCTATCCTTTCCCATTCTTATCTTACAGTTATTTTCACCGAGTTCCTTTACCAAAATATCTTATAACCTAGTGACTGAAAGAGGCCATCTTTCATTAAATAGAATAGAATTGCTAGATTCAGTCTACCACCCAAATAAATTAAAACCATGCTTAAACCTACTTAATTTTTTCAAATGGGTGAAGTCATTTCTTTATAACAACATTAAATTAATGATTTTTTTTCTCATATGCAACTGTGAGCCATAAAGTTGTTGCATGACAATAGTAATTAAGAACTCAATGTTAACTTTATGCTTATGTTTCCCCGAGGCTCACCTCTGCGTACAGTAAAATTGTATTTCCAGATCCATCTCTTCTGATTGCTTGCTTTGATATTAGATTTTTCCTGTAAGTTATTATGATGTGTAATTAATGGGCATTCCCTATCCTAGGCTTTTGTCATCTTCTGTGGCCTTGGCATCAACAACACAATCATGTATGATCAAGTGAAGAAGTCTTGGGCCAAGCAGTCTGTGGCTCTTGATGTAAGTACATGTTTATGTCAGAATTCAACCAGTCCTTGTTAAGGATTTTAAAATTTTTAGCTCTACATTCCCTCTTTGTTGGATCATAATCAATTTAGGGCCATGAGTTTAAATTTGATAATTTCTAGAGACCCTCTCTAAAAATAATGAACAACACCGTCCTTGATTTCAGGGAATTCACAGATTCTTAGATATTACCATTAGATATAGATGCTGTATATTAGAATTACAAAATAGTGATGACTCAAAAATAATTTGTCACTGTGTTTAAGCCCAGTTCTTGAGATGCAGAAGCAAAAGGTTCATGAGTTTGAGGATAGTCTGGGATACATAGCAAGACTCTGTCTCCAACGAACAAAAGTTTATCAGGAATTAAAATGTTTTATGAATCTATACCTGAATACAGATGTAGATAATTCTGCCAATGCATAACTTTTTCTATCAATTAGAAGATATGTGGTCTAGATGGGAGAAGCAGCTCCTATCATTACCTCCCCCTCCTCCACTCATGAATGTGTACACCCCTTCTACCTAGAATATACCATTTCCCTTTCTGATAATTGATTGTCTTTTCAGATTCACTAAATTCTAAGGAATAGTTTTTATCTCCCGCATTTTGGCCCCACTCCTGTTTTTTCTTCAACACCTGATCTGTAGATTTTGTTTTTATCTATGAAATATTATAAAGTAGAGCAGATCAAATATCAGTGCCAAAATAGCCTTATGTAAAGGAGTATGACAGAATGTTCATGCACTCTTCAAAATATGCTGGGTACCAAGCCAGATATTGGTAAAAAAAGAAAACTTAAAGGGAAATACAAGTAGGCAAATTGGTGACACTTATTATAATACTCTAGTTTAAGTTATAATCATCAAATTATAGCTATCTGACTTATCCATATGCTTTTTTACTTCAAAGCAGATCAAGAATTTCTGGAGGCAAAGAATTTTATCATTTTATTTTCAGGGCCTCGTAGCATGGTTAGCACAAAGAGATGCGTGGAGTAGTTTTTAGATGGAGGAATAGAAGGAGGAAAGAAAGCAATCACATAAGGGACTTTTGGGGTTCTTCTCCTGAAGCAGAGCTGCTTCATTTATACGTAACACGTTTGCAGAAGTACAAGTAGGACCTGATTAATTAGAAGTTGGTGTACTGCGGGCACATAACTGATGCCGAAGAATCAGTACAGCAGGAAGGTGTTAGAATAAAACTGTATTTACATTGTGAGAATAAAGTGAGACAGTGCATGTGAAGACTTTAATGAGCAATCAATAAAACTATAGCATCAACAATAATCATTCTCCTATTATATGTCATACTATATTGAGACACAACTGGGAGGAAGACAAGGGACAGGAAATGAAGTAGCAAATGCCGAGTGGTATCCTATTCCCTTCATTCGTTTCAGATCCTAATCTCAGAGTTGCCTCACCCATTGTTACTTACTTCTCACAACTATTTTAAAAAAAATGAGGACATTCCGCACACTAGTCCCAATTTAATCCTGCATCATGGCATCATTAATAGAGAGAGAGACAACCCTGCGTCTTGTATTCACTCCTCACTCACTTCCTAGTGCATCTTTGTCCTATTGAAAAGGGGCTGGGATAAATGGGTTAGAACATCATCTATGGTCACTTGGCTCCAGATGAGAGACTCACTGGCATCACTTGTTATCACTCCCCTGACTTCAAGGAGCCAAAGATACCCAAAGCCCTCCATCCCATGGGTGCCCAGAGCCCTCCATCCCATGGGTGCCCAGAGCCCTCCATCCCACGGGTGCCCAGAGCCCTCCATCCCACAGGTGCCCAGCCACAGTCTCCTTACAGGTTCATGATGAACCGCTTTTTGTTTATGCAACTCAGGTCTCTTCTGTCTGACACATCTTATTACTGACACTATGAAAACATCTGTCTTAACTCAGATTATGACAGTCTTATCCTTTCAAGAAGTTGAATTCCTTGGGCTGACTTACATGCTGAGTGGGCCTCTTGTCTTGCCAGTGCCAAAAGCAGCGCTCCCAGTCAGTCAATTCTCATGTCGCCTTGTTGATGTTGTCCTCACTCTTTGCTCATGCCACCGGGGTCAAATTCTTGCTGCGTGGGATCAGGTAGCACTCACCCTGTGCCCTGGATTTGGGATCTGTGTGGAAGACTATCTGGAAAGATTTCTTATCCTCACACTTATGAGTAGAAAAAATAATTTGTTGATGGTTAAAACTAAATTCAGAAATGAGATTTTCATATAACATAATGTATTAAATTCTTGGTGAACATATATTAAATTTATATGCTCATAAATATTGCATGTGAATATAAGTAAATACAATTTTATAAATAGTTCTATTAAAAGTATACATTTATATTTATGGATTTATAACCAACCTAATCATATAAAGTATTTGAGCTGATTTAGAACACTATAAATGATTCAACAAAACATAAAAAAGGAGATGGTGGACAGGACCAACTGGAGCTCTATTCTTAGTCTCTACTGGATTAGGCCTTTTCCTTTTCCATTGTAGCCATTGAAAAATGCTCCACTTGGCCTTATTGGGTTTGTCTTCAGCTTGTATTGTCTATTTTCACATGGTCTTTTCTGATTCCATCCTGCTCAAGTCTGTCCCAAGAAGGGCAATATTTGAATCCAACTCGTCCAATCCTATAACTTTATTTCATTTCTCATTAGCAGCATGAGTGGATGAAAACAATCTGAACCTAGGGTCCCAAGTGACTGACTGTAGCTACCCTGGAGGCTTCTCCTTTCCAGGAAGCCACATGTGGCCCTGAGCCTCGGCAGCCCTTGGGAGTATGTTTCTTCTACTCTGGAAACTCCAGAGAAACGGAACAGCCCTGTTGTCTTCTGTTTTCTGAACATCCTTTCCTGAGGCATTTTTAGTAAAAATTCTGTCTTTCAAATAAATATTCTCTAAATCAACCATCTGAAAAAAATTAATCCTCACAAATAGGATTGAGTACTATCTCTAAAATCTCAGAACACCATAGAATAACACTTTTTTTTAACAGAATGCACAGTTTCAATCTCGCCCCACATATATCCAAAGAGCCACTGATTTTCATGAATTTCTTTTTTTTTTTGTAGTTCTCAAATGTTTCACCAGTGATATTTCCTTCACTGATTGTTTTTTTTTTATTTCAGCTCATACAAACTTATAAGGTACATCAGTTCCCTTCCTCCCTCCTCCTCCCCCCGTACTCCCTGCTCCCCCTCCCTACCCTTCTCCCTCCCCATCCCCCAGTGCCTCCCGCCCCAATTCCCAGAGAGTCCTTTCTTGTGCATGTCTGATTTTCCTCTGGGCCCTCCTCTCCGATGACATACAAGGACCCAGTGGCCTTTCCCTGAACCCTTTCCCGTGTTCCCCTTAGGTATAGGAACACTGCTGTGGCTGCTAATCCTTTGCCTCCAAGGATCTTGGTGCCTTTAGCAGATGCTAGACTTTGTGAGGTCAATAGTGTGTTGGACAATGCGCAGGGCATGCAAAGTCCAATTATGATTGCTTCAGCCCTAACTAGTATAGAGTATCTTACATATCATTGCTCCTCCCATCCTTTTGTTCTTACACTCTTACCGCCCCCTCTTCCGCAAATTTCCCTGAGCTTCAAGATGGGGAGAGACTAAGCTGGCCTAGTTCTAGGTGGTTGATATAGAGTCTCTGAAGTTCTGGATTGTGGTTTGTTGATTTTCTTTTGCAGTTTTGCTGCTCCTGCAATGCCCTTCACTCCATCCTGGTGGGCATTGTATGTTACCCCCTGGCCAGAGACAAAAACCTGTTAGAGTCTTGTGATAAAAGCACATTCAAAGGTAGATGTAATAAAAGTGGGAAACCAGAGTGAGGGAGGGGTCTATCACCCATTTGCAAAATTGTTACTTTTTATCTGCCAGACTATATGCCCTCCTCTTCTGGTGAGATCACACCCCCTCAGTAATAAATGATCAGGAACAAAAGTCTGTGAACTTAATCAGATGTCTCATTACTTATTTGGGTCCTTGGTGGAGGCCTATTTTCCCTGATGTAACATGGTCCCTTCTCTCCTTGTTTCTGGTGTGTCCCTCCTACCCCATCCCTCCTGTTCATAATCCTTTCAATTACTGTCTCTAGGTGGGCTGGGTGGGTTTGGTACTAGGAGCCACCTATTAGGGAGTACATACGGCGCTTAATTTTCTGGGTCTGGGATACTTCACTTAATATAATTGTTTCTAATGACATCCATTTCCCGGCAAATTCCAGTAATTCATCATTTTTGATGGCTGAGTAGTACTTCATTGTATAGATGTACCACAGTTTTCTTATCCACTTGTCAACTGTTGGACATTTGGGCTGATTCCATGACTTTGCTATTGTAAACAGTGCTGCTATGAACATGGTCGTGCTTGTGCTATCAAGGTGAACCTCTGCTGTATGGGGGATTATTCCCAAAAATGGAATAGCAGGGTCATATGGCATTTCAGTCTTTAATTTCTTTAAGAATCTCCAGACGGCTCGCCAGAGTGGCTGTATGAGCCTGCATTCCCACCAGCAATGTAGGAGAGTTCCCCTCTCTCCACATCCTCTCCAACATTTGTTGTTGTTTGTATTGTGGATTTTTGCCATCCTGACCGGGGTGAGATGATATCTCAGGGAAGTTTTGATTTGCATTTCCCTGATGGCTAAGGAAGTGGAGCATTTTTTCAGATATTTGTTAGACATTTTAATTTCATCCCTGGTAAAGTTTCTTTGAAGTTCCAGGGCCCATTTTTTAATTGGGCCATTGGTTTCCTTGGTGTTTAGTTTTCTAAGTTCTTTGTGCACTCTGGACAGCAGAGTTCTATCAGATGTGTGGTTAGTGGAGATTTTCTCCCATTCTGTGGGTTGCCTTTGAGCTCGCATTATAATCTCTTTATCTGAACAGAAGCTCTTTAATTTCACAAGATCCCAACTGTTGAGAGTTGGTAGCAGTGACTGTGCCATTGGATGTCTGTTTAGGAACTGTTGGCCTAGCCCAATGAGCTCGAGGGAATTCCCTATCCTTTCAACTATGGTTTTTATAGTCTCTGGCCTGATATCAAGGTCCTTGATCCATTTGGAATTAAGTCTTGTACATGGTGACAAGTACGGGTCCAGCTTTAATCTTCTGCACGTGGAGATCCAGTTTTGCCAGCACCATTTGTTGAAGATGCTGTTCTTTTTCCATTGGATTCTTTGGGCCACTTTGTCAAAGACCAAATGGCTGTAACTTTGTGGGCTTATATCTGGGTCTTCAATCCTTATCCATTGATCTGTGTGTCTATTTTGGAGCCAGTACCAGGCTGTCTTTATAGCTATGGATTTGTAGTATAGACTAAGATTTGGTATGGCAATACCTCCAGCTGTGTTTTTGTAACTCAGGATTGTTTTTGCTATCCTGGGTCTTTTGTGCCTCCATATGAACTTTGAGATTGTTTGGTCAACTTCTCTGAAGAATTGCTTTGGGATTTTGATTGGTATAGCATGAATCTGTATATTGCCTTTGGTAGGATGGTCATTTTTACGATGTTGATTCTACCAATCCAGGAACAAGGGAGGTCTTTCCACCTTCTGGTGTCTTCTGCTATTTCTTTCTTTAGGGTTTTAAAGTTTTCATTGTAAAAGTCTTTTACCTCCTTAGTTAGGTTTATACCAAGGTATTTCATTTTTTTAGGGGCTATAGTAAATGGGATTGTTTCTCTCAAGGCTTTTTCACATCTTTCATTCTGGGCATATAGGAAGGCCTCTGATTTTTGCACATTTATTTTGTATCCTGCCACCCTGCTGAACTTCTCAATTAGTTCCAGGAGCTTCCTGGTGGAGTTTTTGGGATCACTCAGGTATAAGATCATGTCATCTACAAATAGGGATAGCTTGACTTCTTCCTTGCCGATTTGAATCCCTCTTATGTCCCTTTCTTGTCTTATGGCTTCAGCTAAGACTTCAAGTACAATATTGATAGAAGTGGTGAGAGTGGACAGCCTTGTCTAGTTCCTGATTGAAGTGGGAATGCTTCCAATTGTTCCCCATTGAGCATAATCCTTGCTGTGGGCTTGTTGTATATAGCTTTTATTATATTGATAAAGGTTCCTTCCATTCCCACTGTCTCTAGCGTTTTGATCATAAAAGGCTGTTGGATCTTGTCAAAAGCTTTTTCTGCATCCATCGAGAGTATCATGTGGTCTTGGACTTTGGACTGGTTTACATGATGAATTACATTTATTGATTTGCGTATGTTGAACCAACCTTGTGTGCCGGGGATGAAGCCTACTTGGTCCCCATAAATGATCTTTTTAATATGTTTTTGAATCCGATTTGCTAAGACTTTGTTGAGAATCTTTGCGTCTGTGTTCATCAGGGAGATCGGCCTATAGTTTTCTTTTTTAAGTGAATCTTTATTAGGTTTTGGGATTAAAACGATATTAGCTTCATAGAAGGAATTTGGTAGTGTTCCTTCCTTTGCTATTTGATGGAACAGTTTAAGGAGTATTGGTGTTATTAACTCCTTAAATGTCTGGTAGAACTCTGTGCTGAATCCATCTAGTCCAGGACATTTTTTTGGTGGGAAGATTCGAGATTACTTCCTCAATTTCCTTATATGTTATAGGACTATTTAAATAATTCACAACTTCCTGATTCAATTTAGGTAAGTTGTGTTTACTTAGAAATTCATCCATCTCTTTTGTGTTGTCAAACGTCACAGAGTATAAGTTTTTGAAATATGATGTTATAATTCTCTGGATTTCTTTGGTATCAGTAGTGATAACTCCATGTTCATTTCTAATTTTGTTAATTTGGGTTTTCTCTCTCTTGCTTTTGGTTAATTTACCTAGGGGTATATCAATCTTATTGATTTTTTCAAAGAACCAGCTTTTTGATTGGTTGATTTTTTTCTATCGTTTTCTTAATCTCGATTTCAGATATATCTCCCCTTATTTTGCTAATCTCCTCTCTTCTACTACTTTTGGGATCAGATTGCTCTAGTTTCTCTAAAGCTTTAAGCTGCATTGTTAAGTTGTTTATTTCTGATGTTTCCATTTTTTTGATGTAGGCATTAAGAGCTATGTACTTACCTCTTAGAACAGCTTTCATTGTGTCCCAGAGATTTTGGTAAGTTGTATTTTCGTTATCATTCACTTTCAGGAAATCTTGAATTTCCTTTTTAATTTCTTCCTGAATCCAGTTCTCATTCAGCATCATAGTGTTAAGTTTCCAGGAGTTAGTGTATTTTCTCTTGTTTGATGTATTGTGGATGTCCAGCTTTAGGCCGTGGTGGTCTGATAGGGCACAGGTTAGAATTTCAACTTTCTTGTATATGTGTAGATTCGTTTTGTGGCCCAATATGTGATCTATTTTGGAGAAAGTTCTGTGTGCTGCTGAGAAAAATGTGTATTCTTTGGTGCGTGGGTGAAAAGTTTGATAGAGATCTGTAAGGTCCATTTCTTTCAGGGTTTGATTAAGTTCCAAAGTGTCTCCGTTAAGCTTTTGACCTGTTGATCTATCCCATGTTGAGAGGGCGGTGTTGAAGTCCCCAAGAATTATCGTTTGGGGGTTGATTTCTTGCTTTAGACGTTGTAGGGTTTTCTTAATGAATGTGGAGGGGCCCGTATTGGGTGCATATATGTTCAGTATTGTGAAGTCTTCCTGGTGAATTGTACCTGTGACTAAAATGTAGTATCCATCCATGTCTCTTATAATTTTCTTTGGTTTGAAATCCACTTTGTCTGATAGCATAAACCCTGCCCGTTTTCTGCTTCCATTAGCTTGTAGAATTGTTGATCAGCCTTTTATTTTTAGAGTGTGCCTATCTTTTGTGGTGAGATAGGTTTCCTGCAGGCAGCAGATTGATGGACTGTGATTTTTAATCCAAATTTGTAATCTGTGTCTCTTGATCGGTGAATTAATTCCATTAACATTTAGTGTTATAATGGAGAAACTATTGTTAATTCCAGACATTTATTATGTTTAGTAGTTTTTATAAGTATATTGCTTCGCTTTTAATGGTGTTATATTTGCCTTCTGTTCTCCTGGATATGCCTGTTTTTTTCTTCATGCTTGAGTATCATTTCTAGCATTTTTTGAAGGCCTGGTTTGGTGGACATGTATCCCTTAAAGTTGTCTTTGTGCTGGAAAATTTTTCTTTCTCCCTCGATCATGACTGATAGTTTGCAGGGTAAATCAGCCTGGGTTGACATTTTTGCTCATTCAATACTTGAAGTATGTCTCTCCAAGCTCTTCTTGCTTTTACTGTTTCGACTGAGAAGTCATTTGTTATTTTAATAGGTTTACCTTTAAAAGTGACTTGTTTTTTCTCCCTTGAAGCTCTCAGCACCAGTTCTTAATCTTGAATTTGGAGTGTTTTAACTATTATTTGCTGCAGCGTGCTTCTATTTTGGTCGTATCTGTTTGGGGTGCGGAATGCCTCTTGTATATGGATGGGCCTCTCTTTTTTTAGATGAGGAAAGTTTTCCTTGATGATCGTTTTCAAATTTCCTCAGGGGTGGTATTTTGAGATTCTTGCTCTGGTATTCCATGAATACGCATGTTAGGCTTCTTCAGGGTGTCCTATATCTCTTGGATATTTCTCTCAAGTATCTTTTTGGCTTTAACAACCTCTTCCATTGAGCTGGTTAGTACTCCTACTTTATCTTCAAGGTCTGAAATTCTGTTTTCTGCTTCGTTAGTTCTGTTGGTAAGACTCTCTGTGGCGTTCTGGGTTGAAGATAACTTGTCTTTTAGCTCAGTTTTAAACTCTGCTTGAGTTTGTTTTAACTGCTCTATGCCACTTTTTGTTTCTTGCACTGTTTTTCTCAACTCCTCCAGATGTCTGTTGTGTTCCTCTTCAAAGCGATTGATTCGATTATGTAATTCCTCCCGGATCTCCTCTTTCATAGTATTGAACATGGTAATGATCATATTTTGAAAGTCTTTATCCTGGGTGAGGCTTTCTTGGCCTTTTTCGCGGGTTTGTTCTTGTTGGAGTCTAACATTATGGGATTAATTTCTTCAGTGGGAAATTTGTTTACTTGAGTGTTGCTTCTCATGGATTTGCACTTTGACTTTGGCATTGTCATTTTAACTCTTAAGATCTCTCAATTTCACTAAACTGAATTATTTGGCCTGGGGTCCTGGTGGGCGGGCGCGGGCGGAGACTTACCTAGGTCGGGCGGTGAGGCCCGGCTGGACAGAGCGTGTCCCTATAGGCGGAGCAGGGTGGGGTAAAGGGAAGATGGGGGCGTCGGCGTGGAGCTATTTAACCCGAGGGCAGCTGGGGCGGGGCCCGGGCACAGGGGGAGGTCCTCCTTGTCCCTCGGTCCCGCGCGGGGCTCTGGCTGGATGGTGGCTGTCGGAGCTGGGTCCCTGTGGGCTGTCCTGGGGTCCTGGTGGGCGGTGCGCGGGTGGAGACTTATCTAGGGCGCGGGGTGAGGCCCGGCTGGACCAAGCGCATCCCGACCGTCGGCGGAGCGGGGTGGTGTGTAAAGGTCATGAATTTCTTTTATGTTGGTTATATTGTTGTGGATTCAAAGTGTATATCAAATCATGCAAGTTCATATCCACATTTCTTATGAAATTTGATTGCATTGATCTGAAAAAAATTATACTTCATTGTTTTAGGTATTTTTTTTACTGTAAATCTTGCTTTGTACCCGCATCTATGGCAGAAGGAAGGTGTTGACTTATCCAAGCAAAAAAGAGCTGTAGGTTGAAGATTTGGGTTTCATATTAGCATTAGTCCAATGAGTCCAGTTTGGACTGAATTGTTACTCAAGATCAAGCTGTGTAAAATATCAGTTATTTCATATGGTAAATGGGAATAAGAAAAGTGTTTTAGCAGCTAAATCATAAAGGGACCATGTTTAGGGTAAGCATTCAATTACAGTTTACCTACTCAGTACTCTCTTTCCATAAGTTCCACAATTAAACATTCAATCCTGTATGAGAAAACTTTTCCTCTTACAATACAGCGAAATTACTACAGCATTTATATTGTACTGCATTGTGTATAAGTCATGTGAAGATGATCTAAAGCATTTAGGAGAATACATATCTTTCTGCAAGTACTAAATCCAATTTCTAGAAGGTCCTGAAGGAATTGAGAGTTGGCTTAGTTGCTCAAATGCGATGTGCTGAGTTCGGACCCCCAACACCCCAGTAGATGCTGGGCATGGCAGCTCTGTAATCCCCGCACTGGGGAAGCAGAGAAGAGCAGATCCCTGAAGTTTACTGGCCAGACAGTCTAGCTAATACAATAACTATACTTGATATTGCCATCTGCAATGTCATATGCATGCACACATATATACTTGGAAAATTTCAAAGAAGACAAAAAACATTAATAAAGAATATGAAGATTTTTATATGAGAGAGAGAATGTCTTAGAGTAAGCCCCTGTGGCTATGGATTGACTTTTAGTGAAAGTAGCCTTCTTACCTGACCTCTGTCCCTGACCTCCACGAGTTCTGTCTTCTCAGACTAAGATTTACATAATACCATGATGGCTGGAGGGTGTGGGGAGCCCCCCCCCCTTTTTTATCAGAATGATCAGAACTTCTTGATTGAGCAGAATCCAGGATAATAAGAATCAGAACTTCCTGATTGAAGTTGAAACTCAAACCGGATTTCCCTTTTCCTGGTTCTGACACCGGCTTAGAAAGTTGAGCATCTCGGCTGCACTGCAAGTGTAGCTGCCCTAGAGCACTTCTGTTTCTTCCAGTCTTGCCCAGGTCATCCTTCTGTGTCACGTGCAGACACTTGCAGGAAAGTCCAGGGTGTGGACATAAAGAATGTTGCATGTCAAAAGCAACCAAGTGGGTCTTCAAAAACTACTCATCTTGGGCTGGAGAGGTGGCTCAGGGGTTAAGCCTCTGCCCTGCAGGTGGAAGGTCCTAAGTTCGGATCCCAGATCCCACATATAGACGCCAGGTGGAAGCGGGGCGGCCTGGGCTTCTGGTCCTGGTAGGGCGGAGCCTGTGAATCCTGGGGCAGAAGGAGGTGGAGGCATCCATGGTGGTTCCCGAATTCGTCCGTGGTTCTACACACACACACACACATGCACACGCACACGCACACGCACATACATACGCTCACATGCACAAATGAATAAATAATAATAAAAAAATTAAAAAAAAAAACAACTACTCATCTTTAAGAGCAAAACTTCTCCAGAAAGACTCAGCACTCAAGGCTTCTTCCCTGTTGCCACATGTCATTGCATATAAAGTAAAAGACAGAAATGTAAATATACAAAATCCCTTCTGCTTTTCTGGACTTTAATTCTGCAACAACAATACATCACCTGGCTTTTGTTTAACAATTGAATTATCGACTCAATTATTTTCGTGATTGCCTTTCTGAATTTCTCCTAATTTAGTTACATAAGTCTATTTGCTAAAATTCCTTCACTTAAATATGTAATGTTAATACTCTAAGGCTCTGAGAGAGAAGAGATACTCTTAAAACTGAGTAATGGAACAAAGAGAGAAACTTACTATCATTTTAATAACTTGATTTTATAATTCTGATTTCCATTCTGCTTTAGTAGCTGAAAGCTCTGGAAAAACTGCCTTTTTATATGGTCACAATTCGTGAGTAAAGATCCTTAGAAAAAAAAAGAATAAGAAGGAGAAAGCTTTACCTAACAGCCAGCATGCAGAGAAAATACAATACAAATGTAGATGTAGAATATTACTTCCTCATTTTGAACATCAAGAATTGTCCTTCAGGGTGTCTTTCACCGTTATTGCAAATGAAGCCTTACCTAATACTGATGAGAAATTTTCCAGGAAGTATAAGGCTGGGTGTTTAGGGATGCTTCATACAGCTTTATGATGGGAGCAGGGAGGAACGAGGGTCAAACAGAGGGTGAAAAAAAGGCATATGCAATCAGGAGCCAAGCACCATTTATCCTGCCTCCCCAACCCCTCTCCCATCTATTTCCTCCTTTCCAATTTTCACAGCAACCATCCTACTTAAGGGCTTCATTACCTCTTGGCTGGGCAATTGCAATAGCCTTCTACTTGTTCCTCTTGAAACATATTTCAGATTGCATCACTCGCCCACTCATAGATTTTAAATTACTCCCCCATTACCTATCAGAGTACAAACGTCTTGGCCTCTGGGGCCCTTGGAAATCTCACACAAAACTATTTTCCTACCCTTGGCTCCCATTTTTCTTCTCAGAGAACTCTATGCTACTTAACAGATTCAAAGACTTCACAGGCTACAAATCAGCCACCTGCTCATCTGCCACTTCTCTTTCAATCATACTTTCTCTACTCAGATTTGTCCCATCATTCCAAGCTTGACTTCAATGCATGCCTCTCCAGAAAGCTTCCAGCCTCATGGTCATCTCCATCTCTGCCTTGTGTTATGTTTGAACACTTGTTCCCTGAAGTGTGTGCTCATGTCTTACCTTTTACTCCCTTCTGTGTTTGCTGTGCAATTGATACTCAAGGATGAGTACTGATGAATGAATGCATGTATGCTTTCATTCATTGAAATCTTCCAGGGTAACATTCTGAAACTTGGATTTCCCAATCTTGATGATGAGGGAACTGGGAGTTGGTGTGAGTGGCGCTGCCCACTGTCTGGTCGAACACTCACAACCATTGCATTTTCCCCACCACCGTAGGCCATGAATACAGAGTTGGTCTTGTGAGAAAGAGCAGGGGGATGGACTGTGAAGATGTCTTCTCAGATTCCATACCCCACAGGATATTTCCATGCGTGAGGGTTAAGAAGCCAACTTGGCTTCCTGAAGTTAAGGGAAAAGAGATACCCCCTCCCCATGAAGGATCTCCTAAACGCCAAGGAACATTTTTCTTTTTTTTTTTTTTCAAGGCACATTTAATATCAAGAGTGCAATACAAAAGGCCCAAATACAATGAAGGAACACAATCCCCCATCAATACCAATGACAATGCTATTAACATGTGCCGGTGAGATGAGGGTTTACTAAAGAAAAAAAGAAAGAAAGAAAGAAAAGAAAGAAAAAAAAAAGACGGAGTCTTATCACAGCCGATATCCTTATACAGTCTAGTTGTGAAATGAATGTTAATAATGCTTCAAACATTTTTAAACCTAAAGTTTGAGACCACACCTTCAGGATTGTACATTCCTCACTGTTATCTATAGTTCTGCAACCATTCAAAGAACAAACCATTGATAAAAAACACATTGATTTAAGGCTCTATTATGTAATACAAGAGCCCAGAGCTAACTGGTCAATTGTATCAACTATTTGTACTGGTATCTGGTATTTCATTGTCTCATAACTATTTAAATTGGTGTTTAGCAGGGACAATAGTGTGTTGGGACATTGCGCAGGGCATGTAAAGTCCACTTATGATTGCTTTGGCCCTAACTTGTGTGGAGTATCTTGCATATCATTGCTCCTCCCATCCTTGTGCTCTTACAATCTTACCGCCCCCCTCTTCCGCAAATTTCCCTGAGCTTCAGGATGGGGAGAGATTAGGCTTGCCTAGTTCTAGGTGCTTGATATAGAGTCTCTGAAGTTCTGGATTATGGTTTGTTGATTTTCTTTTGCGGTTTTGCTGCTCCTGCAATGCCCTTCACTCCATCCTGATGGGTATTGGATGTCACCCCCTGGCCAGAGATAAAAAACTGTTAAACTAGAGTCTTGTTATAAGAGTATATTCAAAGGTAGATGCAATAAAAGTAGGAACCCCCAGTGAGGGAGGGATCAATCACCCATTTGCAAAATGGTTACTTATTATCTGCCAGACTATATGCCCTCCCCTTCTGGTGAGATCATACCCCCTCAGTTGTAGATGATCAGGAACAAAAAGTCTGTGAACTTAACCAGATGTCTCATTGCTTACTCACAGTCCTTGATGGAGGCCTATTTTCTCTGCTGTTACATGGTCCCCTCTCTCCTTGTTTCTGGTGTGGCCCTCCTACCCCATCCCGCCTGTTCAAACTCCTTCCAATTACTGTATTACAGAGATTTATCGTCAAGTGTCTCTAGGTGGGCTGGGTGGGTTTGGTACTAGGAGCCACCTATTAGGGAATACATATGGCACTTAATTTTGTGGGTCTGGGATACTTCACTTAATATAATTGTCTCTAATGACATCCATTTCCTGGCAAATTCCAGTACTTCATCATTTTTGATGGCTGAGTAGTACTCCATTGTATAGATGTACCACAGTTTCCTTATCCACTCATCAACTGTTGGACATTTGGGTTGATTCCATGACTTTGCTATTGTAAACAGTGCTGCTATGAACTTGGTCGCACTTGTGCTATCAAGGTGGACCTCTGCTGCATGGGGGGTTATTCCCAAAAGTGGAATCGCAGGGTCATATGGCATTTCAATCTTTAATTTCTTTAAGAATCTCCAGATGGCTCGCCAGAGTGGCTTTACATGCCCTGCGCAATGTCCCAACACACTATTGTCCCCACAAAGTCTAGCATTTGCTAAAAGCACCAAGATCCTTGGAAGCAAGGGATTGACAGCCAAAATAGTGTTCCTATGCTTAAGGGGAACACTAGGAAAGGGTTCAGGGAAATGCCACTAGGTCCTTGTATGTTATCGGAGAGGAGGACCCAGAGGACAGTCAGGCATGCACATTAAAGAATTCTCCGGGGATTGGGGGAGGGGAGGCATTGGGGGGTGGGGAGGGAGGGGTGAGGAGAGGGCAAGCAGAGGGGTGGGGGGAGGAGGAGGGAGGGAGGGAACTGGTGTACCTATTATGTTTGTATGAGCGGAGATAATAAAAAATGTTAAAGTCTCAAAAAAAAAAAAAAAAAAGAAAGAAAGCATGCAACCTGCAAATTGTATAGAACCAAAAAAAGGTATACTATTAGCCATCTTTTCTAAGGCTTATAACACAAATAATATGAGGCAATGAATTATTATTGTCCAGAAAGAATTCATAGATTATTTAAACCACTTTTTCAGGTTGACTATCTAACCCCCAAATTATCTCTATTTGAAATAAATTAACAAATTGTGAGACTGTGATTCCCCACCAGTGAAAAATTATTGTACCATCATGTGTTTTCCAAAACCATTACTAATGTCTTTAAGTGATGCATAGTAAGATGTGGTAATTTGTTCTAATACATTTCATTTTATAAGTGATATTGGTATTACATAAATGTATTAATGTAGAACAATAAATAAATAAATAAATAAATAAATAAATAAATAAATAAATAAATTGGTGTTTACCGAGTAAACCCTGTAAAGGCAAAATTCACCTCATTTGAGTTTTGACCCAGTTGTTCAACAGTCATGAAGTCCACAGTCTTATTGACATAACTGATACAAGTGTCTCTAGGTCACCATGCTCAAGGTTAAGAGCGATGCA
This sequence comes from Typhlomys cinereus, assembly GCA_023101885.1. NCBI lineage: Eukaryota > Metazoa > Chordata > Mammalia > Rodentia > Platacanthomyidae > Typhlomys > Typhlomys cinereus. The sequence continues at coordinate 1,161,174 of JALPQD010000230.1, read as the reverse complement.
TATTCCATTTTTTACATTTACTGGAATTTTACATGTTCAGTTCAGGATTTAAAATCTCTAGGTTTTCAATCCTCCAAACTGTTTGAAGACACAGTGTGTCACAGACTTAAGACTTCTGTTTCTCTATTTTCTTCAAACAAACATTCCTCAAGTGTTTACATGTTCTAGAAGGGGAATTTTTTCGGAGGCGGCCTCTTCAAGCAGGGGGAAAGGGAAGAGAAAAAAGCTGAAACACAAGGTTCATCTGTAAGTTTTACATTAACCATTATGAGCTGGACAGTATAAGAATGTGGCTTTTTTGGCTCAAAAAAGTCTGAGTCTTGGTGTAGCAAAGCGTACTTGGCTGTCCCACCACAGCTTTCTCAAGGTGGGACTGTCAGGGAAGTCTTGACTGAGGAGTATGATTTGTTTACCTATCAGGCGTGAATTTCCAGGCACTCAGTTCACTTTGAGCTTGTTCCAGTTTGTCTTTAGTCTGTTCCAGTTCACCTTTCATTTTTAGGAAAAACAAGTTGATCGCTGGGTCCACCATTGTTGATCTCAATTGGGCAACACTCTGCTGGCCTTGCTTGAGGTTCTGGATTTGAGTCGTGCGCTCTTGCATCTCCTGCTCCTTGGTTGCTAGTCGCATCACAGGGATGTTCTCCCTGCGCGCAGATGCCTGCTGCTGCTGCTGTAGTTTCTCTTCAGACTCCCTGAAGCCAGTTACATCGTTTGAGTTAAGATCTGTGTATTTGCCCTCCAAAGCTTGAACATATGCTTCATACTGTTTCCATCTTAGAATTAATTCGTCTCGTGCCATAACTTTGAAGTCCGTTTCGCTCAGGCGAACCTTTTTGGGAAGAGGCTCTTCATTGGTCATCTTGAATCCCGAGACGCGCCTCTCGGGCAGGGCGTCGCGCACCCGGCCGCTGGGGAGGAGGCAGCGGAGGCCGCTTGCGCTCTTGGCCTCGGGGCGTCGAGGAGCAGCTGCAGCCACCTGGTCTCCAGAGTGTGGCGCGCGCCCCGCCCGCGGCCCCCGGGGCCCTGTGAGCTCAGCCTGGGCTGAGGCAGGGAGCAGCCGGCGCGAGGGATGGGCCGGCGCGAGGAACATTTTTCTTGAGATTGCTAGATTGCTAGAATGCAGACATGCTAGTTTCTTCCTTGCTGCCCTCTTCCTTTCATTCTTCTTTGTTGAACCATTTTCCCCACTCTTGGATGAAGGTTCTGGTAGATGTCATGGTTCTTCTGAAGCAAAGAACTGTTAAAGTGTCTTGCATCTGCTCTCTTCTCTACAGTGAGAAGTCTATGGTCAAGAAGGGATTGGAAGGTAGGGACTTCTTTACTCTCCTTTTTTCCCCCATCCACCCAAGACAAACTCAGGCTGAAGGGATATGGAATGGAAAGTCAAAGCCTTCCTGACAGACAGGTGTTGTCCTCATCCGGTTTCAGGATCCTCTCACCAGACACCAGCATTCTCTGTTTACCATAAGTTGTCGGCACAAATGCGTCTGGCAACTTCACAGCAGGCTCACTCCTGTTGGCGACTACCTGATGTAGGTTTGTCCCTTCTGAGAGCTTACAGTACCCTTCAGTCTCTAGCTTCCAGTGGACCTTCCAACCCTCCTTCTCTGGGGTTCAGCTTATTCTTCTAGATAGGGTTGCTTATAAAAAAAAATTATGGCACAAAGAAGTGTAAGTTCATTATTTTAGCTATTTTTAATGTACAGCTCAATGGCTTTGAATCTATTCACATTGCTATATGACCTTATCACCCTCCATATCTAGAATGTTCCATCTTCCTGACCTGAGACTGTACCTATTACAAATTAGTGCCCTAATTCTTTGTAGCCTGCGATAGCCACCACTTTACTTTGTCTATGGATTGGATGCCTCCAGGAAGCTCATGTAAGTAATACTTTGTCTTTTTTTTTTTTTTTTTTTTGCTAGCTTAATTTGTGGTGTACAGTGTTCTGGGTGCTGAAGAATCAGCAGTGATGAAACAAACTGTTTATTTTCTCATGTTTCTTGTATTGCCATTGTAAGTCAGGCAAAGATAAGTGGACAAATAAATTAAGTAAGTTCATGATACTGTGTCATGATACTGTGTCATGAAGAAAACAAAGCAGGATGTTTTTTAAAAAAAAAAGAATTCGCAAAAATAGAGAGCTACTTGGGCGCATTCACAAGAGGTCTGCCTCAGATTTGTTTTCCATGGTGATAGAATACCTACAGAAACAGCTCAAAGGAGGAAAGACTGACTGCCTCTCACACCTTCAGAAGGGTCAGTGTGTTGCTTGGCTCCATGACTTTTATACCCAAGGTGACCCAGAATATCTCCAGGAAGTGCATGTGGTAGAGCAAAGTTGCTTTGCTGAGAGTCAGGAAGCAGAGAGAGGGGAAGGGCTCCCAGAGCCTGTTCCAGTTCCCTACTTCCTCTAACTCTACACCCCTCCTAAATCTTTTACCATCTCCTGGGAGTATGACCAGCTGGAGGTTGATCCTTCCACACATGAAATCCAAACTGTAATGGGGCTTCCTGGACACGATAATACTGAGCTTGGCTATTTCATTCCTTTGCTTGCTTGCTTTTCAAGTTCCACTCAGACCTACTTGTGTGATTTCTTGCTCCAGGCGTCAGGTAAAGACAAAAGGCATGAGATTTCTGAGCGTTAATAGACTCTTCACGAAGTTGTTTTCTGAAGTGCATTCTCTTGTGGGCCATAGGGCAGGCCTTTGTGAGAATCTTCCCTTGCAGTCCACTGATGTCCTCTGGAATTCCTTTGGCCAGATCTACAAAAGGGAAGCAAGCTGGTACTTTCAGTTTTTAAGCTGGCTGTCAGTACCCAGCAAGGGAGGTAGTTCCCAGTCCCCTTCAGCTGCTGCAAAATGGTATACTTTTTCCCCCAATAGTCTCACTGGATTCTAGATCCCTTAGACACGGGGTATGTTTGTTTGCGTGTCTGGTTTACCATGGCGTCCCTAGTGACGGCACAGGACAAGACACACAGGGTGTATGCAAAAAGTATTTGTTGAATATATCAAATAAAAGAAAGTACAAAGATCACAGTCATAAAGTACAGCAAACATTTCATCCAAGCATTCTCTCTCTGCTGCCTGCCACAGGCAGTTCAATGAAGTGGTTTGAAGTCTGGATTTTAACAATCGGAATGTCGGGATTTGAGTTTTCTGTTACTGTTCACCTGTGCATCTCTAAGCAAGTCGTTCAACTTCTCCTTCTCTGTGTTCTCACTTTCCAACCATGTTCTTACTTCCCAACCATGTGGAAAGATTTAGAGGCTGAGAAGAAAGGATGCAAGTCGATCTTTAGCACAGTGCCCATAAAATGTTGATAATAATAATAGTTAACATTAAGATCTCCAGACTCTCGCCCTTATTGAGTGCTTTATTTGCAGCAACTCTTCCCCAAGGTGAAAGCTATTCCGCCCCCACCCCCTGCCAGCAAGCAGCTGCTATTCGAAAACTGAATCTACACAGAACTATGACAAGAGAGAAGGAACAGCGCCCCGCTGTGGCTGCTTGAGGAGAAGCACCTTCCAGTCTTTCAGACCAGACTCATTGCAGAGGGTCTAAGTATGGCCAAGCCCAGAGTCTTTTTTCATACAGTTGTATCAGTCATAATTAGCAAAAATTCTTCTCAGACTCGGCAACCAAACAGAACGATTAAATGCAGGAATTTATTTCCTCTTCTACACCTTAATTGGTGTAGATTCAGTTTTAGTGATAGCATCTGGGTTTCATTTAGGCATTTTGTGGAAGGTGAAGACCCTGTATTGACATTCAGCCAGATTTTTTTAAAGACACTTTTATTCTTTGAACATTTTTATGTTTGTAAAAGAAAAAAAAGGGAAGATGGTGCAGAATTCCTGCATATTCTGTGTCCGGTTTCTCCTGTTCTTAACATCTTGTATTATTATGATTTGCTTGTTATTACTAATACACTGACATCACTACACAGCTGTTAACTGAAGTTACACTTTACTCGGATTTCCAGACTCTCTACCTAGTACCCTTTTTCTGTCCTGCGATCCGACCCCAGATGTCCTACTGTCTTTGGACTTCATGTCTCCTTCGTTCCTCTTGCTGTGGCAGCTTTTCATACTTTCCATTTTTGATGACACTGTTTAGAAGTACTAGTAGGTATTGTGTAAAGCGTCTCTCCAGTGGAGCTCATCTAGTTTGGTTCATGATTGGACTATGATCCTGAACTTTGGTGAGACCATGGGCATAAGTGCCATTTGCACTGATTGTATCAAGGGTAGATATTGTCAAAGCACAACTCACTGCTATTGTTAACTGTGGTCACCAGCAGAACTGTTCTATATCAGGTTTCCCAGCCATAAAGTTGCTCTTATTTCTCCTCTCCCCCTGTACTTCTTGTAAAGAGATGGTCGTGCAGAGCTACATCTAAACGGTGTGGAGCTTTGCTCAATTTCCTCAAGTGGGAAGTATCTACACAAATTACTTAGATAGTATTTGGACTTTGTATTGTCTTCCTAATTTTTCTATAAGCATCTCTATCTATCTCTCCTGTTTATTCTATTCTTGAGGCTATAATCCATATTATTTTATCAGATTCTGTTTTATACCAGAATCTGGCTATAATTCATATTATTTTATCAGATACTGTTTTATACCAGAATCTGGCAAGGCAATTTCTTAACAATCAAAAGAATGTGTGCAGATTGGGGAGATAGGTCAGTCATTAAGTGCTCAAGGCACAGGCATGAGGAGCAGAGTTTGACTCTAGTACCCATGCAAAAAAGCTAAACATGGAAGCACACATTTGCAGTTCTAGCTCTGGGAAGCAGAGGCAGGTAGATCCCTGGAACTCACCGTTCATCCAGCTAGTCTAATCAATAAGCCCTAGGCCAACGAAAAGACTCCATCTCAAAATACAAGGTGGATGGTATCTGAGAATTGATTTTTGGCCTCCACATGCAGCCACATGTGCACAGTGACATGCACATACACATATAGTTCACCCAAAGGATTTATGGATATTGGAAATAAACAAGTGTGACTTCTCTGCAAATAGTCAGTAGGGGATTCTGTGTGCTTCTAGCAATCTCATCATCATTGAGATGTGTGTTCAAGCTCTTAAATGAGATCTGTGAGGTTTGTAAGACATAATCACTAATGTACACTAACAACTTAATCCCTGCCAAAACATGTCTTATGCAAGTTTCATGAGACATAGTGCAATTAATTCTTATGTAATTTCATAACTTTTTCATTTTTTGAAAACACAGAGACAGGAGAATGTGTGATTGCTGTAAGTGTGATGAGTTCAGGACAGAAATAGTTACCACATGGAGCATGAAAAAGAGGCATATAATTCAGAGAGCTCTATCGTAACTGCTTTGCAGAGAAGGTAACACCTGGGTGACAGGTAACAGTAAGCTATACAATTTTGAAATACAGTTTGTGAGGAGTGCTTCAGGAAGAAGGAAAGTCACAAGTGAAAGTAAGGAAAGTTGAAGTTCATATTGTTCAAGGCAGCCAGACATCTCAGCCCCTCAGGGGGAAGAGGCAGACGCAAGACTAGAGCTGGACCAGATCTCAAAAGATGCTTGTGCTCCATGAAAGAATTTGAAGTTGATTCTAAAAGTGGTGGGTACTGACTGCAGAGTTATCGGCAAAAGGGGAACATGATTAGTTTGACATTTTAGAGACATCTCCATCTATGGAGAGAAGGTTAATCTCTGTACTTTATCAACATACTTTGTTCTGAACAAAGAGTTGGCTATGTTTTCATTTTGTTTCCTGCTAAATGATAGTTGGTAGTTTTCCAAAAAAACAAATCCACCTTCATAGAATTTGTCACCACTGCTAAGGTGGTGCTAAGGAATGTGCTGCAGGATTGTGAACAAGAGCTCTCAAACACAGCAGATGTTTGGAGCAATGTAACATAGTCCCCATGGAAACCTTAAGAAATCACAATTATTTGGATGCATGTGTCCTGGATATTTGAAATTTTTTCCTTCAGTAGTTTATATTTCCTTTCTGCTTTTATGATTGCTTTTGATACTTATAAAAGTGTATTGTCTACTAGAGTTTTTTATGTCTCGATACTGTCTTATGTGCCTAATATGTGTATCTCTCATGGAACCCTCAGCAAAACATCATGGAACAGAAAAATGACCAAATAGAGGCTCAATAAGGTCTAGAAAGTTCCTGACATGGGTTTTGTGGCTTGCAGCTGCAGAGCTGGATTCAAGCTCTTAGTCTCTAGTATAAAACCCTTTAGCATTTTTGTGTGAACTATAACAACGTTTCCTCAACCTCTAAGACACCAATGGGGCCCCATCCAGCTTTCCCACCTCATCTCAGGACCTGTTTCCTGTATTGCTCTTACATCATTTCCAGCTGCTGTCCTCTGCTGCCCTGACTGTTTCTCCTCTTAATGTTGGTCTACCTGATTCTTTTTTACTTTCTAGATCTCCTTTGATGTACTGTGTCTTCAGAGGAAGCAGCCTTAGCCAACTTCTTGCCACTCCCTCCTTTTCTTCCTATGCATGCCTTTGATCTCTTTCAACATTTGGCTTCTCTTCACTTCATAGCAGTTGTTTCAGTGTATATGATTCCTGGTGAGTGACTGTCTATAGTGCTGAAACAGAAATTCCACTAAGACAGGGACAATGTCTTCATCTGTCATGGTTCACCTGCATGGTTGCTGATAAATCACCATCAAATGGCTTAAGGGAACATGGGGTTTATTTTCTCTTATGATTTTCTGGTTACAGTTCTCAGTCCAGCTTGACTGGAGAGCTCACACCAACGCCAGGGCTGAGGGAACTGGGCACACCATCTCTACATAACTGGTGAGAGAGGGATGATCCTTACTTAGCAGAACAACATGTCTGGTCAAATGTATACAAGGATGTCAACTTTCTCAACCAGCTCTCTGTATTTTATTTCAGGGCCTAGTCTTACCCACCATGGGCTGGGCCTTCCCCATCAGCTATACAATTTCTTGCAGGTTTGCTCTGGGTTTAACTCAACCACCAATTTTCTACAAATGTGTCTAGAGCTCAAACCCTCAACTGTCAAGTTGATACCTGTGCCTAATTATGACATCATCTAATTGAAGGGCTTGGCACAAATTGAATTTTCAATATTTGATTGAGCAAGTTGTTTATGGAGCAGACAGAAAGAAAGGGCCACAGACAAGATATACTCAAGGACCAACCCTCCACTTCCTGAAGTTTCTGGCACCTTCCAAAATAGTGCCACCAACCTGGGACCAAACCTTCAATATATTAAGACGTGGTGGGCAGTTACCTATGACACTAATCAGTAGTCAGAATTTCTTTCTTTCCTCTCTCTGTCTCTGTCTTTATCTCTCTGTCTCTCTCTCTCTCTCTCTCCCTGTCTCTTTGAGTGTATAAGAGGGCACTTGAGTGTGTGTGCCTGAATTCATCCTGAATTGCTCTACCTCCTTTATTTATAATACTTATATATTTATAAGTATATTTATAAATACTTATAAATAAGTATTGCTCTGGTGTTTCCCAGCTTCTGACTTCCAGGCCCGAAGTGCAGTCCACTGCCATATCTGCCTGGAATTTTCATGTGAGGTCTGGGGATCTGAACTCAGGTCATGATGTTTTTGGGGAAAAGCTTTTAACCCTTGAGCATCTCTCTAGCCAACTCTAGTCAGTTTTGACCATGTTTCACATTCGGCCTAGTCCCTCCTAAATCTTTTTTCACTCTAGAGGAAGTCCCAGCAAGACCACATAAAATTCGTTAGGGTGTTCTTTTGTAAATCAATGCAAATGAATTGTGTATCTCTCTAAAGTGATGAACCATGCTAATAGTCATTTGCGTGTGTGCAAAAACTATGGGGTGAGAGACATGTAAAATAAATATAAATAAGTATTCAGTAATTAGAAATATGGAATTCAGTGAAAGCAGACTACTAACAATTCCAGATATATAAATTTGAGGTTTAGAAAACCTTGGCACATGTTCTAGTCATTTGAGAAACAACAATAACCGATCCAAGTTTGCTCACTTAGTCCAAAGAATGCTATGTTCTCTATTCATAATAACAAATAAGAAAACTCAGTAAGCACGGAATTCATTAGAAAAGTGCTTGTGAACATTAATACCTTTAATAACATTCATGATTAAGAAAAACAGCCTCTCTTTAAAAGAGAATGCAAAAATTACTGTAACTATGAGAATGGGACACTTATTTCAAACAGTTACAAATTACAATGTAGTATGCATATGTATAGAGTCTTGTTGAATTATGCTAAGAATTTATCATAAAATGCTTCTTCAATTTTGGTGTTAATGGTTGAGATCCTTTATGAGTGACAACAGAAACTTAGAAAAATAGAATAATCATTACCACACGAAACTTTTTCCAAAGGAAACATCTGTCTTTTTCCTCCAAGTGATACTTAAATGATTAAAATGAATAAAGATTTTCTGACAGTGATGTAACAGCAGTAAGCTTATCCTTATTCATTTCTTGTAATAGTTTTTTTTCTGCTGGTATTAGGATGTGCTTAATCAAGGTGACAATATTTTAACAATAATCAAATATTTGTGTGTGTGTGTGTGTGTGTGTGTGTGTGTGTGTGTGTGTGTATGCATGCACATGCATATATTCACCAGAAAGGGAAAAAGATGCCCCAAAATGTCCTCCAGTTAGGCTTACTCATTGAAGATAGCCAACAGATATATGCGGATATGAACTACAGGTGTGGCTCTTCTGTCTTGTACGTAATAGTTAAAAAGCAGTGACCCCCAAGTTGCCCAGATAATAGGTTAAATATTCGATTTAACACTCTGGATTTAGCAGATATCTTTTATTCTACTTTAAAGTCAAAAGTTCAAGACTATAGAGGTTTTTATTTAATTTCATGATATACATTTCCAAAGATGATGATAAGAGATCATATGGCAAGCAGGTTGTTATCTGCAATACCTCTTTGAATATTTCATTCCAGTCAGTTTTTTTTCTTTTTATTTCTTTTATTTTTTGATGTGTGTATAGAAGAGGGCACTTGAGTGTGTATGTGCCTGTGACAATCCAAGGGTGACACCCAGAATCATCCGGGATTGCTCTTCCTCCTTACTGCTTGCTCTGGAGTTTCCTAGGCTTTGTCTTCTAAGGTGGGACGTGCAGGCCTTAACATTCCTTTCAGGCCTTTTTACATGGGATCTGGAATCAGAACTCAAGTCCTTTTGCTTGGGATGGAAAGGCTTTAACCCTTTGAGTCATCTCCTCAGCGTGGCAGGCAGCTTCTTATATATTTAACAATAGAAACGGATCAGTCTCGGTGTGTTTGATCAGTTGTCATGGTTTTGAATTTTGTCATAAACTTGTTAAGAAATCCCTGGGTCGGGGCTCTGTGCACCCTCAATAGCAAGAGCTTCCTGAGGGCTTGGTCACCATGCGCTCACACAGTCTCATAGGAGATAGACAACATTGCTGTTCTTTAAGCTTTGTCAGAGGTTCTTAACCATGTGGAGCCGGAAGCTCCATATATCTTTTATTGCTCATATTTCATATTATAGTTCAACTGAAAAATGAGGATAGAAAGTTGGGAGGTGGACAAGCCAGAGGAATGTCCAGGGGGACAAGGAGGAAGAAATAGGTAGCTATAATCAAAAGTGCATTGTATACATGTGAGAGATTATAAAAAAATAAAAATATTATTTAGGGCTGGAGAGATAGCTCAGGAGTTAAAGCCTCTGCCTTGCAAGCAGAAGGACCTGAGTTCAGATCCCAGATTCCTCATAAAATGCTGGCCAGAAATGGCAGCCTTGGAAGAAGGTGCTTCAGAAACCCCAGAGCAAAGCAAATAGGAGTTAGAAGCATTCCAGGGTGATTCCTGTTGTCATCCTTAGGCCTCCACAGACACACACTCAAGTGCCTCTGATATGAGCACACACAAACACACACACACATGCATACACATGTGCACACACAACACACACACACATACTCATGTATGTATGCAATATACATTCATATATTTTTAAAAGAAAAATCCAGGAGGCTAGGTGTTCATAGAGCTAGATAAGGCTCCTGTAGGGCATTCCAAATTAATCATCATTTTATTTTGGGGGATGGAGGGTCATCTCCTTTCTCAACCACAGGACCACTGCTGATGGCATGACTTCATTTTTGCAGACCTCATCGGCATAAATTATTTGGGTTTTTATTTCAGATCAACTTAGCTTAGCCTCAGTGTCAATCTCATTTCACATGTCACCAAGTGTTTATTACTTTACTGCCCAAACTGTCAACACATCAGGACACAGTCATGCGCCCCTTTCTGCGGAGACAGCTGGTGTGGGTCCTCGGCGGGGTCTTGCTTCCTCTGCTCTGTAAAGTGCTTCTTTACATTTGCGCTCCTCTCTGGCAGCTTCGGCAATGGTTTATTTCTCATTTCAGGAACAAAAGGCTACCCAGATACATGACAAATTAACATTCAAAACAGTTGGGGCGAGAGCTCTGCCCTTGACCACTTGGGGCCAGTTCTTGGAATTGCAAGACAAGCATTTGTCAAGTCTTGAACCAACCATGGCTGAGGGCAAAGCTTGACACACTAGTTTATTTGTAGCTCTGCTTATTGTTTTTCTCTCGAAATATAGTTAATTATCTTTTCCTGCTTTGCAAACTCAACACAAAAGCATACTTCTTTCCTCTGTCTTTCCTGGGTCAGATAATGGCTTTATCTTTCTTTTTCTGTTTTGCTGGGAGCGAGTTCAATCTAAAAGTTAATTAAAGTAGTAGGGTTTTGCAAATAGTGTTTTATTTTAGAAACTATAAATAATTCTTAAGTCAGAGCTTATCAACAGAACTAAGTCACTAGTTTCAACTTTAAAGTATTTTCTAAATTAACGCTGATACAAAAGATAAATCTGTTTGGGATAGAATTTTCTCCTGAAAGTTTAATGTTTATTCAAGTGGTCTGTGGATCAGCTATTTACTTTCGTATGTAAGCTTTATACAAATTTTATTTAGCTGTCAAAAAAATTAACTACTGTGTATATTACAGCTGAACTCTCACAAACCATGAATGTTTCTCATAGGCAAAAGCATTATGTATACTTATATATTACATTTTACAGATGCCTTATTCTCTTAAACAATAGTAATGCATTCAGTTAAACTTTTTTCCTTTATCAAAGAAATTACTGTCCAAAATGTATGCTGTACTAAGATCTTTGCTATGAAATATAAAGCTTAGGTTTAAAAACAAAAATTACAAACATATGAACTTGCTAAATTTTGTTCTCAAGTGTAGAAATTGATTGATTTTTTTAGTCATATACTATTTACCATGTAATATTATTTACATATATAAAGCATTAATGATTTTGTCTTGAAGACCAGCCATGCTAAAAGAACCAGAATGTTCCCTTCAGTTTTGTCACAGATATTAAGTTGATGAGGTTATGTAGCTGTGTTAGTTTTCTTGGAGTGGTATAATATAACAAAATACCACAGACTGGCTGGCTTGAATACTAGAAATTAATTCTTTAGCTCTGGAATCCAAAAGACCAAATCTAGATGTTCTTCTGAGGTGTTTCTTCTTGGCTTTCAGAGGGCTGTGTTCTTGCTGTGTCCTTACATGGTCATTTTTCAGCTGTGTCTGAAGGTCTTCTGCTTAGGAGCACAGCACTCGTATTGGACAAGGCCCATCCACGTGACCTCATTTTACCTTAATTACCCTTTGAAGACCCTATCTTCAAATATGGTCACATTCTGCAAGTTAGGAATTCAGAATCTGGTGAAGTGAAAGACACAATTTGGCTATCAACAGAAACACTGCAGACAGTATCCCAGACTCAAAGCATTTAGTAAACGTTCAGATTACACAGTGAAGGAAGAGTCTCCAGAAAATGAGGGGTTGGAATACAGTTATGCACCCTATGAATTTGTTTCCACCGTTGTTAATTTGGAGCAGGTAGAAGTGGGATCACCAGGTAATACTGGATGTCTAAGTAAATTTGTACTTCAGGTAAATAAGTCATTTTCAAATAAGTCTCAAGTCACATAAGCATTTATTTATAGTGGATCTGAAACTCAAGTGAAAGTAGTTATCTGCATTCATATTTGCCTAATGTAGCACTTCTACCTAGAGTACTCAGTTTGCATTCATAAATGATACATATTACACCTGTGTGGACAAAGCAGCAGCGATTCAATCCATAATAAAGCAAGCAGCAAGGGCTATGGGAAATATTGATTCTTTTCTTCCAAGACAATCTCATGTCTTATTGCCCAGTCCATCAGGTCACTCACTGAGTGCCACCTAAGCTTCAGGCACGTTCCTTAGGAAGATTATGTGCTGGTGACTTAACTGTCTTTGCCTTCATGGTTATGCTAGTCAGCTTTTAGTTGGTGTGATAAAATACCCAAGGAAAAAAATACCCGAAGAAAGCAACTTATTTTGACATGTATTTCTATCACTTTGGACTTGAGACAAGACTGAGAATCATAGCAGACAGCATGTGGTAGAGCAAAATGACTCATTTCAAGGTACCTGGGAAGCAAAGAAAGAGAAGAAAAAGCATAGAGAGAAAGCCTTGTCCCTTGTGATTACATTAAACCCACTCAAATCATCTTCTCATGTTAAAATAGGGTAATGAATGGTGTTAATGAACTGCTTCCTCCAGCTAGATCCCACCTCTGAAAGTTTTTGCTGTCTCTCAGCAACACCACTAACTGAGAGCCAAGCCTCCTACGCATGAGCTTTTGAAAGACCTTCCAGGTTGGGAGTGGAGGTAGCAATGTAAGATAACGAATACTCTAGTTTCAATGAGTATTATGGGAGAAAGTCCACTCAGAAGACATTGGTTGGGGGAGGCAGATTCTCAGATGTCCAGGAAGACCTCACTTGAAGACATGGGTTCCACCCAATTTCAGAAGGCGACATCAGTCACACTCATCTGCCCTGACACAAATGCCAACCAAGTGAGAAGGGCAGAGGAGGCTCTGAGGTGAGCAGTGTCACAGGTCCAAAGGAAGCAACTAGGGCTGAAATGGGCAGAGGACTACAGTGGCATTGAATGCAGTGTAAGGGGTGCAGTGACCAGACAATGGTGAAGCTCCTGTCCAGGATTTGGGTTTAACTCTATCTTACTTCGAACCCGGGACCAATGTGGCCAAAGCATAAGGTGCATCCACTGGCATGTTTTCAGCTGGGGAGTGACAGGATCAGCCTTTACTTTTGAAAGATCATCCTGGCTGCTTTATACCCAGAGACTGGAGGGATTATCCCTGTGTTGGAGATGATACAGGTATAGCTTGGGTAGGACCTGGCAAGGTAAGTATCGAGAGGAAATTAAAGTTTTGTTAGATTATTTCCTTCTCATTCTTAAAAGGACCAACTCACCCACATCATCTCCTCATATTAAAAGGGGGTAAATAAAGTACGTCGGTACTTTAATTTCCTCTTGTAATCTGACAAAGCATATCACAGATTCCAGCGATTAGATTGATTATCTTGTGAATTTTTTACTCTGCCTACCACACATGGAAAATCAACATGTGTCTTGAAATATGTCACATATGAAATGCTGGCAACTCACCCACATAGGAATTCATAATGTTGACCTTTGTAAATGTGAGCCTGAAGTGAAAGGGGAGATTAGAACTGAACTGCAAAGCTGTCAACATAGAAATGGTGTGTAAAGCTGTGGGGTGACATCACTGAGAAAGGGAACCCAGAAAAATGTTGCAAAACAGCAGAGCAACTAGAGAAACAGGTGGAAAACCAAAATGGTAAGCTGCCATGAGAGCCCAGAGAAGAATAATTTCAAAACATCAAGATCGTCTGGGTTGCACTGCTGCAAACGGCATCTGAACATTTGTCAATGGATTTGGCAATAAAAAGAAAAACACACAAAACGATGGAACCTCGATTCAAGGTTTCAGGAGGGTGGTGCGAGTAGACGTGAAAGTGATAGAGGAGCAGGTGGAGTAGAGAGTGGAACATGGCCAGCGACCACAGATGATTTTGAGGTGACCTCGGCAGGTGCTTTCTAAGAGCCAAGCAGTCATCTTGATCAGTAACCAGCTGATAACCAAGTGGGATCACTGTGGCTCCCTTACTTCTAGATAGAACTTCCTGACAGCTAAATTGATCTAGTGAGAGAGTAGATGTCACTGGTCCTTGTTGCTGCATCCCACGTTACTGGGTGTCCAGTGAATATAGAAGGTCAGTGGGATACAGCACCACCTCCTTCCGGAATGCATCCCAGCATTCCAAGTGCTCTGGTGGCCTATAAGGTGATACTGGACCCATCCAGAGAAGGTTGGCCCCTGTGTGGGCATAACTTTCATCTTTTTTCTTAACACATGCGATGCCTTGAGTTTAATCCTAGCACTGAAGGGAAATCATCCTGAGTGCGTCCTGTGAAATCCTTTAGAACTAAGCAGTAGGATCTGCTTGAAGGCAAGAGTTAAAGTCATCCAGAGCAATGCGTGAACACGTACATGGTCTTGAGAAATTCACTCCTCTGGCTTGTTGGTTTTGCTAGGGATTGTTAGTGAGGTTGGTGCTACCATTCTCCCAGGTTGTGGTTTACCGAAAGGGTCCACTAGGTTCAGAACAGTGAGTCTTCCCTGTTAATCCCCATGGGATTATACTCTTTTACAAGGTGGCCAAAAGATGTTTTTCTTTTGAAGTGTGTGTGTGTGTGTGTGTGTGTGTGTGTGTGTGTGTGTGCATGTGTGTGTATGTGTGCGTGTGTGTGTGAAGGTGTGTCATTTGTGGAATATGTAGAAGTCAGAGAACAAACACAGGGGTTGGTCCTCCCCTTCTGTCTTGGTTGAGAAAGGGTCGCTTGTTCAAGACTGCATAGTCCAAGCTAACTGGTCCGTGGGCATCTTCTCTTTCTGTCTCCCATCTCACTGTAGGAGTGATGAGGTTATAGACTCACGCTACTTTGTCCCAGATTACATGGGTTCTGTGGATCCAAACTTGGGTCCTCATGCATATCAAGCATTTTACCCATTGAATCATCTCCCCAATCCAAATTGAAAGATTTTTGAAGCCAGAAATCATGCCTTGTACTTGTGCTTCTAGCATTTGGGAGGCTGAGGCAGGACTGCCACAAGTCTGAGATCAGCTTGGGCTAAATTATGAGTTCCAGGGTAGCCTGAGATCTATTGTGAGACTGTTTCAAAAATCAAAAACAAAGCCAAATAATAAAAAAAAAAACTAAATGGAAACAACTCTTGAGTCAGACCCCTTCTCCACCCTCATTACAGATCTGAGTCATATAAAAGGAAACAGAAATTGTCATATTAAAAAGATTCAAAGGCAAAACCAAAAGCTTCTGTTTACTTTCTTTGTCAAATTAGATAAAATAAGGAAAATTTAATAACCCCAAGACAATAACCAAGTCATATATTTCCTTACATCTTAAGCTTAGCTTATATATAAAATTCATGTCAGATGTATCATAGACCTAAACTCAAAAAACAAGCAATGAAGTTCTGGAAGATAGTAACACACACACACACACACACACACACACACACACACACACTATACCACACACAATTTAATTGGTAAGCAAAAAAAATCGTAAAATAAAAAGTGAAGGCGTCCATGGTGGTTCCGAATTCGCCTGTGGTTCTACACGCACATACATACATACACACGCGCACACACGAATACACGCACACACACAAATACACGTACAATTGAATAAATAATAAATAAAAAAATTTAAAAAAATATAAAAAGACGAAACAATGATCATAACATTGACAAATAAAGTAAATCAAAACTTAAAACTTTTCTTCAATAAAATACACATTGGAAGAATAGCCAGGCACAAGGGAATAATATGTCTATAGTTCCAGCCACTTGGAATGCTGAGGCAGAACAGCCTGGGCACAGGGGTTTGCAACACAGTAAGACCTTCTCTTAAAAGCAAGAAAGCAAACAAGACAGCATTGACAAGCCACAGACTGGGAAGCAGTACTTATGAAATATATGTCAGAGACAGAACTAAAATCTGGAATATTCAAGGAACTCCCACACCTCAATTAAAAATACCAAACTAATTTAAAATGAGCAGGAAGTCTTCATCTGTAATAGTTGTTTGCTCCACTGATTCAAATAGTTTCAATTTAGTGTAGTTAATAGCTTTTTTCTTTTTTAATAATAAAGCAAGTGGTAAAAATTGAGACTTAGAGAAAGTGCTGTTTTAGTCACACGCTGGAAGACTGGCTAAGTACCACCTACTGGCAAAAAATGGGAATTGCCGCTTTGAATTTGGGTTTCAATTTTTTTTTTTTTAGGGTAAAGGTAGGGTTTGAAGACTGAATATGCAAAAATAAACAGAGTTTATCATGATAAAACCAAACCAAAAGAATAAAACCTTTTTTGTATTAAAGTTACCTGTTCATTATTATCAATGAAGATCATAAGATGACATCTAGCCAAATATGCATAGGATAGAGTTTTAATTGAATATTAATATAGCAAATTAAGTTGATTGCATGGCAGATCACCAGCATGTATTGTTTCATTTCATTTTCCTAAGAACTCTGTGAAATACAAACCTACCCCTACATAATGTGGTTGTAATTAATACTTTGCCAGTAGAAAATCATCTCATTGTTAATAGCCAGTCCTCACCAGAATTAGTTATCTCTCAATACAAAATTTTTATGAGTCCCTTCCAGAGATGAAAGGGGCTTTTAGAAACCAATGGAAAAAGAAGTAAAGTCAATGAGAAAATATTTGCGTCAGAGAAAACTTACAAAGTAACATTTGAAACAACTTGCAAGATAGCATCATTTTTTTTGTTTTATACATATCTATTAATTTTGCTATGTCTTAATTAATTTTAACTGTTGTCACAGATGTCTTCATAATTTTTCATATTGTGATTAATGGAAAATGGTCCCCTTTGGGGTTTTCAAGTGGAGACTCTGATTTTCAACAATCCTTTCTAATGGTAAACAGGTGATGATGGTATCCTATTACTGTCACACCATTTTACAAATGAGGCCCAAAGAGATGTGCGGGTCCCAGATCTGACTACAGGACGATTTGGGAGGGGGAGAAGACACCTGTCTCCACTGCAGTCTTTGCTGTATGCTTGACCACACCCTGTTCAGTACTTCTCAAAACTACTGACTAAACGCTTCTTAGTTTGGTATTACGATATTACTATAGCACCTAAAACAGTTCTTTGGCGAATTATATTTGAAAAGGCCAAGTCACATTTCAGAGCAATGTTGTGATTCTCCAAGATTGGTAAATATAGAGGGATTTAACATTTTCAGACTTGAGAGTCATATAAAGAGGAACGTTTGGTATGCATAGTATCTAATGTATACACATTGTGTATGGGTATGTACAGATGTGTGGCATTTGCCTTACAATGCCAGTACTAGTTTAAACATATGAGCATTTACTGTGACCAGCCCAGCCCCAGGTTTCTTCTCTTTCATTTCCTGTTCCACGGACCACAGCAAGTTCACATTCACACTTGCGGATGACACCTCATAGGTATCAGAGAGTGTGCTTGCACTTCCAGCCATTGTAGCTGAGTTCTGGGGAAGAAGAAAAAGGAAAGAGGCAGCCCCACTCATACAGAACAGTGTCGTGTACCTGCCTCACATGACCGCCTCAAGCTCCACAGAGCCTATAAGTTGAGATTTTTACACTTCAGGCTCCGTATCATGAGTTATGATGTGGTGACATACTGGAAAGATTGATTTCATGTTCACATGACATTATCAGTTCCAAGTTGGCTGCTGCTCTGGGAGCAGATCTTTCAGGTCATGACCTTCCTGAAGGAGAAGGGAGGTGGCAGAACCATGTGATTGCTGTTAAAGCTACTACTTAAGGACTGGGGGATGAACTCAGTGATTAAAGCAAAAGAATCTAGGTTTGGATCTCCAGAGCCCATGTGGAAGTGTTGGGTAGATATGATGGCGGCCTATAATTCTGGCCCTAGAAGGCAGAGTGTGGAAATCCCCAGAGCAATCCAGAATGATTCCCAAGGTCACCCTTGGGTCTCCACATATACACATACTCAAGTGCCCTCTGGTACACACACACACACACACACACACACACACACACACACACACACAAAGAAACTACTTAAGAGTCATCCGTCACTTTCCCTCAAAAGGGTAAAAAAACTATTACAAAATGGAAAGAGTCACAAATATAATGCATACAATATAATCTTTCCTAAATAATAAAAACAATAGAATAGGGAAAGAAATGGAAGTCAAATTAAGGACCAGCAAATCTGCAACAGGACGGACACACACACACACACACACACACACACACACACACACACACATTTCTGATCATTTATAATGTCTCGAGACAAGTAATCACATCCTTTGTCAATTGTGTCTTGAGCTGAGTCATGTTCCTTTGATTAAAAAAATCACCTGCAGACAAAACCTAATATGAAGTAGTTGACCTGTAATCTGTGTCACAGATGACTGATATGATTTCTTGGCTCACGTTAAAACTCACCACTGAGTCAAGGTGAGTTTCAAACCAGGAGAATTTGAGAAGAGCACCATTATGTCTAGATACTGAAGTTCTCTTTTTTTTCTTTTGACTCAGGTTCTTTCCTATCATGCGACCTGTTCCAAAGCCGAAGTTGACAAGTTTAAGGTAAGAAAGGACATGGTTGCACTGTTGGTGATAAAGCTTGACTTCATCTGAGCCGTCTGTCATTTGCCTCCATAGAGTCAGTCCTGCTTACTCAGAGTTTAGGGGACCAACCTGTATAGTATGAGTTTGGATATTTCCTTTCTAGCTGGCAGAGAATGGACTTATGCAACATAATAGTTCTTTCATGATTTAAGTGAGTCAGTATTTCTTCCCATATGTTAAATAAACAGGATGTCAGATTTAAAAGGGTTTGTGTAATAAAAGGGTGAAAATCAAGACACCTGATTTAGCAATTAATTTTACTTCTAACTTACTATTTGCTTAAAAATCTTATTTATCAATCAAAGTAAGTACAGAGATTAAGATCATAGCTGTGAACATTTTTCCAGTGCTCGATGTGCACCAGGCATGACACAAGGTACTTTGCCAGTACCTAGTTATCTCATCTTTAGCCCTTGCAAAGTACATTAGTATACACGCTATTTAACAGATGAATAGACTGAGTTATGAAGATGCTAAGTAACCAAGCCAAGGTCAAATGACAGCAATCAGTCTGAGTTTCAATGTCTGTGAAGTCTATGCAAGGAGTGCTGATATTACTTTTTATATTCATATCTTAAGTGAAATTCAGAATTCAGTCTTGTTTGAATTCTCCTAGTAGTCAATTTTTGATAACAGTCACCATATAGAAAGGCTGCTAGGAGGATCAGTCAGAGGTAGAGAACTTACCCAGCAAGTACAGGGCCCTGTTTTCAAATCCCCAGTGCTCCAGAAAGTGCAAAAACAACAGGAGCATAAAGGAAATTATTTTTCTCCATTTTTAAAAATATTTTATTTATTTATTTATTTATTTATTTATTTATTTATTTATTTATTTATTGTATGTGTGTATCAGAGGGCACTGTGTGTCCCTGTGGAGGACCAGAGGTGACTTCAGGAATCATCCTGGATTGCTTCTACCTTCCTTCTTGTTTTGCTCTGGGATTTTCCAGGCTTCACCCACTAAGGCTGGAAGTGCAGGCTGCTGCCATTTCTGGTGTTTTTTGTTTTGTTTTGTTTTTTGTTTTTTGTTTTTTTTTTTTATGTGGGACCTGGGATCCAAACTCAGGACCTTCTGCTTATAAGGCAGAGTCTTAACCCCTGAGCCATCTCTCCAGCCCTGTTTTTCTCCATTTTAATGGTTTTGTATTTACCTTTTTAAATTTTGTGGAAATTCTGATAATGATCAGGAAAAGATGAAATAACCAGAAGAGAGAATGTGTGTTGTTTTGTAATAATATTAATATTTCAGTGATGCTATTCTTCTGTGGATCTTATTTGCTCATAGAGCCATCCATCATCAAAGGAAAAGAATTGGGGGCTGGAGAGGTGGCTCAGGGTTAAGCCTTTGCCTCGTAGGCGGAAGGTCCTGAGTTTGGATCCTTACCAGACGGAAGCGGGGGCAGCCTGCGTTTCTGGTCCTGGTAGGGCGGAGCCTGTGAATCCCGGGGCAGAGTAAACAAGGAGGAGGTGGAGGTGGTCCATGGTGGTTCCCGAATTCACCCGTGGTTCTACACACACACACACACACACACACACACACACACACACACACACACGTGCGCAGCGTACACGCACAATTGAATAAATAATAAATTAAAAAAAGGAAAAGAATTGCTACAGAGACTTTGGAGCCTATGATGTCATTAGAACTGAGTCATATGAAGGACAAAATGGAGTAAAGACAGACCTAGGACCTTGAGAGTAGGGATGGAAGTTCTCAGAAGGGCAAGATCAGCACATTTGCAACAAGTGTGTGCTGACTGTTACTTTGATTTAGCAGAAAGACCTGCAGTGGTTTCTTAAGATGAGAGGAGAGGTGGTGTTAGCAGGAGGTGACAGCTGGTGACCAAGGAATGAGGCAACCAAAGTCATAGCAATCAGGGCCTATTTGTTACAAAGGCTAACGTCCAGCATACTAGCTTAGTTTGTTTTCTGTTGCTATAACAAATACTCAACACTGAGTCATTTATAAAGCATAAAGGCTTATGTAACTCCTGACTCTGGAGGTTGAAAAATCCAACGTCATGATACTGGCATCTGCTCAGCCTTCTTATCTATGACCACATGCAGAGGGCATCCCATGACCAGACGGCAAGTATACCACCTTTGGAATCGACCAGTAATCCATTCATTCATCTGTCCACAGACGCAAAGTCCTCCTGGCCCATTCACCTTCCAAAGTTACACTTTCCAACACTGCCGCATTAAGTGAAATTCCCAGCACATGAAATCTGAGGTCACGCTGAACCCACAGCAGGAATTGAATGGACTGTGATGTGAGCTCCACTAGGCAGGGTCCTGGGGTATGCATTCCTTGCTACTCTGCCTTTCACAGTTCATGGAGCAACTCAATAAATATTTGGCAAATGTATGCATGAACGAGTGAATGAATGACTGAATAAATTAGAAAGTGTTAAAGTTATGAAAACAAATAGTCAGTTTATATGCCTTTCATGAATTTTATTTAGATATTCCCATTAAAACACTTAAAATTTATTTATTTGATAAAGTTTGGTATATATGCATTGATGTTACATCATATATGTTATGATATTACATCATAAATCTGTGAAGGTTTGGTTTTCATTAATCAATTTAAGATAAAGAATAAGGAAAGAGTTTTATTACCTAGAAATCTTATTTTTGGCAATATCCAGTTCCAGCTAAAATGTTTATTGAACATATTATTATATTTTGGGGAATCATCTTGGATTGCTTCGCTCTGGGATTTCCCAGGCTCGATCCACCAGAGCCAGAAGTACAGGCCACCACCATTCCTGCCTGGCATTTTTACATGGGAACTAGGATCTGAACTCAGAACCTTCTGCTTGCGAGGCAGAGTCTTAACCTCTGAACCATCTCTCTAGCCAAACATATTATTATATATATTTTTTGCCATTATTATGTCATTGTTGCTAAAACAGAAGAAGTGCCAGGAAACGGGAAAACAAAGTGTATAATGAACTGAAAAAAAAAAAAGCTATTTATTGAGAACTTTCCAGAACTACAGCTGTCTACTTCTCAGGGTCATTGATCTACATCCAGGCCGACTCCTCTGCTTTAAAGAAGAATATGCCCTTGTTGTGTTTTCCTAGTATTAACTCTCAAGCATTACAAAAGTACAAAATATTTAAATTTGAGAACAAAGGGTTATTTCATCTGAAAATTATCAAGATGACTAACTTTACTGAATTATTCCAGATTGTATCCCAAAAGATATTAGCTAGCATCCTACTATAATGTAATTGAGATATAGTAGATAATTTTAACCAAATGGCTTCCTTCTTGATATAAAAAGTAAATAAAACATTACCATAATTGATAGCTGGTGTCTGTTGTAACTGCAGCAGTAACATTAAAATGTAGTGTGCTTAAAATAAGGTTGCAACTGGATAAAAAAAAGCATTTGCCGCGACTCTACACAGGGATATGTACAATGGCAGTTTCTTGGCACTATAGCTAATTAACACTAAATAAATACTTAAATTTGACCAATATAAACACACAAGTTATCTTCACATTCACATGTGTTGTAAGGTACTATATTCAGCACTTTTCAAAATAAAGATGGTTGAAAAATGCAGAGTCAGAATTATTCACAGGTTTTGTGAGTGAAAGTATAACCACAACTTATGTTCAGCTGGGATCAGTGGTTAGTGGTTCAGAAACCACCTCGGAATTTGGAAAGAAATGATTTTGTCCTTTGGAACTGGGAGCGATCTGGAGGTCAAATACACAGAGACATGACCGACCCCAACAGACGCTTAAGCTGTGCCTCATCTGCAGTTCGTTAACATCTGGGAGAGCAGAAGGTTGTGGTTATCCTCATGAAGGGCCTGAGAGCCCTTCTGAGAGAATTCCTCCCACTGCAGGTGAAGTCCACAGCCCAGCTGTCTTGATGAATCCAAGTTCAGCCCTTGACCCATCCCTAATCTCAGCCACTGGAGATCCAGGTCCTTCACCGAGAGCACGAGTGGATGCAAAAGACCTGGTTCTTACTTCAACTTGAGCAGCAGCCTCAGTACTTCTGATAGTTCAGCACCAGAGCCCAGTGTCAGGAAGTCTGACGACAGACCAGAGGCAGGACACCTTCCTACCATGACCGAGGGCTGGGGAACTCAGTGCAGGTAGAGAGGCACATTGTAAGGACAAATAAAATGCTAGAGTTGGATATTTTTGTAAACTTGACAATTGAGAGCACAGTCAGTGAAGTACTGGCAGTTGAGTTGAGCCTTGTGCAAACCTGCAGGAGATTGTCTGCTTGATGGGCAAGGCCCAGCCTGTGGTGGGTGGAACTAGGCCCTGCACAGGTGAATAAGATGGAAGGAACTGGTCAAGGAAGTTTGCATCCTTCACTGTACTTGGCCAGACATGCTGATTGAGTCTCGTGAATGTTGGATCCTTTCTCAGCAGTCCTGTAGATACATATATATGGTGTGGCCGGTTCCTTCAACCCCAGTGTTGGTGTGCACTCTCCTGTCAAGCTGGATTAAGAATGTAACCAGACAATCGTAAGAGAGAACAACCCCTGGTTTCCCTTAAATGGCTTGATCATGAATTTATCAGCAACATGCAGAGTAACTGCAATGTAAGTTATACCTCCAGAGACCGCCCCCCCCCCCAGAAGTAAGGAGAAGAAGTAGAATTCCAGCAGTCTTGAAGAGTGGGATTTGCACCATTAATTACTCTTAATTTGCTACCATTTGTCCTCATAGATGGTGCGGCGTAGGTAGTATAGTCTCCATGGATGGTCTTGTGTAAGGCAAAACTGTTGTGAATGCCACCTCACCCTTCCTCCTAGCTGCTATTGCTGCCTCATTTGGGGAGATTTCTTTCCCTGTTATAAATCACCGTGGTGGAGTTACTTGTGATTTCTTTTCTTGTATGTTGTGATCACCCTATTTCGGGGTGGGGGGGAAGCCTCGAGAAACGTATAGTTGAAAATCTTTCTAGCAGTATCTTCTAAGATTGTCCGACCGACCAAAAACAAGTGGCATTCAATTCATCCAAGAATGTCAGAACCTGGACTTCTTTTCGCTGACTTATGATATCAGTAAGTCAAGAAATAGTTCTGTCTGTAGGCCCATTCATATAGACAAAGACCTTGGAACTTCCTGGTGCTAATAAATTAACTACTTTTAGAAATCTGACCCAGACAATAATGTTAATAAATTATCCTTCATGGGTTGATTGCCCTGCGCATTAATGAGGAAAGTAGGATCTAAGGAATGGTGTTTATCCTCATTAACATTTATTGATCTTCCATGAACTTGAAATAAGTAAGTGGTATATAGAAAATTTGTGTAGATTTTAGTGCCTTGTTTATATCTTTTCAGCACTGTGCTAACAGGAATGATGTATAAAGACCATATTGACAATTAGATGTCTTCGAAGATGGCTGGTTTAAAGGCTCTTAATAACCTGAAGATGCCAGCTGTGATAACATAAGAAAATGAGTTTGTTGCACCAATTATATGCTCCTGTGATTTTATGTACTTCCCTTGGATTCCAGTGCAGTGGGCAGACCAAACGGTTACCACCACACGCTGCCAGTATACCCATTAAAATCAGCTCATGGACACTGTCTTGTTATATTGCCTATTTCTATCATCCCTTCTTCCAATTCTGGACTGCATGGGTTGCAGCTGCAATCAGAGAACTCATTTACAGCTCTGTAACTGCCTCAGTAATTAAATGCCAGTAAGTCAAGTTGGTTGTTTGGGTTTGGACCATATTTCAAGTCTTCAATGATAATGGCCAGGTCACAAATTAATATTCTGGTAAAATAAATGAACCAAAATACTAAGAACAGACACTTCTTATGGAATTTGCATACTGGAATAGGAATGGTTGAGTAGAAATAAGGTCTTTCTGCTTCCTCTTCAGACTAAAGATGAGACGTGATTTCTACAATGGTGATGGTAGCGATAATGATAATATAGTTTCGATTTGAGAAGTCACTTTGATCCATGAAATGGAGTCATGTATAGATATAGCTTTGGGTCTCAGGACCACCTGTGAGTATTGCTATGCCAGTCTCCCACCCAGGGAGAACAGACAGAAGTGGGTCCTGCCCCTGTGCTCTTCGCTGGCCAGTGCTGGGGAGACATTTTACTAACTGATCCACCAGAGGGTGCTGCTGTCATACAGAGGTGCCACTGAGAAACGCCTGTTCCCCTAGACACCTTTCCCTGGGTGGAAAACCCAGGCTCCAGCCATTCCTCAGAGGAGCAGCATTCCACAGACGGAATGACCCACGACATTCACCCAACCAAAAACAGAGGTGCCGACAGGTGGGACAGAGAGCACTGTGGCTGGCAGCTCTGGGAACCCACAGACGCTGAGGAATTCATGGGGTCATCAAGCAGACTGGGGTCTCCTCCTCTGCCTCAGGACAGCTTCTGTCACAGAGGCTACTCCTCCATAGCTGGGGATAGTCCAGGACTTTGATGGGCGGGAGGAACCAGGGTTTCTTGTGGCTTCTCTACAGTCTTTCATTTCTCAGTTCTTGAGCCATTACTTGTCTACCTGCACAGGGAATGGTCCTATCCAATATTGTCTGTGTCTTCCCACTTCCCTCCTGCAGGCTTGCCTTAACTAGATAATTCTTTACTGGTGTGCACAAAGGTTTAGTTCTTAGTTGTCATATTTTGATACCTAAAACCACCTCATGAAATTCATCCAAAATTGTTTTAAAAAAATGTTTACTGATTGTGATTTTTGCCAACCCCAAGGCAGAGTGAGCAGAGAACATCTGACAACAGGATTTTCTGCCATCTCAGGAGCTATTGCTGACTCTCAAGATGGTCTCTGTAAGACTGTGGACATAATGGGACAACAATGATCAAATATGTCAACAGACAAAATGGCCACCAGTTTGTTGAAATTTTCTGGACTCCAGGTTTCTGCAAAACATAGCCATTTCTAGTAATGAAATGGTGTAATTTGTGAGCCTGTACAATTTATCTCTAGCAGTGAAGGGGGAAATTTATATGCTGACTGAGCAGCTCCATGTTTTCATGATTCCAAATATTCAAATGTTTGATTTGAAGTTCTACTTCAAAGTCAGAAAATTTGGTATAAGGTTCGGCTCCAGTTTGTTTAATTACATATTATAAATAACTTCAAAACTTTTCATGGCTATGTTATATTTGAGGGTAATAAAATGTAATAACACCCATGAGGGGAAAACATAATCATCTTTGATTAAGAGAAGTTTTAATCTCATCAATTATAGAAATATGCACCAACTCTGCCTATAAATAAATGTTTAAATAGTTATCCTGTGCTGAATATTAAGAAATATCAATGTATGTGCAAAGGACACTGTTATCACAGTGAGCCTTTCAATCTCTTGGTGTAGAGGTTTCCACTTATTTCCATTTCACAGGACCAGGGAGATGACTTACTGTAAAAGCGAAAGGACTAAAGTTCAGATCCTTAGATCCCTGTAAAATGTGGAACAGGTGTGATGGCCCACCTGTAATTCTAGCCCCGGAAGGCAGAGCTTGGGAATCCTCAGAGCAAACAGACTAGCTATATCTCCATTTCACATATGAGACAACAAAGAATTAAAGAACTAGCAGGAAATTCAGACACATTTTTGCAGTCCCAGTGTTTAGGAAGCAGAGGCAGAAGGATCAAAAGCTCCATCTGGGCTCCGTAGTGAGACTCCGCCTCACACACAAAACAGAGCAACTGAACAGAACATCAAGAAAAATGGACTCATCTACTTTGACTTTTTTCCTCTCTGCTGCTGCTTTGTTTTGACCTCAGAAACAATACTTGCTCTTTTAAGTGAC
The DNA here is from genome assembly GCA_023101885.1 of Typhlomys cinereus. NCBI lineage: Eukaryota > Metazoa > Chordata > Mammalia > Rodentia > Platacanthomyidae > Typhlomys > Typhlomys cinereus. Next base: position 1,134,686 of record JALPQD010000230.1, on the reverse strand, counting down.
TGAGTTAGAAAATGGAAGCAATATCATAAAATTGTATCCTAAGGTAGTTTCTTTGATTTCACAATTTTTCTTAGAAGTTTAGTAGCATTTTAATAAATATGAACAATGAACTGTGAAAATGTCTAACAAATTCAGGGCTCAGTTTTAACAGATTTTTTTTAATGACCATTCATGGTATTCTGTGGTATGAAAGCTGTTTTATGAGAAACTTCTCTTTGAACTAGTGCTATACTGTCTGCATGGCTTCTTGCCCTTTTCACACTGCTTAAAAACCCAGAGAGAGTGGAAGAAGGAAACATGGCCGAATCACATCACTCTCCGTCAGCGGGAGTTTGATCCATTACTCTGACATCCTGACAATCTTCCTTAGTCCGATTGGCTATCTCACTCTGTCGAAATCTCTCCACATCTGGAAAGCTCAGAGGACAAAGAACAGCTTCACTTCATTATCCTGTGCTCTCCAGGCCTGCCAAGCGCCTCATGAGAGAGATAAGGAGGATATGAGATTGTAAGCATCGGCTTAATGATAAAGCACTTGTCAGGAGATAAAGTCTTATGTTTAAGGCATGAGGACTTATGAGCTAGAGACAAAAGGAAGATAGGAAGTGAGGAATGCAAGGTTGGGTTTGTAGTGCGTCATATTTCTTACAGTCACGCTGATATCATGGACATCCCGGACAGTTACCCTGCTTGTATAAAATGTGATGATTTTAAGTACTGGATTAACTTCTTCATGCTGTCTCTCTCTCTCTCTCTCTCTCTGTGTGTGTGTGTGTGTGTGTGTGTGTGTGTGTGTGTGTGTGTGTGTGTGTATACACATCGACGTGTTCTACTTCAACTCTAAGGTATAGTCTTGTGATATAGGATCTCCTGGCAGTTTATTGTCTCCAAGGAGATAAGCAAAGGAAAAATCTGTGAGTAAAAGATGTGAGATGAAACACTTTGGCCACTGGGTGCCATCCTTGCTCCACGTAAGAATTTCCTGAGCCACATTTTCAAGAAAGTGGTTAAAACCCCAAAGACAATAATTTTGAGATATAATAGTGTGTGTGTGTGTGTGTGTGTGTGTGTGTGTGTGTGTGTGTACCTGATCTGGAATGAGTGACACAGGCCACAGGCAGCTGAGTCCTTCACCCGGGCATGAGCCGAAGGGCCACGGAACTGCCCCATTCGCTTCAGCTCTGTGAACAAAGCCCGGGCAAGGGCCCCTCTCCTGCTGTCTGATGTTCCCCCAGAGATGCAGCTTGTGGAGGCAGAAAGGCTGCGTGGAGGGGCTGGGAATTGATGGGTGGTGCTGTCAGTATCTGGAGGTCAGCGGGTCAGATGCTATGTTAATTATCTTTATTGCTTGCACCTGTACTGTGCATGCAGCTCACACTTGGGCCAGCTATGTAGTGTTCTCTTAACCCATCAAATCCACACTGAGCTCTGGGAGCTATTAAGCACTTATTTTCCTTCCTTCCCAGAATGCTGCTTGTTGGTGGAAGTCATTCTGTTTGGGATGCTCTTTGCTTACCTGGAAATAATTCATGAAGTTCACAGAAATACTTCAGCAAAGCCTGAGAACATCCGAAGCAAGAACCCAGTACCTGGGCAGAACATTATTACCCTTTTTGGATTTGAGTCTTATACACAAAGGCAGAATTAAACTCAATATTATGAACAATAACCACAGAACATTCAAACACTGTTTTGTTTATATATAACCTAAAATGATATTTCTAGAGCCTCAGACATTTGGTTGAAATTCAAAAGAGCGAGGAAGTAAACAATTAAGAACTTAATAAAAACTGAAAATCTGTTATGCTTTTACTATAACAGAGAACTAAGTCTTTTTACAAGACCACATTGTAGAAGAGACCTACTATGCTCATAAAGTCTTTCACTGTAACTACAGCAGCCAACCTTGTATTTGACCCTAGATGCTGCCCCAGAGCAGCAGCCGTAGTTTCTTCTAAAGACAGTGTAGTCAAATCTGCATCCCTAAGAAAGAAGAAAGTATGTAAGTAAAGCACTAGTGAGAACTCATGAGGTTTCAGGGATTCGGCTTAAATACTGATCTTAAATATTGACAGGTAGGTGGACTTAATGCATTTCCTGGACTACATAGGATAACATAGCATCCATTGTCATATCATTCCAAATATTGCTATTTACCAAGAGTAATGCTACCGTAGCCATGGCATTCTTGCTGGTCCAGGAACTTTCATGGCTCTTGTTCTGCTGAATGTGGGTATTGGGCTTTGGAACCATCAGTGGCTGAACTCAGTTTATGTACTAGATAAGTAATGGAAGGGCCACACTGCCAACTAGGGCCTGATTGCAAATGTTGCCCATGCCCTCTTCTTGACCTCTTATTCCCAGTATATGCTCAGGGTATGCAGTGTGATGTACTTTGGAAAGTACAGTTAACCAACAATTCATTTCTTACTGGGGCTGGTTTTGGTGCTTTTACCTGTATTAATTCATAGAAATCCATAGAATCTTCATAGAAACCCATTTTTTCTTACTTTCAGTAAAGTATACGAAAAGTATATTTAAAAAGTATAGTAAAATGTAAAATCAAATATATTGAGAAATGACCAACATGCACCTACTTAAAAAAAAAATCTGGGCAGATATGGCATGCTGAGTTCGTTAGTGCACCTTTTTCTATTTTAAGTTTATTTTCATTCTTTGACAGTTTCATACATGACTACAACGAATTCATGTCATTTTCACCCAATATTGCCTGATCCCATCTGCCCTCCTTCTCCAACAAAAACTTCCCTCTTTCCTACCAGTCTTTCTCCTACTTTCGTGATTTCTCTCTCTCTCTCTCTCTCTCTCTCTCTCTCTCTCTCTCTCTCTCTCTCTCTCTCTCTCTCTGTGTGTGTGTGTGTGTGTGTGTCCCACTGAGATACATTTGGGTTACCTGCATGTGCCTAAGCACTTTCTGGAGCATGACTGATGTTTGTGAAGTATACCACTAAGGGAAGTAGTTCCCCTTCCCTCATCCAGAATTAGTCTCTCAAGGAGATGTGAAGACATTTCCTGTTTCCTGGTGGAATGCCGATAGATCCTATCTTAAAGAGGTTCTGTGGAAGAACCGTAGTGAGTTTGTGGATTTCACAGTCTTCCTGCCCTCTCTTCCCTGACAGTCTATGAGCCTTGGACTGGGGAAGGTGATTTAGATGTCCCCTCTAAGGTTGCACAGTCCATAGTCATCTATTCTCTGTACTTTGTCCCGTTGCGATAGACCAAATCTTGTGCAGACCTTGTGGAAGTTGACTCAGCTGCAGGATGTGTGTAAGTTCAGCAACTCCATCCTGTCCATGCAGTGTTCCCTTTTGAAATGACCTGGAACTCTTTGTTTTGGAATCTTCTGGCCTTGGCTTGGTCCTATGCTTATGGCCTGATTATAAGCCCTTGTAGAATCTTGGCTTTGCTCCTCTGATAGATAAAGTCAGGTTTCAATGATACTGCCATGTGTGTGTATATGTGCACATGTATATGCATACCTGCATGGGGTGGTTATGTGCATATTTCTGCATGCATGTGTGTGTGTTTGAAGTTCTACAGAACATAAAGTGTCCATTCCCACTGTTACTGTGGGTATATCTCCTCAGCCACCAGCATTCGGAGATAATCACTTAGAAGGAAAGTTTTATAATTGCTTTTCTCCAAAAGCATAAGTCCCAAACAATTATTGAATTGACTGATCCCATTCCTCTTAATATGGGCACATTTCCCAACTTACATCATAATTCACCTACTGCCTTTCTGAAGACAGAAGAGGGTTTTGTGAAATCTGATTCAGTGATGGCCTCTGCAGATGTAGATGGCTGTTCTCAGAGCCGAGCTTGAGTTGTCAAACAGTTCTACAAAAACTAAAGTGATCTTTGAGAAAGAATGCTTTGCCCTCTTCCCTTCACACCACCAAGAAAGACTCACAATTCAGAAACAGAGGAGGGAGGTGGATGGGGCACTTTCTGCAAAGAAGATACTCCAGTGGGGGGAAAAAATCCTAAGAATTGCCCTGTCCTTCAAACCCTGGAAAAATATGTGTTTCCACTTGAAGCACCTCATCAGTGAGTTCTTTAAAGACAGCTTTATTCTGATTCTCTAGAGCTGTGTTTGAGAGAAAGCCCAGTCATTTGTACAAGCCAAGGGTCAATGCAGCCTAGCTTGGGAGAAAGTCCCTACAGGTACTGGGCTGTGATTGATTTCTCTCTCCATGTGAACTTTGTTCTTTCACTGTGTAGCACATTTATTCCAATAGAATGCAAGGCAGAATAATGTACAAAATCCCAGATGTAAAATCTTCTATATAGTATACAATAAGTTTGAAGCCTTGCTTGAAAGGTTGCAAGTGAGAACATGGTTATGTACCTGAAGGGAAAACAGCCCCGGTGCTGACCACTCCTGGGGCTGGGGTTATGACTGCACCAAGCACCCTACGGTACCTTACCTACACTACAGCCTTACGTAACAGCATCAAGCCTCTGGACATGATTGCACTGCACTGGTCTCTCTCTGTCACAGCCTAAGTTCCTCACCTTTCAGCAATCTCCTGTAGAAAGGAATGACTCCGAACTCACTTTAGAGAATCTCAGGAACACTTCATGATTGATCTAGCCTAGGTCACATGTCTGTCTCTGGACCAGTCAACTATAGGGAGGCCTTTACCCATAGAATACAATCAGATTCCCAATGGAAATGAGTGATTGGAACGGAAAAGGAATCATCTCTACTAGAAAGGAGAGGAGAACGGAGAGTATCATTGCTGTCTTTCACAGGTTAAGTGTAGCTTCATAGAACCTTCAAGTAGTGATTTATAATCCCCAGCAGGTCTCCCTATGGTTTCTTTTATGGATAGAATCTACTTTCTGGTGCTTAGGTAACATGCTTACATTACAGTGACCATTATATTATACGGGAACCTCTACAAGTGATCTGTTGAAGTAGTTTCCCAAGCAATGACAACTGAACCTGTGTGTGTGTGTGTGTGTGTGTGTGTGTGTGTGTGTGTGTGTGTGTACACATTTGTGTATGAAGTTGCTGTCACCCATGTGGGCACATGTGAAGGCCAAAGTTTCACTTCAATATATCTTTCTTCAGTTTCTTCTCTCTCTACCTTACTTTTTTTTTTTTAAATAGAGTCTTCATCAAAGCTCTTCCTTTTGGCTAAAGTAGCTGAAAAGCAAGTTGCTGGATTCTTCTGTCACCATTCCTTAGCACTGGGGTTGCAAATGTATGCCATAGTGTCCAGCTCTTACATGGATTCTGGAGATCCAAACTCAGATCCTCATGCTCGTAATAGCAAGAACTTTACCTATTGAGTCATATCCCCGGGCAAGATCCTATTATTGGGTAGTCTTTAAAGCAGTTCTGTCTTCATGAGCAATCCAACTGAGACTCTTCCTGACTTGGCTTTCATCCTAATAGTTTATGTATTGCATGGAGGGGCCAATTAAGGTGGCCCTAGAAGTCCTCATGGACGACTGTCTCACCAGACCCACGCCACGTTCTGTTATGCTTGGACGCTGGCATTGTTGATGCATAGCCAGGAAAATCCCTTTGGCTGGATCAGCCAATAACCTGCAGAGTCCTTTAGGGCAGTCATTTCTTCATGAATTAATTAGGACTAACTGGAGAATTAAACAAATCAAATAACTCAAGCATTCCTATATCCAGTGTTTGAAACTCATAGCTCAATTTCTAATCTACTTCTTGGCCTCATTAGAATTCAATTAATAGAAGGACACATTCTTTCCTACAGGCTTTTTGGCAGATTTGTGTGTGAACCATTAACCTGGCGTTAGCAAAGGCAGTTATTACTTGTACCCAAACAATTCTCTGTGGCTATGCGGACGAATCCCAAAGATGTTTAGATAGGGCTGCGCGCTTGTCCTCCCAGCAGGATGCAAATATTTTAAGCAGACAGAATGAGATGAAGCGCAGCCAGTGTTGCGCCTCACACTGACCACATCCTGTGGCTGACAGATTTTTGCACTTGAAGGTCAGAGGAGAAAGATCAAGGAGGGGATCTGGATACAAGAAGATGCAAGAAAAAAATGGCTAAGTCCCCCTTGACATTGTTGCAAATTATTTCCTGAATAAATGAGATTGGGCTTCAGGATGTATAAACATATTCTGTGCATTTTTTGAACAGAAAGAACTGCTGATTGGGCCGCAAGAAGCGAAGCGTTTGAGGGAGAGACAACCTTGAGCTGGCTTTTTTGTGGCTCTTTTTTTTTCCTCTGCAGTATTCCTTTAGCTGTTCTACCTATGCCTGAATGTAGACTTGGGGAGATTTATTCTTCCTCTAACAGGGTACGTTATAGTTGTCACTCAGCCTTGAAATAGTTTTCCTCTCCAGTGGAACATCAGGCCAGTGATATATTTGCGGCGCCGTCCCCACCTGTCAACTTTTCTGCCAGCTTGAGTGCGTCAGAATTGCACAGAAAGCCAAGCCAACCAATGGCAGTGTTAGAAGCTGCTGTCCTTTATGGGACTTGTTTTCCAAACACTCACAGTCACCCAGCAACAGGAAAAAGTATTTCATTGGCTCTCTGGCTGTCAGCTGGAGAGGAGGGCCGTCCAGATGGGCTTCAGCTGGGAGGATCAAGGCAAAGCTTAGCGGGGGGGGGGGGGGGGGGGGGTGGAGAGGCAGATGTGTGGATATAGAAGCCTCTGGGTGGCAAATGCAGTGCTTTGTAAATGTCCTAGAGAGCATGCTGCTTTCATTGCACACGTACTTTATCCCAAAATAACCAAATGAGCAGGACAGCACCATAGCAAGTCAGCCAGCTTTAATCTGCACTGTCTAAGGTGCATACAAGATATATGCTGGCCTCTTATCTTTGCTTGATGAAAGGAAGCACTGATGAGCACGGGGCCTCTGTGGGAAATGATTAAGAGTGAAGGTTTTCTCTGCTTATGAGGGAGATGCCGTCATCAGTGGGTTTTCTGAATGCTAAGTAAGTCCCCATAGTTACTTTACTAGTATCTGATCTTGGGAATTATCTTGCCCTCAAACAATTCTTCATTCTGCTTAGCACTTGAGTGTGATTGCTTCCTCATGTGAAATCAGAGGAGCAAGCCACAGAACAAGCCAAAGAATTATCGGGATTTTCAGTGACAAGCTGCCCTAGTGCTACTCAGGCTTCACATGGAAAAGGAGGAAAACCTCCTTGTTTCTGTTTTTGATTTTCGTTGTTATTATAGTGGAGGAAAATGAATAGCAACTGGACACACATGAAATCAAAGCAATTACGGAGTCCTCTGAATAGAACAAGTCATGAAAACAGAAAGAACATAAATTCTTGACCTCATAGAAACCCAGCTTCTGTCACTTCGGGCACATGGTGGAAGGAAGGACATCCTCTTCCCATAATGAAAACCAGCTAAACTCCATCCAAAGGTTTCGATGACAGGAACCCATATGTATCTTACCATGGCTCAGGGACTTGAGTATAATGCAGAGTGGACATTCAGTTGTGGGAGCTCACTTACCATGAATTTGTCACCTGGCTGTTGTGCCGTTTCTGTCTTTTAGCACTAAAGGTGCTTCTGCTTTTCCTAGAGAGTTAGATTAAGAGATTAAAAGCAATTATAATTACCAGTGGAGCAACATGCTAACTCTGGCTCCAATATGATTACACGTATGCTAATTCTACAGACTCATATTAACCAATTGGTATGTGACTTTTATATCCTGGTACCTCTAGTGGGTGACTCATGATCCTGTCAAATCTGCCTGAGGTAAAGTCTAAGCTACTTGCAAACTGGAAACTGAGACCCACAGAGGGAAAGTGAATCACTAAAGATCATGGAGTTAGTAGATTCTAGTTTGAGATTTGAACCCCTAAAAATAGATCTTTACATTATTCTTTGTTTAGCCAGCTATCACATTCACAAGGACTGGACTACGGGCCCAGTATAGTATCAATGTAAAACATGTGAGCAGAAGCAATACTATAACCTCTTTAAGTCTCTATAGTCATAAAAATAAACAAGAGCTATCGCAGGCTGGAACCATGGCTCAGAGGGTAAAGTGCTTGACATGCAAACAAAAGGATCAGAATTCAAATCCCCAGATCCCACATAAAATGTGAAATGAAATAATGGCCCACCTTTCATCCTGGCCTGAAAAGGCTGAGACTATGAATCTCCAGAGCAAACTGGCTATTAAAACTAGCTTTATCGGCATGTTGTGGGTTCGATTAAAGACCATGTCTCAAAAGAATAAGGTGGAAGAACAATCAGTTATGATTCCATTATCAACTCTGGGTCACCACACACGTCTGCACACATGTGCATGCTCACACATGTGCAGGGACATTCACATACATGTGTACTGCACACATGGCAACATGCATACACAGCACACATGCACACACACACACGCCCTGACACACACACATGAAAATGAAAAAAAAGACGGATGAACCACCCCAAGAAGTTGTGTGAGGATTAAATGGTGTAACACTATGAAGAAGAACCGAATTTGTACTGTCAAATTATAAATACTCAATAAATATTGAGCACTTTTTCTCATTTTCCTTATAGTTAACATGGAAAAGATGATTATGTATTGTGTGTATATATATAAAATATATATTAAACAGAATATAAAATGAATGAAATTATCCAGTTTTTCTCTCTGACCTTGCCATATCAGTAAATACCAAATTCTTATTTAAAGAAGATTTTCTATTCCAGTAAAATTCTAGAAAAACTCAGGCCTCAGGAACTAGGAGACTAATCATGTATGTTGTACCATGCTTTCTGAAACTCCAAATTCTAGGTTTCCACCCTGCTTCCATTCCCCAAGGAAATGACACTAATGGTTACCTAGAAGGCCTTCAGCACCTACAATTAATAGTTCAAGTCATACATGGAAGAGAAAGCTTTGGAATGTTTATCTACAGCAGAGAGTCTCCTCATTTTCTTGTGAGGAAGAGTTATTTTTCACTGGGCATCCAGTGTGGGTTTTCAAAGCAGGTACATGTTTGAGCAACCTGCCCCTCCCACCACAGTGGCAACAGTTAAGAAGAAGGAAACATAAGGGTCTGAAGTCCCCGAAATTAACCCATCAGATGAAACATGAAGACCCTTCTCCTAAGTTGAACTCAGCTCATTGTGATGGAAAGTTACGGCCACGCTCATCCATTTTTTTACCTTACCTTTCTCAAAGCCCATCTGCTAACATCTTTTATAACTGTACCAGGGAACACTGCCCTGAATACCAACTCGCCTGGGGCATAATCCACATGGCGTCAAGGGAAAGAGTGGAGTTTTGACAGAGGTATTTGCTAGTGGCCATGTTCTGCTATCCTAAATGAGATGGGACATCCAGATCTTGAATTTGATACTATTCTAAGAGTCTTTAATTATAGTTCTCATCATTAAATAATAGTTGCAATAAAGACTGTCTCTGGAATTTCTAAAGAGCAAGTCACTTTAATTACAGTAATGCATATTTCAGAGCTGCTCCATTTTTATCGTCAGTATTTCTGCTTGGAAGGGAAAAATGTGTTGCTGTTTTGAGCTGTAAATTGCATTGAAGATGCAGTGCTCCTAAAGATTCATATTGCCTTAAAATACCCAGAGACACTCAGAGAGCAGGTCTTTACCTCCAGCCAGGGAGCTCTGCAAGAAGGTAGAAATAAAACCGAACTGACAATGAAATTGAGCTGGAGTATGTGCAGGAATTAACGATGTACTAACTATCTAACTGCCGAAAATAAAGTAGGGTAGTCAGTGATTTGTATCCTCCTGAGCAGGAGGGGCAAGGTTTCTTCTCAGATTATGCACTGTTGTAAATGAAACCTAAACTCTAATTCCTAGGACCCAAGATGAGGAGTCTGCATGTTTCTTTCTGCCTCAGACATTTTCCAGATAGCTTAAATTTGTTTCTTTTTCCAAGGACCTCCTTTTTTTGATTCATAGTTGGCATTTGCAAGCAGCTTCTAAAATACTGTAAATGAATATCTATCACCCCTGACAATAACCACTGCCTCAGACATTATTCAAATTAGGTGCACTGAGAGCTGTTATCTATGAGCACCTCTTATACCCCAGGCACCTCTCGCATTTGTGAAAATGTCCATCAGAGATAAGCTGTTCAGACTATCTTGATCTGATAGAGTGGCAGAGAGTAGAAAGGAACTTGCTCAAGAGATCCTCAAAATCAGGGTTAGAATCACTGTCTGCAAATGCTTTTTGCAACATGTCCTGCTATTGGGCCTGTAGTGTGTCTCAAAACAACTGAGGGAAGATGACAGGAGGAAAGACAGAACAGCGGAGCAGGAGCATGTCTGTAACTGCATAGGTGAACTATGTCAGTTTACCTTAGTAGTCCATCTGTACATATAATTTTTTTTTATAGAATCGCTCAGTTCTTTAAAGACATTGTGGGGGCCGGAGAGGTGGCTCAAGGATTAAACCTCTGCCTTGCAGGCGGAAGGTCCTGAGTTCGGATCCTAGACCCCACGTATAGATGCCGGTTCTGGTCTTGGTAGGGCGGAGCCTGTGAATCCCGGGGCAGAGTAAACAAGGAGGAGGTGGAGGCGTCCATGGTGGTTCCCGAATTCGCCTGTGGTTCTACACACACATACACACATACATACACAGACGTGCACACACGCACACCACACAATTGAATAAATAAAAAAAAATTAAAAAAAAGAAGTTTTGGCATCATACAGTTAGTTGTAACCCTTATTTGCAGCTATGATTTCTGTGGCATAAAACAACAGGTTAATGAATAGTTCTGTAACAGTTACTCTTAACTATTGCTGTGAGAGAACACCCAAAGTCAAATAATTTAATGGAGAAAAGGAAATTTATTTACCTTAGGGTTCCAAAGGGGAGATACAGTCTCTCATGGCAGCAGAAGCAGCATGGCTTCTGGAGACATGTTACATCACACCCGTCAATGTGGCTGAAGGCTGGAAAATTCCTGGAGAGTCTCTCTTCTCTCCAGTCTTCTGTTCTGTGGTTCCTTTTATCTGGTCCACTACTGGGAGGTTCCTATGAGATCTACGCAGGTTCTGATCAGATTTAGGGCTGGTGTTTGTGTTGTAAATGTATTGATCTGGATAATCTCTTCAGATGGTCTCAGCTGATCTTAGTTAATGCCAAGTGTGTCAAATTGACACCCAGGGTTAACTATCACATGTGTTTATTTCTATTTTTATAGACAAAGATACACACACTGCCAGCTTCTGCACTATGCAGACTGTCCTTTGCCATCTTGATTATGGGATGATGACTCTTTAGATGGTGTCTGTGACATGATAATTCCTACTTGCTTAGGGTGTTGGAGTGTAGGATTTGCCTGATCTGGAAGATGCTTTTAATCAGCTTATTTGTGACACTCTATTGATGAGACTGTTGGCTGGGATAAGGACCACTGTCTGTAGCTACAGAAAAATAACAAAGCTAACTAGCTTCTTAATCCACACTCACCACCCAGAGAGGAAAGAATAGCTCTTGGCAAATATAATCTGACTGAAATATGAATTTCTGGGAGGGAAGCATGAAGAAGAACAGTAACTAAAAATGAAGAGGAAGAAAGGCAGATAAAAGATTGTTATATATTGTTGTATCTCCAACAACAACAAAAAAGATGATGATGAGAGATTGATGGGAAAGAAGCCCACGTGGCCTGTCCACACACTACAGTACATTCTGTATTTGACTCAAGAAATAACTTTAGGCATTAATATACATTATTTTCCACTATCTTATTCTAAAGCAGATAATTTTAATCCTGGCAAAAAGCCACATTGATATTTTATTTCTGTTCCCCAGAAAACAACTTCCAATGTTGAAGAATGATTTTTATCAACACAATAATCTACCCACTGGTGGTTTATATCATATTCAATGACAAACGATGAAATGTAACATTTTTACTTTGACAGCCCGTGAAATCCATCACCTCTTTTCATAGACCTTCATTCAGAAAAAGATTTCAATTTTAAGGATTTGTAGTCCTATCAGAAATATTTGAATAAAAGATTTGCAGGCTTTTAAAATCAATATCAGGATTTACTGGTAAAAGCTTAGAGTCAGTGGGTGAAATGTTATTGTAATCATTTATTCTTTGTAACCTTTAAAGGGACAAAAAAAAGTAACCACTCTGTCATACCCATAGTTTATATCCAAGGACACCAGATAAGAGCATTCACCCTACAGTTTGAGACTTTTTCAAGAATTACCCACATACTGTTGCCAGGAGGCCAAGGCCCTGCATGCTCTCAACATTTAGTAAGATGAGACTAGAGAAGATAAAAAGAAGACTAACCTGGTATGTCTTTTCAAGAATAACCAGAGTAGCACTTGGTGACACATGTGGTGTAACAAGCTACTCCCAGCCTTAACCTTAAGCTTTTCTTTGCATGAATGGCAATAAATTCAGAATCAATACTGCCCAAGATGTTATGGATAAAGGATATTGATATTGATGACATCAAGACATTGATACCACCCCTTGTAAGGCCCATGGAACATTGCATGTAAAAGCCAGAAGATAGGCATTACATCTCATAGCAACTGTGGTTACCTATTCTGGGCCTGCACAAGACTAGCTCAGTCAATGACCAGTCATACCAGGGGAAGCCAGTAGGGAGCCTTGCTTACTGCTGAACTAGTGGCTACTGAGATTCTGAGAGAGGGCCACACATGTAGGTGCACACGCATGACTTCATTTGTATACCCTACACACCTCATTCACAGTTTGGCTGGTAAATTGAAGATTTTCCCTTCCAGGTGGTTATTGGTTTTCCTTGACAGTCAACGCCCACCTTATGTCAGTCATCCTGTAGGTTACTTCTCTAAGGAAGCCCCAGTCAGTTCATTGCTGTCTCCCATTTAGATGGAGCTTGTCACAGTTACTCTTTTTGTTGTGCGAGACAACACTCAGACACAAACAACTTAAAGGAGAAAAGGAAAGATGTATTTGGCCTATGGTTCCAGAATGAAGATACTATTTATGATGGCAGAAAAGGCATGGTGGGCTGCAGAAGCTGGGGGCTGCTCAAGTCACATCCTTCAGGGAGCCCGAGAAAGCAAGGTACATACTGCTAGCCAAGCAGGGTGGGGCTAACCAGCTTCAATGCCTGTCCCCTGAGTGTGCCTTCCTCTAACAAGCTTCTACTCCCTAAAGGTCCCAGGACCTTTCCAAACAGTAACATCAGCCAGGGATGCAAACACACACAAACCATGACAGAGCTCTGTGGCAGGTTTCATTGCTCTCCGCCTTTGCTTCTGTCCATCTTTTACTCTCTTAGAATCTCTGTTCAGGTTTACTATTTGACTAGAGACGGTGAATTCTTATCTAGCCCCAAATTTCTTCCTGTCTTCCTCTGAGGGTGGACTTAGGGAGCTGAGTGTCAGAAACACTGGTTTAGAGTGGAAGCAGACACTTCTGCTTATGGTAGGTAGCCAGGGCCCAGCTGAGAGATAAGGCTAAATACACCCTGAGATAAGGTCACCCAAAGGCCCGTGATATTCTCAGTCTCTTTTTCTTTCTCAGTAGGCAAATATTTTTCATACTGTATGCCAAGATTTTATTGTTGTGGGGTGGTGGTTGTGCAAATCCTGAATGGTTTGAGTAAGGCAAAGAGCATTCATGAATAAGCACAGTGGATGTCTCTTGTTTAGATAATAGACCTGAAAAGTCAGGGCAACGTAAAACCAGGAAAGTGTATGAGGAAAAGAATCACCGTAGCAGCTTTTATGAGGTACGTTGAGGAAACAATCACTACAAATGTTTCTGGTTCTTGATATCTGTCAGCAATAGGTCCATGGTCTACTGTACCACTGTAAGTCTTTCACTGCAGGCTTCTGGTTAGAGGAGAAGCCCATCTGAGACATGGCATGCTGGCAACGGTGTGAGAGAGAATAATTTCTGTTAGGTAGTTTAGAATAGGATTTTTAGTTAGAATAGTTCTCTCAGTCATATTAGATAGACAGTGCAGAAAGGCTGCTGGGAAGGTCTTTGGAAGGTTACCGCCATAGCTATAGAGGAGTTGGTGCCAATCCCACACGGATAGAAAGTTGCCAACTTCCCCCAACCATTTGTTTATGAAAAGTTATGGATATGAGCTCCTCAAATGCAGATGAGCTAAATTCCTCAAAAGAAAGGGCTCAGCCAGGAGGTTTAGACACCGGAGCTGGGCTCATATGAACAGATATAGGGACCAAAAGCCCCAATCAGGTTTACAAAAATTAAAACCAGCCAATAAGGAAAAGCCACTTTTCCTGGGCTTGCCCAAGTTACAAATACTCCCCCCCCCCAGATCCCAAAGGCCGTCTTGGGCTCCCTTTCCTCTCAACGGACTTCATGTCCTTTTGGCTTCCTTGCCCCTCGTGGATTTTGTGTCCATGAGTTCCTTTCTTTCTCTCTCCTAATAAGCTCTGCCTTAATCCTCTATATGTATTCTGGTTTTAATTTTCGACTCCAGAACACAAGAGCCTAGATATGAAGTCTGGTAACAATAGGAGAGAAAGAACAGTAGAGATGGTAAAAATACATTATGAACCTTATTGTGTGTGTGCGTGTGTGTGTGTGAGTATGTCTATGTGGAAGAAGAAACCTTAATATGTAATTACTTCTATTACAATCTGTTGACCCAAAGCAGGTCAGTTTCATCATCCTGTGGAAGGCCCTGACCGTGTGTGGTACACAGGCATGTGGAATGCTCTTACCTGAAGAGGGGCAGATGACTGAGCAGGGGAGATACCATTCAGGAATTATCCCTGTAAAGAGGCCTAATAAGGAATGTCCCCCCACCCCCAATGGGCAGTGGTTGAGTACAGTGGTGTGAACATGCTGACTGTTTCTGGAAAGAAAAAAAGATGCTCTTCCTTTTCCCATCCCCTGCAGTGTGAACATCCACAAGAGAATCCAAAGTAAGTTTGGAAATGCTTTGGATTAGTTCTGATCTATCTAAAAGTACTTATTTAAAACAAAACATCCATGACAGTTCAATTGTCAGCACACTTGCCTAATACAGACAACCTCTGGCATGTCTCAGGTGGGGCTTCTCCTTCATCCAGAAGCCTGTCAGACTTCAAGGACATCCTCTGAGATCATTAAACATCTTTTTCCTGGTACTTCCTGCTAGCTAGCTCTTCACACATTCCTTTAGTCTCTTCTCTTTTTCTTTTTAATACCTTCCAGCTTTTCTCTTCTACTCTTCTACTCCTTGTTGTACTGCAGCCCTCCTTTGGTTCTGGAAATTTCTAAGTCTCTGGTCCTACTTTTCCTGGTCTTGTTTGGTTTCTGTGCAGAGTAGGGAAAGAGGAGGCAGGGAGAAATGTGTCTCAAGATAGACAAGAGGGGCAGTTAGTTTATCTATGTGAATGATCCAGATTCTGAAAAAGGAAAAAATACCCACCTGAAGTTTATATAACTTCAAAGTATTTTGTTCACATATTCTCTGGTTTCCAAATTGAATTTCCTACGCGGCCTATTCACCTACCCTTTCATACTTCCTGGGTGTTATGGTCCTATAAACTGTCCAAATCCTTTCTCTATACAATTCTCTCTCTTCCCATGTCTCATAGAGTTTCCTAACTTATTTAACAAGTTAAAACCACCGAACTTTATAAGGTAAATTTAGTGAGGAACTAACTATGGGTGGTAATAAGTCAAGAAAAATAACTAATTCCCCTCCTTTTTCTTCCTCTTCCGGGAATCTGAGTGAGCCGCAAAGCCTTGCCAACCTAGACCCAGTGAGGGGCAATTGCTGGCGTTTGTCCTTCGTGCCCTCTTGTGTAGCACTTGCTCACTTCAAGGCCTACTCTTGGTGCTCAACATGCACTTGGCCCCGTTTCTTTCCCAATCCCTCCTTTCTTGCCCTTAATCTCTTCCCTTTCCTGACTTCTCCTTGGGCTTGTCTCCTTTCCTTCTCAGCTGAAATCAGAACGCAGCTTGGCGCATTTCATATGGCTGTGCCCCAGCCCCTGGCAGATGCTAGAAAGGCTCAGAGAAAAGAAGGAAGCCAGCAAGGCACCAATATTCACACCTTAAATTCTGCCTCTGTTCTCTATAATCAGCATCTATATTAAGATTTGATCCCATTCCATTCTTTGTCTCCAAAAGGGAACCCTCAAAAATTCCATTACAAACAGCTTTATCAAGTGACTCCAGTTTGATTTCCTTGTGTAGAAGCAGGAGATAAATTCAGATATGTGATCCTCTTATTCCAGGAGCAGCAGATTAGAGAAGACCTGCTGTCCATAGCCACCTGTTGACCACAGTGCTCTGTATAACCAGTCCCTCATACCTCTCTCAAGGCTCTAACTCGGTACCCTTACATTCCTGCTCACACCTCATATTAACCTAACTATGGATTGCAGTACATTGAGCTCCACAGAGACAGCGCTGGGGCAAGCGAGAGCCGGATGGGCACTGGGCAACTGTGTCTTGAGGAGGAAAAACAACTAAACATGGGCAAAGGAGATCCTAAGAAGCCGAGAGGCAAAATGTCATCATATGCATTCTTTGTGCAAACTTGCCAGGAGGAGCATAAGAAGAAGCACCCGGATGCTTCAGTGAACTTCTCAGAGTTCTCTAAGAAGAGCTCAGAGAGGTGGAAGACTATGTTTGCTAAAGAAAAAGGAAAATTTGAAGATATGGCAAAGGCGGACAAGGCTCGTTATGAAAGAGAAATGAAAACCTACATCCCTCCCAAAGGGGAAGCAAAAAAGTTCAAGGATCCCAATGCTCCCAAGAGGCCTCCTTCGGCCTTTTTCTTGTTCTGTTCTGAGTATCGCCCCCAAATCAAGGAGAACATCCCGGTTTATCCATTGGTGATGTTGCAAAGAAACTGGGAGAGATGTGGAACCACACTGCTGCTGACGACAAGCAGCCTATGAGAAGAAGCCACCGAGCTGAAGGAGAAATATGAAAAAGACATTGCTGCCTACAGAGCTAAAGGAAAACCTGATGCAGCCAAAAAGGGAGTTGTGAAGGCTGAGAAGAGCAAGAAAAAGAAGGAAGAGGAGGAAGATGAGGAAGATGAAGAAGACGAGGAAGATGAAGATGAGGATGAAGAAGATGATGATGATGAATAAGTTGGTTTTAGCGGGTTTTTTTTCTTGTCTATAAAGCATTTAACCCCCCTGTACACAACTCACTCCTTTTAAAGAAAAAAAAATTGAAATGTAAGGCTGTGTAAGATTTGTTTTTAAACTGTATAGTGTCTTTTTTTGTATAGTTAACACACTACCGAATGTGTCTTTAGATAGCCCTGTCCTGGTGGTATTTTTCAATAGCCACTAACCTTGCCTGGTACAGTATGGGGGTTGTAAATTGGCGTGGAAATTTGAAGCAGGTTCTTGTTGGTGTACAGCACAAATTAGTTATATCTGGGGACGGCAGTTTTCTCATCTTCAGTTGTCTCTGATGCAGCTTATACGAAATAATTGTTGTTCTGTTAACTGAATACCACTCTGTAATTGCAAAAAAAAAAAATGCAGCTGTTTTGTTGACATTCTGAATGCTTCTAAGCAAATACAATTTTTTATTTTTAAAAAAAACCCTAACTATGACTAGAAGAAATAATATTATCCTGAGTCCCCTCATCTGTCTCAGGAGGGTCAGGAGTGGAAACTTCTATTAGAAATGGGGCTGTTCCTCAAATCTCAAGACAGTATGCCCTAACCGCCTCATCTTCCTGAGGAGCGTTCTCAGGGAAGGTAGCCCTCTTACATGCACCCATTGAGATTAGTTAACATTTATAGACAGACTGCCAAGAACTCAGCCACACGGCTTGGACAAAAAGCAAAGCAGACAGAGTCCTGCCTTTCAGGAAGTCCCTTCCCAAGCAAGGATGCCTATGCAGCACTTGGCGAGGTGCCTGATATCTCAGAAGCCTTTGGAAAGGTTTTATTGAATTGATGAGAGGGAAATTTAGTGAAGATGTGGTAATGCCACCGAAAGGAAGGGAACAAATGTACCACGAGAGTCAATGTGTGGGCTCAAGGCAACCAGACAACCCACAGGAGCAAAGCTGTAGGCTGAGCTGGGCAGAGTATCAGGAATTGAGGGTTTCATGCCAGGTTCTCAGAAAAAGAGAGCTCTCCAAGGACTTTTCTCAATAGGATGACTATTAGCTATTGTCTAAATAAAGAAATACAAGAGAGAAACTCAGGGTAGTAAGTATGTATTTGATCACCAAGCTGTTAGGCCGAAGGTCCACTCCGCCACCAGTTTGTCACTGGAAGAGCTCCTTCCCCAGGGGAACGGGCAGGCCAATGGCATATTTGACAGACCTACAACACCTCTCGTCCTCATCTCCCATCCTTGTCTTTGGAGGTTCTGAAGTGGATGAAGCATATTTCCCTCCAGTATTATCTTGGGCACCCAGTACTGAATGTATTTCTTTCCAAGGGTAGGTATAGTACAGTTTTCTGCGAAGTATGGCCTTTTTAAATGGTTTTTTCCTACAACATGGAGAGGAAGAATTAGAACTGCAATCAGAGGACTTAAGGGGACCATGTGCTTTAACGTGACTTGAATGCTCATTTTGAAGACCTGGAGTTTTACTATTCAGTTCACTTGCAATAATGATAACTGTCTGATACAGCTTAAACTATGCCTCCCCTAAAATTCATGTGTTGAAGGCCAGTGCCTTAGAATGCAGCTGAACACAGAGCTAGGACCTTTGAAGGGTAATTAAGGTTAAATGAGGTCACATGAGCGGGCCCTAATCAAACATGACTGAAGTCTTGATAAGAAGATGAAAAGACACTATAGGGACTTAAATACACACACACACACACACACACACACACACACACACACACACACACACAAACCTTGTGGATGACCATGTCGCAGGCTGTATTACTGGCGATACATGCTGATGTTTGACTTAAGGTTACTATCACGGGACTATGGGTGAGGGTTACTTACAGGAGCAAGGACAACTCGAAGGCAGCTACATCACTGAAAACCCCACTTCGGCTTGGAAGATATGCACAGAAACTGCTGCTAGGAGCTCTCTGCATAACTTGCAGCCTGTTTGGCTGGCTGGAGACTGTTCTGATTGACTGCGGCGCTGCTCACAGTCTCTTCAGGACCGCGTGCGTGCCTAGAGTCTCCTCCCCGGAAGCTGTTACTGCTTTTCTTTACCTGGCTCCCCAAAACTTGTTAGTTTCAGAACTCCTTCTCCAAGGCTTAAAAATGGCTCTCTCTCTAAAACAGAATGTTTCACTTTAGAACCTCAAAAGCATTAATGAGTTTCTGTCCAAGATGAAATATTTCAAATTGCTGTGGAGCAGAGATAAAAACCCCATCCTATCTCTGAAGTCAGACTGGGGCAAAATCCAAAAGAGCATCATGTTATGCTGGGAAATGGCATTTTAAAAATACATAATCTCATTTCTAAAATATTCTTACCTGACCTGTGATATTCCCTTACATCAAACACTAACATGTATCACCAGCAATGTAGCTTGGGAAAAATGAAACTGGTTGTCAAGTATGACAAACTGGCAAGACAGAGTGAATTGAAAACAATCTGACACAACAGAGAGTAGATTAAAACGCATGTGTGTACCACATTGTGTATACATAGATGCTGGTATCTGTGTGTCCATCCAGCCAAGAATGAATCCAGGTAGAACTTAAAATAGAAAATGGTGTCTTGGGATTTGAGCTCCACCCCACTCTGCCTCACTTGATAGATTGTATCTTTACTGCAAGTGAGAGCTTTATTCAACCTTAAGAAACCTCTTTTGTAGTGCTTCCTGTGCCTATCTAGAACAACCCAATATAAATATTTACTGGATCTATGGGCAAAAGTATATAAATTCTTTTTTTATTTTGTTGCATGGAGAAACCGTAAAGTACATGGGAGAAAATACAGTCTGTTTTCCTAAGAAGACACTTCGGTGACAGCCAAGACCTGTACCTTCAGAAACCACAGACACTCTGCTATATGCTTTGATGCACAGAATGGGAAAATGTTTATGCTGAATGAATAAACTTTGGAATATTTCTTCTGTACAGCTCTCCATAAAGTGATGATAGGGTGACCAGCTTCATGTGTCCCCAGTGACAGACTACAACTGACCCCCACTAAAAAAGGTGAAGAGTATTGGGCATGGGGTTAGGTTGAGAGAACTTGGGATTAGGTAAGCAACAAGGATGGGAAACTTGGCATATGGCCGTACACCATATGCTCACTTTCAGGGTGGCTCCTCATGCCTATCAGCTACAATGATAATCCCAAGATTCGGGTTTCACCACTTCCTGTCTGCTCATGGAGGGTACAGGACGTTGGGATTCATCAACCCAGCACATGTAAACCAGGGACAGTTGACTTGACCAAGTCCACAATGTGAGAAGGCTGAGCCCTTGCTCTCCAAAATCGACTTTTTGTTGTTCCTCAGGTCTCTGATCTTCCTGCCATTTTGCTGTCCTTTGAGGCATAGGTCTGTGACTCAGGATCAGTGCTTATTCCTTTGAATCGTTGTTAGTAGCAATCCTATGATTTAAAAAAAAAATTTCATTTAAAGCCATAGGAAAAACAGTATGTTTAACAATTTAATTATACTTGGTCACTTTCATTGGTTTCCAGAAGGCTAATATATCTGTTTCATTTCATGCTGTCCTGTGTACTTATTATCACCAAGGTGGATAGGTCATGGAACATGGAAGTAACTCATGAAGCATTCACCACATGAGTGAATAAAAGCTTAGGAAATCCAATATAAGTTTCTTAAGAGGTTCTTTTCTAGGCTAAGCCATAATAATTCCTGATGTATTTGAGTTTATACAAACTATCTTGATGTATACCTTATACTTAGACACATTCATGCATGTTGCATGTATGCATGAGTACACACACACAAATCCAAGAGATCAGGTAATATAAGTGAGTCACACAGCTTTCTCTTTAAAAAATATTCTAATTCCGTACTCTTTATCAACATTGCACTGGCAACAGCATATCTGATGCTTTGCTGGACAAGTCATTTCTTTTCCTACCTAGTCTTCATCTCTAAAGAAAAGAATCTATATTAGATCAAATCAACACAAAGCTAACAACTGGGGTTTGTTCCAAAGTCATCTATGAGCTTTGGAAGTTGCCCAAGGAAATTTACACAAATCAGAACCAAAACATTATCCCTCCAAAAAGACTCATGCTGTCATCATAAGAAATGGACTATTAGGTGAGTCACCTGTAGGCAAATCCCAAATGAATCCCATGTTGCACCATGTTAGTTTAAATGGGACAGGAATGGGTGATACTTGGCTTGATATTATTGTATGTTCAAAGGTAAGGTAGTGGTTGGGAGCCAATTGTTAGAGTCAAACTCCTCAGGTTCAAATCTGCCTCTTCCAATCATGCTGCATATGACAATCTGTTTATCATTTATTTCAGTTCCCTCATTTTAACATGGGATTTTAAGTATTCTTAGGGTCTCTGTGAAGATGCAAGTTGGTATGCATAAATGCTGAAACAGTACCTGGAATTTAACAAGTAATATAAAAGTATTGGCAAAGGAAACCCTTTGTCGATGGTGGTATGCCATCCCTTCCATATCACCATACCTCAACTTCTTATCTCCATCAGTCCCTGAATCCCAAGACCCCTGACACTGCTTTTGTCCAGAGACCAAATGGGCAGCTGGACTCAAATGAATGGCAACAGGTCCATTTTCCTTTGACTAGCCAGAGCTAATCTACCACTCATTTCATTGTTTCTTCCCATTTTTCTGAGCATCACAAAATGTAATATTCATGTGTCAAGGGATCCAGGATTGTATTTTAACATTTTATAGCCTCTTTGTAAAACTACCTTTTCAATTTTAGAGGAGGCAGTTTTATGACTCCCTTTGATAAGCACTTAACTATTAAGACCTAAACAAAGAAGAGGAATGGCCAGAAGATTTCAGGTACTCCCAGTCAGCTAGAGTCCCACTTTTTGAACATTATTCAAATAAGCTCCAGGACTCATAATTCTGTGTTTTCATTTATTGCTGCAGTAAAGTAAATGGTTCTTTTATCCAAATGTTATTTCCTGGCTATTAATTCAGTAGTTATTTTGGATTGTGACATTCGTCTTTGATTTAGGGATATGGCATCTTATAAATATTTAAAAGTTGACAACTGACACTTTGAGAAATTGACTTTGATTTGTTTTGTTAATATTGTATGGCTAGAGTAATTATAGGCTTGGAAGATGGGGCTCAGTTCAGTGTTCCTCAGAGGTGACCTGGAGCATGTGTCACTCACACAGGGAATTCAGCAGTGGAAGGTTTCTTCCCAAGCCTTTGCAGATTAGACCCTCCCACACCTCTCTCCTTTAGGATCCACCTCTGCTTCGTTCCTCTTCAGTTTCCAGATGCTGCTCCTGAGCACAGGCATGTGTGTCTGAAAAACACCCTTTGTTTCTAAAAATGGCTGAAATGATCATTCCTGAAAAGCTTGGAACTTTTTATTCATCTACAAGTGCCAGCAAGGGTTTATGGCAGGGCTCAGGGTGATATATGGACTGGTATGATTTAACTGTGGATCAATCAACCTATTAGGAGAAAAAAAAGACAAGGTCAATAAGGCTGGGTCTTGGTGAACCAGAGGTCAGCCTGCATTTTTCAACCTTATGTTCTTATTTCCTTTCCATTAACATTTCATGATGAAAAAATGCCTACATTCTTTAATTTTTAAGATAATTAAGTGAATTTGGTGCCTTCAAACGGTAGAGGATTTTTAATGGCACAAAGGAATATACTATCACTAACAACAGAAGGCAGCGGCTAACCCAAGAGCAGCAGTGCTGGCTCCTCGGGTGACAACTGCAAGCACAATCAGCCCGCGTCAATTCTGAAACAACTTCCCTCCTGAGACCAGAAAGACCTGTGCCCATTGGCTAGTGAGTGCCTTTGCCTCTTGGAGAGGGGTTCTGGTTAGGTTTGAATCTGAATCTGGACAGATCACCATGTGCATAGATCTTTTTGCGTATTTGGTGCTCGAAAACCCTGCAAAGTGGGAAAGGAGCAGAGTGTTCTGTGTTTCTTTGAGGAAAAGCAGCATGGTGTCTGCCACGGGGATGACAGCCTGCTCATATGTCCCTTGCACTGGACACCAGGGGCTCAGTCCTCCCTGCTACAGCCAGGCCTGTATACTAGAAAGGGGCAGAAGACCAAGGCTGGTTTATCTCTGAGCTTTCTGGGCTGAACATTTAAAAACGATCAGTAAAAATAATTTTGATGATTTATGGATTAAAATGATAAGTTAACACAATCATTTTCTTTTGTTCCCTCCCCAGGCCTTACTGAAAAAGCAGTAGAGGGTTTGAGTTTTGTTTTGTCTTGTTTTTTTTTTTTCTTTAAGGCATAAATCTCAAAGCTGAATAAATTGCAAGAGAATTAAATAATGACATTTTCAAAGCTAGAAATCAGACAGATGAATATTAAGTAATCTAGCAAACTCCAAGAAAGTCAACAATGCTAGCAGTGGGAAAAATGGAGAGGCAAGATTGATACCATAGATTCCCCATAAACAGTCCAAGGTATGAGTGCTTTTGTAAAAAAGAATGAAAGTGGGGCTACTGACAGGAAACCAGAATTTAAGAGAAGCTGGATCCTAGGTTCCCTGTTCCACCCCCTTCCCATGGGAGGATGTCCTCAAGAGACGGAGGGGAGAGAGCGCTTGGATGAGGGTTGCAAGTTCAGACTGAAGACAGGACCGAACGAACAATTGACAGACCAATGCTGAGGATCCCAGATCCACACCCACCAGGCTCCAGCCATAGAATCTCTGAAAAACACAAGTAGCTAAAGAATAAAGATATAAAGATTCTGACCTTTCATGGCTTCCCCAAGAAAATAGGTCAGTCGGTTTCCCTACAGTGTAGAGCTCTGTACACTCTAAATGACACTCTTTGAGAGCCCACTTTTACTTTTGTTATTTTTCTTCTTCCATTTTCATGAGTATATGGGGGGAATATGCATGTGTGCATCTGAGTACAGAGGTCCCAGGTTGTTATTGGAAATCATCTTCAATCACTTGTCCATTTTATTCTTTTCGAGATAGTCTCTAATCAAAATCAGAGCTTACTGATAGGGATAGTCTGTCTGGCCAGTTTGCTCTGGTGATTAAACCGTTTCTGCCTTCTGAGATGTGAAAAGTGTGGTGTGTGTATATACAATGACGTATTATTCAGCTTGAAGGAAGGCTGTATTGTTATATGCATGAGTTTTCTAGTATCATGCTAGTCAGATAAGCTAATAACATGAAAACCAATACTACATAACACCATGTATGTAAGTAGTTGGAATGGTCACATTTGGAAGCAGATAGTGGAATGATGGTATTTTCCAGAAGCTTGAATCAACAGGAAACTGAGAAATTGTTCAGTGGCTATGGATAGAGTTTCAGTTATTCAAGATGAAAAGTTCCACTATACAGAATTGTATGGGTACTAAACAATGCTATAGATGTAAAATTTTTAGTAAATGTGTCTTTGTTTTATCACAATAAAAAATTAGAGATTAAAGCAAAGTAAGAAAATAAACTATGAAAGAAGAAAACATTAAATAAGACTATTGTAAACATTTTTGAAGAAGTAAGGGAAGATACTATATCCATGAGAGAAAACTAGGATATTATTTTGTGTGTGTATGTGTGTGTGTGTGTGTGTGTGTGTGTGTGTGTGTGTGTGTGTGTGTGTGTACAAGAGGCCACTTGCATGTGTGTTCCTGTGTCTAAGGGTAACACACTGGGAATCATCCTGGATTGCTCTACCTCCTTATTGTTTTGTTCTGGGATTTTCCAGGCTCTGCCTTCCAGGGTCAGAATTACAGGCTACTGCCATTTCTGCTAGGCGTTTTTCATGGTTTCCAAACTCAGATCCTTTGCTTGAAGCAAAGACTTTAACACCAGCACCATCTCTCCAGCCCTAGAGTACTATTGAAAAGAAATATTCAGAAAACTATATGAATATCTGAGGAATCATAAGAAAATGTGTTTCTTGAAAATAGAGTCAAGGGAAAAAGAAATGAAATATAGAAAAACTGAAAAAATAAAAAAAGAATATCTAAAGTAAGGTAAAGTAAAGCAATGGATAAAAGAAAGAAAAACAGCTCAAAGGTCAGCTAAAGAAACTCAAGAAAATAAAAGAGAAATATTTAAAGAACTTACTTTTCACTATTTTTCTAGAATTGAAGGAGATGGTTTTCTAGGTTACAGAGCCTACAAAGTACCTAGAATTATGGATAAAAATGAACTGACACTAAGACACATTTTCATGACATTTCAAAACCCTGGAAATAGAAAGAAAATCCTGAAAAGACAGAGTAGGGAGGAGTTGTTTTTAAAATGCAAGTACCCAGAATCCCTTCTTGCTTCTCAAAAGTAACGTTTAAAACTGAGCTTTCGTTGTTGAAAAATGAAACATGCATGAACAACGAAACATGCGTGAACAACGAAACATGCATGAACAAGAAAACAAGCAGGAACAACGAAACATGTGTGAAGAATGAAACAGGGGATGAGAAGAGCCCGTACCTGGAGCAGCAAAAGTTTTCCGATGCAGCGTGAGTCAGCCCGATCACCATCTTCAATGGTGGGAAATTAATGGATAAGGATTAAGACAGAAACTAAGAAAACTTTAATTGCCAAGTACCTTATTTTGCTTAATATAAAATTTAGATTTGAAACTGATTGCCTCTGGATAATAGAAAATTTTTAGTGCTGGAAGAGTCTGATCATATGTAGAGCTAAGTTTCTCAAAACAATGCACGTAATACACCAAAAACCATGGATAGCCATGTTCACTGACATACTGTTAGCCATAGCCAAGATATGGAATCAGCTTAAATGCCCACCACCATATAAATGGATAAATGGTATGTGATATATGTTTATGATGATATACACCATGAAGTTTTATTCAGCTATAAAGAAGAATGAAATTGGGCTGAGGAGGTTGTTCAGTCAGTAAGCACTTGTGGTACAAGCATGACCACCTGAGTGTAGATCTCGAGCACCTACACATTGATGGTTTCTATACCCCAAAAGTGGAGGAGGTGAAGGTAGGGGAGACAGGAGGGACTGTGGAACTCACTGGCCAGTTAGCCTAGTAGACTCACAGAGCTGCAGGTTCAATGAGAGACCCTATCTCAGAAAAATAAGGTGGACAGTGAGAGAGGAAAAAACTGACCTCGGGGCTCTTAGGCACATGTATATACAGGTGCACATGTGCACACACACACACAAACATGTATACACATACACACCAAGAATGAAATTATTCCATTTTCAGGAAAAACAGATAAAGCTGCAAGTTACCTTGCTAAAGGAAATAAGCCAGACTCAGAAAGACAGAAATCTCATGTTTCCTCATGTATGGAATCTAGTTTTAAAATATACACAAGATATGAAAGGAGAAATGGGATGTTAATGGGAAAGAAGGAGACTGATGGGACGAGAGAACAAGAGAGGGCAATGTGGAGTGAGTTTGAGCAAAGAGGGAATGAGTGATGTTCATATTTAAATGCTCTATTCTGTAAACTCATGAGAAAAACTAATGTACATTTATCTAACCTCGATGAAAATATTTGTAAAAATAAGTAGAGTGTTTTCATGGGTTGATAACTCTAAGCAAAGACACAATTTGTCACACGTATCAACTTGACAGTTAAGGACTTAGAGCTCTAGGCACATTTGTAAAGAATTGGGAGCAAGACTGCAAGGAGATTATCTGCTTGATAAAGAGACCCAGCCCATGGTGGGTGGAGCCAATCCTTAGGCAGATGGAAGGAACTGGTTAAGGAAGTTGGCATCCTTCTGTATGTGAGACATATTTGTCTGGACAGCGAGGATTGTCTCTTTCAGCAGTCTTGTAGATTTGATGTGGCCAGTTCCCTTGGCCCTTGGTGCTGGTGGGCGGTCCTTCCAAACTGGACAACAAACTATAGTAACTGGACAATGTAAGCCAGAACAAAATCCCTTGTTCCCTTTAGCCATTTGATTGTGAATTTATCAGCTATATTACAGAGTAACTGTAATACATATAAGCAAAGACGATATCCATAATCATGCTTGAATTTCTCCAGCTGTACCTTTCTAATTCCAGGCCATTAGAATGTGCGGGTCTATTACATATTAAAATGGTTTACTGGATAATACAAGGATTAATTTCTAATGGAAACAAGGTCTTCAAAATGAAAAATTAATTGTCCTGACTTTTAGATATTTGATTATTGTCCATCCATAGTATGGGGATTAACCAGTCTTTGGATTTTAGATTAAATGTGTAGATTCCTAGAGAAAACAGAGTTGAGAAGGAAGGACTCATAAGGTTTCTGGAATGCTCCAAGTGACCAGGGTTGGACTTAATTGATTAGTAAAAGTAGTTACAGGTCATAAATTACTCAGTACATAGGAATTCAAATACAGAAGAGTCTCTGATAACTTGAGAAATAGAAGTGGCGATCCCCCCCCCCATCTGCCAAGAGTGTCTCAAAGAATCTGGTAAAGCCAAAGAAATCACAAAATTGATTTTCAAAGAATTTCCCCCTACCTCTTAGGTTTGATTGACACCCTTCTAACATGATGGCCATGTAGAATCAGTATTGGAACAACTTTCTGATGTTTATGTAGAATGAAGTTAAAAACCATAGCAAAGTTTATCCTTTTGATGAAATTATGCTTATGCCTATGTTCCACACATCTCTAGTTTATTTTTTAGTACATCTATTTATTTAGTGTGTGTGTGTGTGGGGGGGGGTGTATCAGAGGAAAGACACTATGTTTCCCAGTGCAAGACCAAGGGTGACTTCGAGAGTCATGCTGGATTGCTTCTACCTACTTCTTGCTTCACTTTGGCATTTCCCAGGCTCTGTCCATCAGGACCAGAAATGTAGACCACTGCCATTTCTGCCTGACACTTTCCTTTGTAACCTGGGATCTGAACTCAGTATCTCCTGCTTCCAAGACAGAATCTTAATCCTTGAGCCATCTCTCCAGCCCACATCTCTAGTTTATTAAGACAGCATATTTTTTGCCCAGAGGTGGACTGTCTGCGCATTTCTGTCTTTCCAAATATATCCAACACATATGTAATGAGGAAGACTTGCTAGGTACAGGATATAGGAACAGAAGAAACAAGGCAGATTGGTGTATGCTTACCTCCCTCTCTGCCAAGCAATAATTGTAATTCATGGCTTCCAGTAGCCCAGATGTTTCGTGCATTTAGTGTTAAGATGCATCAGAGTATGACCATAGTTTCAGTAAACTAGACTGTATGCTGCATTCTGCAAGTAGCCCCCGTGTCTGAGTAGCTTCTCTTCTCCCCATTTCATTTGCTTGGGACATTGACCCTTCAGAAACAAAAGACACCTACCATTCAGAGTTTAAGTGTATCAGGTGTAACCACAGGTCATGCCGGAATTACATGTCACTTCTGGTAGAGAGCGAAAGCTGGTGAACTTGGCTTGACTCATGTCTTTTGCACCTGCAGGCAGCCAACATCCCTCTGGTGTCAGAACTGGCCATCGATGACATCCATTTTGATGACTTTTCCCTTGACGTCGATGCCATGATTACAGCTGCTCTCCGCATGTTCATGGAGCTGGGAATGGTGCAGAAATTTAAAATTGACTATGAGGTAAGGTGTTCTGTGTTGGGGGGTCTAAAGGGTACCCCTGAGACAGTGTTTTTAGTCACGCTGAATTGAAGGTTTCTCAAGGCACAAGGCAGGCGATGATCCCTGCCTGTCATGCCTCATAGAAGTACTATAGAAATCCAAGTAGCTGTTTGTAGAAGATTTTAATAACCTAAGGCATTGTTTTGACACTGGTCCTCTGGGGAAATCTACAACTGTCAGACGGCTTCTCTGTTCCATTTCAGACACTGTGTAGGTGGCTTCTGACAGTCAGGAAAAACTACCGAATGGTTCTGTACCACAACTGGAGACACGCCTTCAATGTATGCCAGCTGATGTTTGCCATGCTAACTGTAAGTATGTTTGGTGATGCTGGGGTGCCATTCACATGAGCCCATGGGGCTTCCCTTTTATGCTTATATTTCTCTGAAAAGTTGTCCAATGACTAGTTCACGATAAACCATGCCTGCCTAGTTATAGGAATCTGTATTAGACAATAATTCCCGGTTTAAGCAGCAGAATCATCAACACCTTGAGGCAGCTGTACAGCCTCAGGATTCCCTCAGGATGAAGACTCAGATCTCTAAGCAATGTTCTCCCTTTCTAAATTGGGTCTTTTAACCCGCCCCCATCCACCACCCCCAGAGCTTGAATTTTCAAAGTAATCTCTTTTTGGAGGAAATGGAGTTGAATAACAAGACAAAGGAATCCCTGCGAAGATGCTCTGGACTGTTTCAAAGGCACAGCAGGGGTGTATAAACATGACCCAAGAAAACCTAGAATGCTGAGGGGATACTTGTTTGAGGAACATCCAAAGAAGCCTCTAAAGAAGGAAGGGGTGAGAGTGGATGGGCAGAGTTGAAAAGCTCATTAACCCTAAGTTCTCTGTCCCCTGTATCTCATTCCAGGGACGGAAGCCCCTGTGTTTTATGAGCTAGCTAGCACGGCAGGTCAGAGGCAAACCAGGTTATCTCTGAAAGCAAGTGTTTATGCAAAGATTGAAGCAAAATCCTCCGCTTGTCCCTTTTCAGACAAGGAATAATGCTCCTGTTAACCTCATCCCATTTATGTAGATGGTGAATTCTGGATTCTTATGGCATAAATAAAAATGCCTTGTATCTTTGTACCCAGCTTAAAATATAGGCAGAAAATCAGCAATTCTGGATTAAACACATTTCCTTTTGGTTCAAATAAAAAGAAGACTCTCCATGAAAATCTCTGCTCTATTCTCCACCTGTTAAATTTGTACTGATCTTTGTAAGGCATTATTCCAATGCTGGATTTTCTCCAGAGTTTTCCTTTTCTCCCAAAGAACCAATGGGTGTCATACTTCCTTATCCACATTGCTAGTAGAATGCATTTGCGTTTCTATCACGTGTTGAATCAATCTTGCATCCCTCGTAAACACCTTAAGAGATAATTCCTTATTCTTCAACAACGTCACTTACTTGCTCACTACATAGGAATTGGACCTACTGACCCCTGAACTCTGACATGCTCTTGGCCACCTTTCAACAAATATACATTTCATCAGCTAGAACCCAAGTAGGCATGAGTTTTAAGGCCTAAGGAGATAGAACCAAACTGTCTTCACATTTTACTTAGGAATATGTGGTAGGTGTAGTGCTGCTTGAGGACCAGGCAGACTGGTCTGGATCACCAGACTGGCTCTCCCTTCTGTCCTTACACCAGCAGAGACCAGCAGTCCTTGTGCAATGTGAAGCTTACTTGCTGGTGCAACACCATTGCTTGAAAGCAAAAACACCTCCATTGTGTTTTATTAGATGCCAGTAGACAAGAAGCAATTTCTATGTGCAGAGAAGAAATGGGAATGGGCTGGCATTGTGAATTATAGACGTCCAGGACAGAAATGAACTTTTATGATAAGGTTTCAGGGAAACAGGAATCTGGCAAGAGGAGTGGGGTCATGGTGGACCCAGAGGAGTAAATGGGAAGAAATACCTAGTTTTCATCATACTTTCACAGCATGGGCAGTCTTAATACTTTTTAAGAAGTTAAAGAAAATTAAGCTTTCCAACTATGTCTCCACAAAGGGGATTCCCAGACTGTCAGAATATTTCAAGGTACAGTCATTTTCATGTCGCTCAGCAACCAGAAGACTATCACTGTTAAAAAGTGTTTTTATATTCATGTACTACAAAAATGGAAGCCTTTGTGGTTGAATGCCTCTGAGGGGGACAGGCAAGGAGGGTTGAAATGAAGAAACATGCCTTTGGAAAGGAGATGTTGAGTCAATATTACTTTTTCCCTTTCATAGAATTGGTTAGCTGTATCTGAAAAAGTTATTATTTCTGCTCATTGGATTTTGCAGAATTTAGTGAAGGATTCCAATAATTTGAAAGTGTCAGCTCTGTTTTTCTCTCATATAAGGTGTCTTCTTAACTTGACTGTGGAAAACAGGTTAATAAGAATTTTTATATATAAAAAATAACTATGGAAATAGCTAATATTACTTGAAAGGGCAAAGTTCATTAGTTCACTTATCATTCTAGCTTCTGACCTCAGTCTATAGCAAAAGATTCCCCCAGTTGCGTCCATTAATGACACCAAAATTTCAGGGACTCTCAAGGTTGTTTGCTATTGACTGTTTTTTTCAGTGATCCTGTTTCCATTCGAGGGACCTCACAATTCATTTCTGGAAAAAAAATTAATCTTTTAACCTGGAAAAAAATTTAAGATAGGGTTTTATGCAGCTCAGGCTGATCTCAAACTTGGTATGGACCTTGAATTCGCTGTATTCCTGCCCCTGCCTCTTACGTGCTGGGATTGCATGCATGAGTCACCTTCTCTGGCCAAAAGATTTCGATTATTTGACTTTGATTATGTTTTTCCTACTGTGTGTTTAGCCTAGAGATCACAAAGCCAAAACACAATGGCACGTGCGTGCACAAGATTTTCCTCTAGATGGCGCTCCAAGGCAAAGTTTCTCAGTCAGTTATCTGGAAAAGCAGGGTGGGAACCCCAAACAATAAAAACAAACACGCAAACAAAAACCTTGAACAACCTTCCTTGAAAGTGCTTCCCCTCTGGGACAGGAGATGGTGAGGCACACAGCCTAGTACAAAATACAACATAAATGTTTTTCTTAAGAGTATTCACCAACGGAGCCAGTCAGAATAGAGCCCCTCCTATCAGAATGACCTATTTTATGACTGCCGCCTGGCTCTGGCTGTTACCGTAAATAATAACGCATACTCCTTGTGACCTGAAACCTGATTGTGCATTTTCCTAAGCCCAGTGCCTTTAGAAATGGGAAGATGCACAGTGTATCACTGCAGAGCAAATTTTGACACAGAGACTGACGGGGCATTCAAATTATAAATACATGCACCCACTCAGCTAGTTTTTGTTGCTAAAAGGATTTTACACAGAGAAAATATGCTTATTGTGTTCTCCAAAGGAATTTGGGCTCTTGTTTAGGCAGCAAAACGCTTTTATTTCAATGGAAAGTAAAAGAAAGATGTACTTCGTAAGATGATCAGTTGCATATGAATTTTGATGGACACTTAGTTCACTGAGAACCCAGTTGATCACTTACTGCTTTGTTCCACTCATCTGTCCTGAAATTTAAAATGTATACAATGAGAACTTCAATGTTATCCTTATTCTAGAGAGATCATTAAAATTGGCCAAACTTTGGATTCCCCCAATAAACAGAGTAGGCAGTGCTGTTACTGTTTGTGGTTAAAATGAAGGCTGAAAACTGCACGTGAATGATAATCACATATTCTCTTTGTTTATGTAAGTCTGCAGAAACCCTCTCCATCATGCACATGCAGAATAAAAGATGATGAACACATTTCCTGTATTCACCAGATACAGGAAAGGGTTGTTTTTGTTTGTACCCTGTAAAATAAAAGGCATGCTAGTGGTGTCTGTGTTGCAGAGACCTTTTTTGTTGTTGTTCAGTTTTGTTTTATAAATGATGAATGAGTTCTGACAGATTTTTCCAAGGTGTGTGTGTGCGGGACAGGGGGAGGGGGGATCTTAAGGATCAATGTCCTTTTTACCATCCTATAAATATAGAGATTAATACTTTGGACCATACCTTGCATTCTGTGGAGACTTACTACAGATTAATTGAAGGAGAAAATTTAGTTTCCGATAATATTATTCAAGGAACTATGTTACTCAATGTCCGGTTGTTAGGAAAAAAAAAAAAAAGAAACACTATAAAATGATGAACAACTTTCACTGCTAGAAATCTTGTTCTTTCTTCCTATCACGCTAAGGTTCAGCTAGGGTTCATATAGAATATTATGATCTTGCAGAATTCACTGGATATGAAAAGGAAAGAGCGCATGATCGCATTAAAATTTATGGTGGTGCTTTGGCATGGCGCTGAAGGGAATTGCAGTTAAACACTAATAATACCCAAGTATCACAGCACACACATCGGCACCCCTGACATTTACTAGGAGATTCTTAAATCTTTGACGTGGAGGTAGTGTGTTTAAGTCCATATTTGCGTTGTCAACAAGGTTATTTCCCTGGATAAGCAAAGCCCGTTCTATCGACAGTTTAAACCTTAGCAGACCTTGTTCAGAAGCTACAGCAGCAGGCACTGCGAAGCGCTTGCAGTTACAGCAGAGTCCTTGGGTTTGGAGGTAGAAAATTTCTTCTGAAAAGGAGACCATGAAAAAGAAAAAAACAAATTGGAACTCTTTGCTTGCTTCTAAGAAGAGGATGAGCTGATTTTAAATACATTTTCACTGCAGCAGACATCAAATTCCTTCACTGATTGTGACACTGGAAGACACAAAGAGATCTCTGTTTTATTCTGTGACAGACTGTATAAATAGTATTTGTGATCACCGCACGTCATTTTCCCTTCCATTTTTCTTACCCATGCAAGTAGCTGCATTTCCCTTAATGTGAATGGCACCATTACCATAACAGTACAAAGAAATCTTCATGGTAGAAAAACCACTTTTTAAATCTTCATCTAGGTGTAATTGAAGATAAGGCAAATTTTCAATTTAGGGAAGGAGTGATTTGTAAACATCAGCAGCAGGCACTGTCAATTCTTTATGAAGTGGATCAGTTTGAAGACAATGGTTAGCCTGTACTGAAGACTCCTGTCTTTCAGTCATGTAAAACCATTTCTATTTCTGTTCTCTTTTGCCTGCATTTCAGAGGCCCCGTTAGACACTCTGTGCTTCTGGCTGACATTCCCTGAATCCACACTTATTCTACAAAAGAAAAAAGGCAAAGCTGCACATAATTAAGGACCTGGTTGCTAATAACCAAGCGTACAACTGGGCAGAAGGATAATCCAATCCATTCCCTCTCACGGGGAATAACCCCCGTAATTCACTTTAAGCGCTGCCATTCATGAGTTATGAGTTGTTCCTTTTGCCGTGAAAATAAATTCTCCCGCGCCATCAGCCCAAGCTGGGTATTTTTCTGAGGACATGTAAATTGTAAAAGTGTAGGGACATAATTGTGTCCGACATTACCAGGAAACCTTAACCTCTTGCTCACAGACTGAGGCTTGGAAGAAAATGTATGTGGGTTGGGGGGCTGGGGATGCCTGGTTGCAATACAGGATTTTTTGATTAAAGTGAGTTTATTCTTGAGATTTTTTTTTTTAACGGTGTTGGTACACTGCTTAATCTGTCACTTTGTGTTTTATGACACCAGCCAAATCCTGTGGGCCAGAGAGACTGAGGAGCAGAGCCAAGGTTGTTGATCACAGTCTCCGTTTTCCACGGTGCATGACTTCCTGCTGGCTCTTTCTTGGGACCGAAACCTAGCACCCAAGGGTGTTAAGTGAGGGACTTTTAAAAAGTTTTAATTTTTCATGAACCTCATGTTTAATATTGACTCAATGGCAGCTATTAAAAATTGGGGTAAGCTCTGAAGAACCCTTATATTCTTGATATTCATCAGCCTCGCCTCTCGTGGCACTTTGGGAAATCTGTCTTTCCGCACAATTAATGTGCACTGAGTGGTCTGCCTCCTTCTCCGTACTCACGAGTCCACTAGCGATTTGTCATAAATAAAAGGTAAAGTGTATTTTTAGACATAACTTTGTCCTCAAAAAAAAAAAACTCAGAAAAGGCA
Organism: Typhlomys cinereus; assembly: GCA_023101885.1. Taxonomy (NCBI): domain Eukaryota; kingdom Metazoa; phylum Chordata; class Mammalia; order Rodentia; family Platacanthomyidae; genus Typhlomys; species Typhlomys cinereus. Next base: position 1,099,977 of record JALPQD010000230.1, on the reverse strand, counting down.
TATATTCTAAGTGTTAAAAGCTAGGACTGTAAGAATCTGGCATTCTTTGGCTTTCATTATGCAGTATGTATGAAACATACAGCTGTGCATAGCTGTGAAAACTCAATTTTTCAAGTATTTCAAGTTTTACCTTATTTCTGATTAACACTTAGTTCTTAAGTCCTGTTATAGTATTTCATTAAGAATTTCCTTTTTTCATCAATGATTTTACACATTTTATTTAAATCTAAGAGCAGAAATACATACATACATATATATATATATAATATATATATATATACACATACATACACACACACATATAACCACATCAGGACTTCTTGAGAATGAAATGAAAAATATGGTCAGGTATGGTGGTCCACATATATAATCCCAGCACTTTGGAGGCTGAGTCAGGGGAATTGCTGTAAGCTCAAAGGTAGCCTAGGGTGCATAGTGAAATTCTTTATCAAACAAACAAAGACATAAAGGATGATGGTTATCAAGTTTATCTGGAAATAATCTAGGAAACAAAACAGACAAAGCAGGATATGTGGAGAGATGGGCGGAATCGATTTGGTAAAGGATGGACTCTTGCTGAAGTTATGCAGTGAATATGTGGCATTCATTGTAGTCTTTTATTTTTAATGTTTTTAAATTTTCAAAGTGATAAGTTAAAAAATTAAGTCTTGTGAGAGAGCTTTGAAAATGACTAAGTAGCTAAGAGTGCTTGTCACACAAATTTGAGGACCCGAGTTCAATTCCCTAGCATCCATGAAAAAAAATCAGGTGCAAATACACAAACAATAACTCTAGTACTGGAGGGAAGGTACAGAGACAGGAGTATTTCTGGAACTTGCTGGCCTCCAGTCAAATTCCAGGTTCAGTGAGAGACCCTATTTCGAAGGAATAAGGCAGGGGTAATATTACAGGACATCTACATCCTCGTAGAGCCTGCACATGTACACACATGGCAAATGTATCTGCACACATGCATGCAAATGTGCTGCACACATACACACACATATCTTCACACACATGCACTTGTGCATGCACACACACAAAAGTCATAGAAGTAGTTAAAGATAATTAAATATATTAACCTACATTTTCTTCATTTATGTATCAAATATGCCCAGAATACAAACATTATACAGACAGACCATGAAGTTTAGCTAAGTGGAGACTTATGTGGAATTGCCTCATTAGTTAAAGAAAAGAGTCAGCATAAGCCACAGACATGCCTTGGGAATTAGAATTTGATAAGTGCCTTCTGAAGTTTTTGGTTATAAACGAATGTTAGCTAGGTCTTCTAACTCTGAATTTGGCATGCTGAAATCAGGATAAATATGTGTCTGCTTTCACCCTAAGAAGAAAGATCAGCAAATTTGGTTAAAACCATCCCACGTGCAGGGATAATTAGGAAATGTAGACTTGGTTGGTATTGTGCTGCATACTCTGTAATGGATACAATTAGCTTGTCAGCGCTAAAAGCTGGACGGTATCTGGTCTTTGAAAAGCAGGGTGGTACAGAAAGTGCTTCCTTTTTAAATGTAGCCACCATCACTAGGGGGTCTGACCACTGAATCTAGGTGCTAGAGTACACCCTATGCTGTCAGACTCTTTACCTCCATTGACGATTTCATGTGACAGCTGTTCTTCTCTCCTTAGCTCTGGTGGTCAAAGACAGGACCTCTTCTAAAATGTAAGATGAATTATGGCACCAGGTAGTAGAGTTTACTAGTAAGGCTTGCTGGTCTATGTCTACCCTAAAGCTTAAGAAAAGCCTTCTACCTCTCATCACTGCACCAGAGCATGTCAAACAGTTTGACACTCATCAGCCTGACCCCTAGCATTTGTGCATTGGGAGTATACCAGTGAATCTTGCAGCAATTAAAACAGGAGTCCAGATAGAAGCATATTAGGCTTGCTATATAGGCAAACATGATCTGAACAATTTTTCCACAACCCAGACTCACCCATGGCTGTGACCTGTGCTGACTGTAGGTAACACAGAAGTCACCCACCCTTGCCGTAGTACCATCATTCCCTGGTAGGAAAGCTAAGTTTTACAGAGAAATTCCACAAGTCTGAGGTGGCCAAGCAGAGTTGGTCCAGCCATTACCAGTGCAGTTTTGGTACATTTGTTGAGAAAATATGAATACCTCATATGAGGTATTTGCAATGAAATCCTTGAGGATACATGGGCTAAGATAAATTTAATAATGTACTAAACAAAGGCTCTAGACAGTAACCCTGCAACTCAGAAACTGAAGAATCTATAAGTTCAATGCTTCTTATGCAAATGCTGCCTTTCTACCCACCATTTATAGGATCTCCAAATCAAGTTTTATATAGACAGATATCTCAGTTAGAATGTGATAGCATAGATCCAGGTACAGAGAACAGAGATTACATAGCAGTCCCTTCTTAAGATTCTATCTTCCAAACTCTTGGAATAGGCTGAGTGGTAGTCTTTGTTCTTCTTGTGCACAAGAGACAAAAGGAAGAAATGGAGGGGGAAAAAATCTCTCCCAAAACTCTGTCATGGTTTCCTCTCCTCCTCAGCTACTCTCCACCCAGGCCTCTGCCACTGTGCTGGGCATTGGAATCCACGGAGAAGCATTTGTAGCTGAGTACTCTGACTGGAGTTGCCGTAACCACTAGCATCGCCAGCATATCATCAGATTATCTTCTTAGGTTGCTGTCTGCCAGGGCCAGCAGAATGAGTGCTTCATTCTTCAGGGCCTCCAGAAGTTATGCTCAAGAGAAAATGCGAGGGGCTATAGAGATGGCTTAGGGGTTAAGCCTCTGCCTCACAAACAGAAGGACCTGAGTTCAGATCCCAGAACCCACATTAAAAACGCTGGATGGAAATGGCAGCAGCCTGCACTGCTGGTCCTAGAAGGCAGAGTCTGGGAAACCCCAGAGCAAAGTCAAAAGGAGGTAGAATAATCCAGGATAATTCCCAAAAGTCACCCCTGGGCCTCTACAGGTACACACAGTACCCTCTGATGCACACACACACACACACACACACACACACACACACACACACACACGCGCGCGCGCGCGCGTACACACCATATGGGTGTGTGTGTGCATGTGTGTGTGTGAATAAAAAAAAAGAGGAACTGTGAGAACAGAATTTCTGGCATCTCTTTCTCAGATTCTCATGTCCGGGCTAGAGACATGACAAGGCCTGCAGTGTGCAATACACCTTCTCCAAAAACAAAGCAAGGGGACCCATTCACTTCTACCAGAACCATCGCTGGCTCCATATGAGGTCAGATATACACAGAGCAATGACCTAGAATGTGGCTGAGTTCTTCCCTACTCTCTTCCTGAACTGCTATAAATACTTAATAAATTTATTCAATGAGTAACGAATGGACACTTTTCAAGTTAATCACTATTCTATGCCAAATTCATATAGTTTGGTTACTATAGAAACTAAGTATTCATATGCAGAATATATACAGATTTTAATGAATAAACGTCCTTTATGGATATTTTTGTGGACATAAAGGAATTTTTTGTCACCTATAATTCTCCTACTGTTGGCCTTCCGATGCATGTGCTGACAATTTTTCTCCTGCACATGTATTTAGACATTTTATATTTAGGATATTTTGTATGAGCTATCATAGCTTTCTTTTCTAACTAACCCCAGTGTAAAATGCTGTGCAGTATCAAGGTCATCTTGGTGCACTGGAGCCATGTTTAGGCTAAAATGTCCACTGTCTCTATAGTGTCAGCTGGTACTGTTCAAGGATGTCACTCTTCACAGTGTAAAGCATACTCCATGTAATTCTTTAAAGGTTACTACTGCCACTCAAGAGCACCTCAAAGCTGCATAGTCATACTGACACCCTCATGACAGAGGCTGGACAGCACAGTGAATGCGAACTTAGATCCCTAGGTCAGATTGTCTGGGCTCTAGTATAGCCACTGCTGGTTTTAGCTTTGTAATCTGGTACCTCAGTATCCTCGTCTTTAGGTGGGAAAATAAGAATAGTGTCTGCCTAGGATTTTGTAAGGATTATATGAATTCACGAAACTGAAGGATTTAGAAGAGTGCTGCCATATTCTAAATACTACAACAGAGTTAATACTTGTTAGTACTTTTTCAGGCTTATTTTCTTCAACACACTAATTGCCTGATACTTAGTGGGCACACGGTAACATTTGTTAAATGAACAAATCCTCTATAGCAACATCTAGCACTAACCAGACTGTTGTTTTTGCTTCTGTTTGGATTCAACAGAACCATAAAATGCTAGGGTTTTTTTTTCTTTTTTTCTTTTTGTCCATGATATCTCCTTGTAGTGCTGTACAGACTTGGCATGGAAATGTGGATGCATCCTCAGTGGCTTAGATTTTGTATTGACTAAGGATACAGATACATGGGTAGCTCAGATAGCCCTGAGACTCAGTCTTGCTAGTTTAGGTACTTTATCACCTTATCTATGATTTTGTTGTTGTTTTTCAGGGCTGAGGATTGAACCCAGGACCTCATACATGCTAGGCAGGTGCTCTGCCATTGAGCCATGTCCTCAACCAGTTTGGGTTCTCCGAAGACTTCCTATCACATACTGTAGTAGCTGAAGGAAGTGTTATCCCAACAAACAAGTCAGTCCTACGCCAGCCTGTCACTGAGGCCTAGTCAGAGGCAGTCACAAGGCTTTTCTGAAGAGGCTGAATTAAGAATTGGGTCTATATGCCTGACTGTGTTTTTTACTTACACATATTGTAATCATTGCTTCTATTTCTGAAATGTACCATGAGAGAAGGCAGATGAAATGATATGTAAATATAAAGGTCAATTAAAAACTCTTAATTATTGGGTAATGAGCAGAAGTCACAATTTCACTTGAAAACAAAAGAGTGCAGAGATAAATGCATTAAGATGTACTTTCTTCTGCCAATCTGTTTTTTCTTTGAAAGTATATTACCATCAGCAAGCGGCTGACTCTTTCAACTCAATGTAGGTGCATGTAGGTCTGAATGGATGGGACCAGACAGAAGATGGATGAGGGTGGGGGAGGGGCAAATGGAAACAGTGGCTAGTAGACACTTTTCAGGTCTGATGAGTCTCAGAAACCATTTACCAGGCACCTTTAAATCAAAGTCAAGCGCTAGGCACTGCTTCAGTAACTCAAGTAGCACAACCAGGAGGTAAATATGCTTTGTGTGACCATGTGTGCATTGATCTTCAGGGACTCTCTACCGGAGAATCCAGAGAAGGGCTCCAGAGCCTTTGAGTGATAAAAAATCATTTTTAAATATTTTGGAACCAGAGTCCATGAAGCTCATCAAATTCTTAAAAGTAGTCTAAGAGCCAAGTGCTAAATTTCAAGGAGAGGGGTAAAGAAAAGGTAACTATGTAGAAAAATATTCCAGCAAAATATATTCCATTCTATTATATAATGAGTGCTAACTGATGGCTTAAAAATGATTGGGATGTTGATCTTGGATATACCGGATGGCATTTGCTTTTAACTTCTAGCTAAAGCTCTTGTCAGATATCATCTCCTAACATCATCTCTATTCTCAGTGCTCTGTTTACCAGCTGGTTATAGTCAACACCATTTCATAGGCAAAGTCTTTCTAAATTTCCTTGTAATGTCATTGTTTCAATCACTCATATTAACAAAATCAGTTATTGTTAGTTGATATATTTCAGGACTTAATATTAGCAAGACCAAACATAACAAAGTGTTAGGATAACAGAGATGACAGAAAAACACACCTATCTCTTGATCTTTTCAAAAAGCATCCCCAAATTATCAGGAGAATAAGAATGGACATAAATCCCCCCTTTCATAAAACTATAATCCATGAAGGCAGAAAATAGAGAAGTTTAACTTAGCAGCAAGGACGATCCAGCTTTTCAATCTGAAATGGTGGGAGAAGGGACATGAGAGAGCAATTCAGGACCTGAATGTTTAGGAGCTAGAGGATTCCAGGATCTCAAAATCAGTTGCAATGGGATGAGGGACTATAAAAACAGTGGACCCATATGTCCTGGTCTCTCCCAACATGGGAGAGTAGTTGCTGGGTGGGGGGAACATCATCCTTGAGAACTTCAGCAAAGCACAATACACACTGAAAACAGAGGACCACTTGAAAGCCTGCAACCTCCCAGGTGGAAGGCCGCGGGCTCTTCTCAGAATGTTGACACACTTACTTACACATCACAGGCAGCATGTTGGAGAGTCTAGAGAAAGCAAGTTTAAATCTGACATTTGGAGATCTCTAACAGAAAATCAGCTAACAGCATGACCACCCTGTGGTGATACCCAGCAACCTGCAGGTGTTACCCCCACTCAGGAACAAGGTGAATTTTGGGTTACTTTGCCCTTAAATATGAATAGCCTAGCAAAGACTTACAAGAGAAGACAGAGAAAAGAAGGAGCTTAGAGGACACAGAAGTTTCAAGGAGCAGAGGAAAATGTCAGAAGGTCTAGAATTAATTTCCTTTTCTTTGTTTTTTATTTTCATTTTTTTGTTTTTGACAATTTAATAAGTGTATATATGTATTTATATATTATTGTTGCCCGATCATCCTCTTATTCTTCCTCTGCTCTGTATGAAACCCTCTTCTTTCCGACAGGTCCCCTTCCTATTTTCATGTCTTTTTATTTTTTAATGACCCACTGAGATTAATTAGGATTGCTTGCATGAGCATGGATGTGGGTTTAATTTACCATAGCATAGGCAACTTATTAGTAGCTATGAAGAAAAATGGCTCTACTCCTAGCAGCCATTAATTGCCAATAGCTCCTCATTTGGGCGGGGTCTCATGAGCCCCACCCTCTCCTGGATTTGACCAGGTTTATAATACCAGGCATGAATTTCCTCCTATGGAGGAACCAAAAAACCAATAAAAAAGTAGTTGGTTACTCCCATAGCAGTCATGCCACAATTGCATCAGTAGAAACCTCTTGTCTGGTAGGTCAATATTATAGTATATGAGATATAGCCCAGGGTAAGACCACTGATGATTTTTTTCCCTCCCAGCTGTCTGTGTAGCACTGTCAGCATTGCAAAAGCTAGCTAGCAAGAAGGACACTGTCAGATCAGTTCCAGATTAATTTTTTGCTGTGTCCTGCAACCAAAGTGCATGGTATCTTCAGCAATAATTCTGGTGGGTAATCAGGAGCAATAGCCAAAGCATGTGTTGTTTTGGGAGCCTCTGGCACCTTTTTGACCAATGAGCCACTGGGAGCAATATTATCCACCTATGCAGCATGTCTCTGTCCAAGCTCCTTTAAAAAGTAATAATAAGTTAGCTAGCAAAGTAGTAGGTTTTCATAAGTCTTTTTCATATATATTTAGTTTTGATAAACCCTCCTCCCTACCCTTTTCTGCCTATCATCCCCCAAGAGAACTATTCTTCAAAAAAGGCAGGAAAAAGAGATGATTACACATCCATGGTATTAGAACAGAAGGGGACTGCTCGAGTTGGTACAGTGCATATTGCACAAGTCAAAGGTCCTGAGTTTGGATCCTCAGCACCAGTGTAACAATGCATGTAACCCCAGCACAGGGGTAAGGAGGGAGGTGGCAAAGCCAGGAAGATCTTTGGAGTTCATTGACTCGCCAGCCTGACCAAACAATGAGCTTCAGGATCAGTGAAAGATATAAAGGTAAAAACAATAGAGGAAGATACCCAAAGTCAACCATGACCTCCATATGCATCTGAATGCATGCCTGCACACCCACACTAACAGATGCATAACACACACACACACACACACACACACACAACACACATACACACACGACTATCTTTTTTAAAAAGAACAGAAAAAATTCTTATGATTTTAAAATTCCTTCAGGGCTTGTCTATACAGGAAATAGAAAATAGATTTAAAAAATAACATTAGCATTCAATTAATTAGAGTTCAGTTCAAATAAAATAAAAAAATACTGAAGAGAAAATTAACAACAGAAAAAACAGTGTGCTAAAGATGTAAAGTATAAAGATGGGATTGACCATGCAAACTGAATGAAAAGAAAATCCCAAACCAAAGCTTCTTTGTGAAATCTCTGAGGACTGAGAATGGAGAAGAAATAAAAGGAGAAAAAAAGAGAAGGAATGAGGGAGGGAGGGAGGGAGGGAGGGAGGGAGGGAGGGAGGGAGGGAGGGAGGGAGGGAAGAAGGAAGGAAGGGAGGGAAGAAGGAAGGAAGGAAACAAGGAAGGAAACAAGGAAGGAAAGAAGGAAGGAAGGAAACAAGGAAGGAAGGGAGGAAGGAAACAAGGAAGGAAGGAAGGAAAGAAGGAAGGAAGGAAGGAAGGAAGGAAGGAAGGAAGGAAGGAAGGAAGGAAGGAAGGAAGGAAGGAAGGAAGGAAGGAAGGAAGGAAACAGAGAGGGAGACAGAGAGAGAGGAAGCCAAACAACACTTAAAGTAGTAGGAATAAGAAGGGCATATCATTCTTAAAAGTGATTTTAGAAACTAGACAACAGTACAGTAGTTCCTTCAAAATTCAGAGAGTAATTATTTCACCCTGGAAATGTTAGGCAAACTAATGGTTGAGTATGAGAATAGAATAAAGTATGTTTTCAATCACGCAAAGTCACAAAACAAGTGAATACCTTGTCCGATGAAGGCACTGGCAGATGTTATGTTCCTTCAAAACGAGGCAGAAATTGAGGAAAGAGAAAGGAATGCCATGCAGGAGATAAGAGATGAACCTCAGGAAGTCCCGAGTAATGTGGAGTGAACACCAAAGCCCAGAGAACCCGGAGGGTCACACAGAGTGTGGTGCTTCTGAGCCTATGTAAAATTGCTTTAACAGAATTGTATAGAGTCACGGAGGCTATGCAAAGACTTTGATGAAATCCTAACTCCAGGAAATGAAGCAGCAACCATTGTATACCAGTGGGCTGAATAAGTGAGCAATACTTATCAGGTGACCAAGAGGAACATTCCGGGCACAGATTATCTGAGGAGAGAAAGGGGAGCTGCGGTGGAATGTCTCCTCTCCTCTGCCAGTACACCTTCAGTGTTTCGGGGCACACTGGAGGAAGCATGTGTTGAGAGTGTGCTCCCTTCTGTCCACATTAGTTGTGAGCCCTTGAGCACTGGGCGGGGCTCCTCTGCGACTTAGTTTTCTCATCTGTAACTAGGATAATAATATCTCTTGCCTCATCAGACTACTCAAAGAATTAAGAGAGCTAAGCAGCTGAAAGTTTCTAGGAGAATTTATGATACATATGAATGGCTATATTTGGTTATTCACCTGGTTAATAACCAGGTGTTAAAATGTGTGAATATTTTGTAGAGATATGTCGGAAACACCACCAATTCAGTTAAACAAAGCAAAGGGATTGGTGGCTTTGGGGAATCAGGAGAGGAAGGATGAGGGACTGCTGGCTTTTGGCTATATAACTGATAATGTGATTTGATTAAAAAATTGATTATAAGTAATAAACAAAAAGTTAATAACCTGGTCTACATTTTAAAATGAGGAATACACATAGGCTTTGGCATGGTCTATTTCAGACCTTAAGGCAATTTATTAACTTTTCCATTTGTTAAATGCATGAAATTATATGTACTTACAAATCTAGCAGTGGAACCAAGTCAAGTTTTAAAAATAAAACTGTCGACACAGGAAACTATTACTGTTATTTCTATAATAAAAACACAGCTAATTATAAAAGCAAAGTTTTCATTGCTCTGAAAGAAGAATCTTGCAGGTATTCACCCGTGATCCTAGATTCATGGGGAAAACCATACACGAATAGCAAAGCAACACAAACCCTCGCTCCCTTCCTTCTTCCCTTGGATGAAGAATTTAATAAGTAATGAAATGGGAGACTTAGACTGTACAAAGGGAGGGGGAGATAAAGGCCTGGGATGGAGAAAATGCAGAGATCTGTTTCCCAGAGGTACACTTCCTCTTCTAAACTAATGAAAGGACCAGCAGGAACCAAAGAACCATCTCTGCTCTCGGCTCCATAATTATATCAAACTGCTTCAAAAGAAATTACATCACAGCCACACATTTCACAGGCAAAGCCGCCTGGATCAGAAACAAAGAATCCTGAGGAGGGGATACTTCCCTCGATCCTCAGTCTGGGTCGTCTAATCCTCTGCTGAATCCTTCATTTCCAGACTTGAGCTGCCTTATTTCCCATATGCATTTTATCTGTCCACCAGCCTAACATGGATTAAAGTATTTATGAGCTAATTCTAGAGCATCATCACTCAACAATTCCAATACGTCTCCATTGCTCCTTTTCATATAAAGGAACGTTTTATTGTCTTTGCCTATGTCGTTGGAGGGTATCCAGGTATGGTGCATTGTTCGACACTCATGCACCTGTCTTCTTCCCCACTTCTAAATACAACGCTCGCTACACCAAGTGCCAGAGCCAAACGTGCTTTGCTCTGAGCCTCGGCCCAACTATCACAGTATCTGGAGAGCACAGCTCCTCTCTAAAGAGGGGGACAACAGTCTAGACTTGGTCCTGGTGTGGCACAGAGAGCCCTGTGACAACCACTGAACTCATCACTGTGGGGACCTCAGGGTATGCAACTGACCTCTCAGCGTACTGTCCTCAGAGAGGGTGACAGTTAATCATTTCCTTAAATGAGGGGGTCATGAAACCAGCCGACTGCGCCCAGCCGACTCACCCTCCCAAACCTCCCTGGCCCTGGAAGTGACTCGCCATCTTCCCCTTCTCCCCAGACTGCTGGGTTTCAAGAGATTCTGACCGAGGTGGAAATTTTAGCGGTGATCGTGGGATGCCTGTGTCATGACCTCGACCACAGGGGAACCAACAATGCCTTCCAAGCCAAGTAAGTGTTCCGACTGTTGTGACTTTTAATGCATTTGCCTTTTCTGTTGAGAGCCAAAGGTGACGAGTGCTAAAGAGTACAGCATTAATTTCTGGCATGGGAGGCCAAGGCCACACAGGCTTGGGCCGCTGCGCGCTGTGGGGCCCATCCATCTTTATAATTCCCCATTCTTCTTTTAATTGCAAATTTGCCCTTCGTGTCATGCTTGTTGATTTGGTCTGTCTCTGCTGACCTCAGTCAGATAGCAGAGCTTGGATTTTTAAAGTCCCTGTTTGCCTGCATGGCATGACAAGCTGCTTGGACCTGCTGTTTTGGAGACTATTAAAAAAAAATGGGATTAGGAAATTTGTTGGCACAAAAAGATCGTTTTGCTCCTCTCACCTCTGTTCCCATGGAAAGATGGGAAGAGACAAAGGAACCATGTGAATGCAGGAGTAAGTAAACAGTGATTTCCTTGGCATGGATAGACCCATCTGTCTCTAAGAAAGTTGAACTGTAAAGACAACCATTGATTGGTGGCTTGCACTGTGGCCAAGGCCACAGAATTTAGGAGTACTGAAAATATGACCAAATTCCAGGTTTCTAGAATCTTATATTGAGGTTCCAGTTTTAATGTTCTTTGAACAACATAATGGTGTAAGAAGCTAGAAGATATATAGAAATACTTTAGAGAGGGAAAGCTAGGAAAAGCTTCTACAGAATGGTGGGATTAGGGACTGAGAGATGGTTCAATGAAGCTTTTGCCTCACAAGCCAAAGGACCTGAGTTCAGATCCCAGATCTCATATAAAAATGTTGGGTGGATTCAGTCACAACCTGCAATTCTGGCCCTAGAAGGTGGAGCCTGGAAAACCCTCAGAGCAAAGCAGTAAGGAAGCAGAGTGATCCAGGATGATTCCTGATGTCCCCCTTGGGCATCCAAAAGCACACATACTCAAGTGCCATGCACATGTCCATGAGAGAGAGAGAGAGAGAGAGAGAGAGAGAGAGAGAGAGAGAGAGAGAGAAGAGTAGGAGGAGGAAGACTAGGAGAAGGGGGAGGGAGAGGGGAGAGGGAAGAGGAGGAGGAGAAGGAAGGAAGAGGAGGAAGAGAAAGAGAAGGAGATTGGCTTTCAGATGACTGTTTCAAAGTCCCCATAACAGGCAGACTCTGCGATATGAAATTTCAGCACCCTGTGCTGGTTGTTTTCAGCTTATTCCTTTTGTTATTTAAATACTGCCCACGTGACACACCAGGGTCCTGGACCTTTATACTTGTCTTCATCTAGCAAATTATTTTGATTTCACGTCCTTCTCTACCCATACAGCAGCCTATAGACCACTTCAAGCTTCTCCTCTCAGCAACCAACAGTTCTTTGACCCTCTTAAACTTCCGTGACATCCATTCCACAGAAGCTCGGCTCTGGTTCAGTCTAATGATTGGATTTTGTGCTACTCTGCCTGGACTCGTCAAGGAGAAAAACATCACAGTTACGAGAGCTTGAGAGAATTGGCTGTTCACCCTCCCCAGTCTACTGAGTGCTCAGTCCTTCCTGCCAATCTTTCCGGCCCCCCCCCACCAGCTCTCCATTGCTCTCAGAAGTAACACATGCCACTCGCTCGCTCTTTCCAAGCGCCACTGCTTCCTCCCACCACTCTGCACATCACCTTGCCTCCTGCTTCACTGAGAAAATTGAGGCCATCAATCGAGAACGCTCTCAATTTCCTCCCCTGCCACCTGCAGACTGCTCCATTCATTCCTGTCCCTTGTGCCTCCTCTCCCATCCCAGCCACACAGTCCTTCCCCCTGTCCCAAGATCAGCCCTCCGCCCTGCTCTGGAACCTTCCTTGCTCTCTTCTCAGGACTCTTCACCGTCAATCCCCCCTTCCCCGTATCTACTGACCCCTGTCTCCTGATACTCAGCATCCTGTTAACCTGAACCCTGAAGCCTCGCCTTGGGGGAAAAAAAACTTACATCTCCTCCCTCTCCCCTTCCCTTCCCCTGTCCTCTCTTTCCTCCCTCTCCCTCTCTTTCTCCTTCTCTCTCTTTCTCTCTCCCCTCTCTCCTTCTCTCCTTCCTTCAAGCTTCTCAGAGAGTTGTCTCAGTTTTTTATCTTCACCTTCCCCAACTCCTGCCCTTCCGCGTGGTTTACTGTTTCATCTCACCAAAGAAACTGCCCCCAGTAATGTCATCAATGACCCCCCTTTTTCAAAGCTATTAGATTCTCTTAATGCCCTTCATTCTTGTTCTCTGATCTGTTCTTACTCCCTCCTTGAGCATCTCTTCATTTTTCTCACAAAGAATGCTTATCTGCCTGTCGCCTCTCTCCTCCAGTTGCCTCATGGCCTCGCTCCCTGTTTCTCTCCCTGCTCTTAAGCCTTCACAGAGGGCCTCCACCCATCTGCTCAGAAGTCCCGCTGCCATTTCATTCTCATTCTGCCCCTTCATGCACGTCCTTCTTTCACTTATTCTGTGTCCCAGTGCCAGCCTATTCAAGTCCCCAAATGCCCTTAGTGACACCATCCTGGTCCACACCCCCTCTGCACCCTCACAGCAACTACTGCTCCTTCACATCTCTCTTGGACTGCTGCAACAAACAGCTCAAGTCTCCTCGAGTCTGCCCAGCACTCCAGAATATTCTTTCGAATGCACAAAGATCATCAGGTCATTCTCCCGCTTCAGAGCCATCCCTGGACCTCCTGTGAATTTAAATTACTGTCCATCCTCTTTAGTTTACCCCCCTGCAAGATCCTTTTTAATCAGGTCTTGCTTGTTTCTCTGACCTAGCACCACTCTGTCCATGCGTCCGTTCTTTCAGTGATGTCTTGCTAGTTTGTGTCCTTTTGATACCACTTTTCTCTCCACCCGAAATGCCTCTAATTTCCCCACAGCTCATCTGAACATATCACTCCCAGTAATCTAACTCACTGCATACTCCAGACGTGAGAGTTTTACACCTTCATAATGCCTTGGCAGTATCTTTGAAAAAAATGTCCATCTCACTGAATTTTAATTGCTCTCTTACAGATGTTTCTTCCTTTCTTCTTTAGTACCTGCCACTCAGTGGTGTCAAGAACATAATAGCACACAGTTTTTGTTTGCTTTGTTGAATTATTGAATGAGTGATTTTTTATCTTATTTTAATAGTTTCTTGATTTTTAAATAGACAATTTTTTTATTTGAGAAAAGAGGAGAAGACAGAGGAGTACAAGAGAAATGAACACATGTCATGGCACATGAGTGGAAGTCAAGAATAATGTTCAGAAGTCAGTTCTCTCCACCACGTGGGCTTCCAGGGATCAAACTCAGGGCATCAGGTTTACAAGCAAGCGCCTTATATGCTGAGCTATTTCATCGACTTCCACAAGTAAATGTTTATGGATATAGATAAGAAAACATAGCTTCTAAGCATAATTTGACACTGTGCTGAGACAAAATCACATGTGCACACACATGCTTTCATCATCTCATTTGGCAATTCCTTATTTTAAATTCTTTTTTGCATTTCTTAGGATTCTTCCCTCTCCAGGCCAGTGGCCATCATATCAGTATTTCCCCCCAGCTCCTTCTTTCCAGCCTCCACTGATGCATACGGAAGAGATCAATGTTTTAGAATTGTGCCTATAAGCGAAGAGTAAGCTCCCTGTGCGTTCTTTAAAGAGTGAAGCACACAGTAATACTCAAGCGTGACTGGTCCTCGCCAGTGAGTCTGAGCATCATGCTGACGGGGACAGTTCTAGTCACTGACTCTTGGGCTCTTAGGATCAGAAGTATAGACCTAATCAAAGCTGGATATATCAAATTTAGTCCCAAGATTTGGAGGCTTTAGTACCCAAACAATGAGTCAGTTAACCACAGGTCCATGTAAATGAAGTTGAGTTTGGGAAAGGTATGCTGACCACATTCCAAAGCAGAAGAAAAAGAAAAAAGTCTCATCTGCAGGGAGAAGAGAAGGGAGCTGATATTCAGAGACAAGTTGAAATCTGTGAACCAAGAGAAGGTGAAAAAATCAGACTGTATCCTGTCTCCATCGCTACTCCTGTTTCGAGGAGACTTAGCCATACTGTGACACTTGGACTTCCACAAAATCCTGTGTCCTTAATAGATTCTCTCCTTAGTGAATCTTGTACTTCATTTCCTATTTTATTTTGCACATCACAGTCCCTAAGATGATGAAAATGATAATTTGTTAGTTGCTGATTATGCCAAACTCTCACCAATACTTCTTTATACAGTTCTGTCTTCATTATAAAGAAATTATATTTTTTAAAATCACTTGCCCACGGGTGGTCAAGTAGCATTTGGACCTGTGCTATTCGATTCCAAAATCCATTCTTTAACCACTGTGTCACTGTCTTCCATGAGTTTGCGACATCTGTCTTGGATCTCTGAGCTTCCAGTTTATTACTGTTTTGTCAGATAGGTGAGCTCTAAATATATTCTAACATCTGGCAACTCAAAATGTGGAGCCATAAAAAAATGCATAGCATTTTTAAATTCTGTCACTTTACAAAATTGGATAATGTGGTTCCCAGATCTCAGGTCATTTGTATATGGCTGAAGAACTTTCACACACAAATTAGATAAGTTTTAGATCACTGATAACAGATTTCAATTTTTTCCTGTGTGTCCTCATGTTACATGGTCAACTCTACACATTTCAAGATACTAAAGACACATTTTCTGTAAATGAGTAAACTGCTACCTGATTTACCAGCTCATAGATGTTTATCAACCTTATCTACACCTAATCAAGTCACTTTCAGATTTCATAGCATTATTACACACTCTGCCTGACTTCCATTAAGATTTCCCTTGACAATGAAAGAGACTTTTAATGTAAGTTTTTACTGATTATGATATGATTTACTTAGTGAGTACACCATTGTTTAGAAAACCCGTAGGGGGAAAAAAGCCTATATCCTTTTCTATTTCCCAACAATTAAGTGAGTGCTTTCTACGTTCAAGGCCCTATGTCAAGTCTTATGGGAGAAATGAGGAAATGCAACAAACCCTTCTCTTAACCCACTCACAGTCTAATTTTTGCCTTTCATGATTCAACAATGGAACATTAATGCACCAGTTATTATGTGGCAAAGCATATGCTACCTTTTTGTCATATATAAGGTTATAAAAAACAGGAAACTTTAAGCAAGGGACAAATTACTACATAAAACACAAAATGCCTCTACAATTAAAAAAATGCATGACTTTGGTTAGAGCACAATTTGATTTATACTCTTAGCCTTTCTGATAAGTAAACTTTTGCATTTTCATATTTCCGTCCTAATTTTTTAAGTATCGGAGTACGTGCAGTGAATGATCAATAGGCAGAACAAGCGGCCAACAGCACCACAGTGCTCTGAAATTGCTCTCCCCTGTTTTCTCCAGGGACAGTATTGCCCACTCATCCCCCTCTCTATTACAGCTGCCCCTGATGATTAAATATCAGGACCGAGCAGCTTTGTAGTATATTCTCCTAGGAGACTCCTTCTATTCATTTCTAGCATAATCTCTTATACTCATTTCTTGGGAATGAAAACCCATCTTGTCGCTTTCGGCCAGGTCCCAGAAGTGAAATACTGGGGCACATTAATCTGCCATGACAGCCTAATCCCATTCCTTACCACCTCCCAACAATTCGCAATTTCCTAATTACCTTTCATAGTTTGCCTTTTTAAAGTTTCCTGGAAGCTGTGCCTGCCTGGTGCCATTGAGTCTTTTTTTTTTCTCAAAGACATATATGCATAGCCAAAGAAGTTAGGAATATACACATTGATGTGCACTGATTTTTGTCTGGGCAAAGCAGAAAATGCCCAGAGACACAAAATCTTCACTTTGACTTTTCATTTTATTTCTCCTTTATGTACTGCATCCCCACATTGAACCCAAATATAGTATTTGCAGTGACCCAATCAATAATACCCATCACAAGTATTCACATACAGAAGTTACCATGCTTCTTTTTCCCCTATCTCCATATACCATATATATGCACGTATGTAGGCACATATCTGACTGTATTTCCATAGCTAAAGTTGTACCCAAAGCCACTCATAAGATATTTACCACAGATGGTTAAAACAAGAGGTGGCAGTAAAATCAGTTCTTCCTATATGATTGATGGACAGTTTTCATATTTCACATTTTAAAAGTGGGAGGATACCTTCATACAAATTGCACTCGATGAAAGACAAGCTTTTTTTAATGCCTCTATGACCCATCAAGAGTACATGAGTCTGCATGTTAGGTCCCTCTCCTGTGCAATCACGAGGCGTGCTTTCACATACTGATGTCTCTAGGAAATCCAGGATAAATAGTAACCTTTGGAATTAGAATTTCTCAAATTCATTTAACCTTGGAACCCTTTTTATTTTTGCCCTTTATGCCATTTGGCATTCCAAAGTAGCAGTATTCTGTGGAATATTTTCTGATGAAGATTGTCCTGACAGGTTTTACTCTTTTTTTTTTGCCTCTTGTGTTATTTTATGACTATGGAGTTTGTGCTTGGTGACCCTAGGAAGTTAAGAGTGTGTGACAAAGGGACAAACAGCAATTCCAGGGAGAAAAAGAAGGCACTGAGAGGTTTGAAAGTCTTTGAAATTCTAGCAAGGACCAAATCTCACAGTGGCAATAAGGGGTCTGTGTGGGAAAAGTTCTTGATTAGATGACTTTACTGAACAAAACTCAGAGTTAATAGTATGTCCTTTTCTTTACATGCTAAGTGACTCCTTGACTGCAGAAAGTGGACATTTTCAATTTATGACTTCTTAGAAAAAAGCATCCAATACCTCTTGAAGACAGAATTCATGGATTATGTACCTGAATCTCACATGCCTGGGACCTAGCATAATAAGAATCATCCATGCTCGTTGATTGCATTAATCCTAAGTGAATATATGCGTGCATGTATGAACACATGAATGAGTGATAGCATCTTCCTGCAAGTGCTTTCATGGTATTAGTCTAGTTCAAATGTGAAATCTGCATATTTCCTGAAGTTGGACCACCAGAACATAAGATGGAATTGCAAAGAGAAGATGTTCAGGCCACAGACAGTTATACACAAATACCCTGAGCATCCTACTGAAGCATACATAGCTATTCTGAACACACATGGACATGGGGAAAGGGAGAATAGAAAAGGAAACATCAGAGTACTTATTATAAAGTGTCTTGTGGCTAAAGGAGGAAACATTTCCTATTCATCTTGAACAAAGAAAATATTGGGTTGGAGAGATGGCTCAGGGGTTAAGACTCTTGTCTCATAAGCAGAAGGCCCTGAGTTCGGATCCAAGTCCCACATAAAAATGCCATGTGGAAATGGCAGTGGACGCACTTCCGGCCCTGGTGGGCAGAGCATAGGAAATCCCAGAGTGAGGCAAAAAGGAAGTAGAAGCAATTCAGGATGATTCCCAAAGTCACCCTTAGTCCTCCACAGGGACACAGTGTCCTCTGATACACACACACACACACACACACACACACACACACACACACACACAATTAAAAAAAAAACAAAGAAAATATTAAGTGACTTGTGATGATCTAACTAACATAGCTTTTATGGGGTCAGCTAACCAATGTAAATAAAGAAGGAGGTTAGATTGTCCACCTCTCACCAGTGACTTGTCATCAGGATTCACATCCACAGTGAGGCATACTCCAACATGGCTGGTTAACAGAAAGGAGTCAGAGATCTGAACCTCTGGTTAGCAGCTGTAGTAGTAGAATTCTGAATTTTGAAAGCTTCTTTCAATGGTGACAACCAGCCTGGTAAAAATGGAGCATCAGATATGAGAAATGTATGCTACACTTTTCATCCTCATGATGTAATGAGAAGCAGTCCCAAAATTTAGACTAAAATCTAGAACTGATACCAGCTAGCTGAGTGATCTTAAGGAATCTATAAAACTCTCCTAGCCAACACTGCTTCAGTACAATTTAAGGAAATTTTGTACTTGCTGTCAAGACTAGATGAAGTAATATATTGAGTAGTTAATATGTTTCCTAGTTTATGGTAGGCACATACTAATGGTAGCTATTATTAGCAGTAACATTATTATTATAAAACATGCTAACACATTTGTTACTGTCAACCTTCCAGTTTTAACCATAATCTCTATACATAGTATTACGGGTTTATTAGCCAAGCAAGTAATTTTTAAAGTACCTAGTTCATGCCAAACACACAGAATTTCAACATCCAAGACAAAGGTATATTATCTACATTTATATAAATAAACTGTACATAGAACAAATAGCATTAAGTATTAATTCATCACTAAAACTGGCTTAATTTTTCTCATTTAGTAGAAGATATGGATTAAGACAAGACTTGAGAAAAATATTTGCACATAGCCAACTAAAATCCTTTACTCACTCCTCTGAATACAACTCCTGCTCAGCCTCACTGTTTCCTCCAACATGGGGCACTGTGAGTCTCTCAACTGTCATGGATCCTGTACTCCTGAAACTGACCACAGCTTTAGGTGCCTCACACTTGAGTTTCAGGACAAGCTTGGATGGAAATCCTTCTTGAGTCTGCATGCAGCCTTTTCTGCCTGCATCAACAGGACAGGGTATGAACTGCTGTTCTCTGGCACTTTTAAGTGAAAGTCAGATTGTCCTTTCCATGTCTGAGCCCCCTTTGATAAGCAAGAAAAGAACTCAAGAACTTGGGTTCATGGGAGTCTCTGGGCTCTCTTGACCCCAACATGCTCTAACTCCTATTCCAAAATGACAGTTGAAAATGAATGTGCTTGAATATTCTAAATGAACTGACATTGTTGAAGGATAGATTGTTCTTCATAAATGAAACTTATGAATAACTCAAAGTTATCCCTTCAAGTATCAATTAACATTCTGTTCATTTAAAATGGAAATGTCTTGTGTGTTTCAATTATTGATTAATAATTAATAAAGACTTCAATCTACTCAATTATTAGGCATTTTGACAGGCACTTTCTAGTGTTTTATTATAGTCTTACAGTCAACAGATGAAGTAGATAGTACTGTCATAATTATAGAGACAACAATAAACCAAGGCTTAAAGTCATTGTCAGAAACTAAGTGGAAAAAGAGCTGAGATATGACTTCAAATCCAAAGAATTCTTACTTGCAAAGTAATATATGAAAATGTGACCTCGGAGAGGAAATTAACAGTTTTCAGTACCCAGTAAGAGTAGATAGAGGAAACCCTACAGAAGATTCCCTAAGGTTTTACCTATGGAGAAACAAGTACATTTGGCATAAGAGAGCAGCTCTACACTTAGTGTATAGATATATAAGATATATAAGGTTTAGTTCATGCAACCTACATGGACTCCCAGAGCCAGCAGTTATGTCTCTCGCACATGACACTTGGATAGGACCTGGAGTGTTATTGTACAATGTGTTTTATCTGTACTGTTGCTATGTGCTCATGATTGTATCTTGTCACCCTTCCCAGTCTGGAAATTTCTTAGAGGCGAGGACTGTGTCTTGTCAATTTTGTATCACTCACAGCACTCAGCTTAAGTCTTGGAAAACTCTTGAAAAGTTGGCTTGAAGGATGAGTGACCTCCAAAAGCAATGACCTAAGATGACTTAGAATGTGTTTGCTCATGATCCTCTGCCAAAAGCAGTTTGATGGAAAGAGCTGGTGTGAGGAACAGTTAAGGGAAGGGCCCTGCTCACTCAGCTCTCTGTGTTTCAGGAGTGGCTCTGCGCTGGCCCAGCTCTATGGAACCTCAGCGACCTTAGAGCACCATCACTTTAACCACGCCGTGATGATCCTTCAAAGTGAGGTACGACCCCCTCCATGTCTCCCCTTGGCAGAAGACCGACTAAGGAATACCTAGCTCCCTTTCTTCATAACGCTGCAGACAGATGCAGAGAAGCAGGGACCTCTGTCTCAGTCAGAGCCCGGGCAGCTGCTTTGAACCTATCATATGCCTGACTGAGGACCTTGTGCAAGGTCTTTCCTGAGCTGACTCATTTGCTTTCATTACTGGCTTAGAGGTTTCTGGATTCACTTACAGGATAACAAGTATAGATAGCAAGTCTCTGCTTGTCACCGTGGCACCAACTTGTCTTCCTTAAGGGACACAGAAGGCCACAAAGAGAATGACGGAATGGCCCAACATACTACTTTGTGAAGCCCAAAGTCATTTAGAAAGATGGTAGGAATAAAGAACAAGGTGAACATTAGAAAAAGAGAAGACAGACGTTTGTGATAATAGGAGTCTTTATTAGAACAGAGAGCTAAGGTGGCATTAAGGTGGGAGAGCAATCAGACAGGACTGATAGCTTAAAGTAGGAAGAGGCAACTGCTGAGGTCATCGACAGAAGTATGGTGGAATGGAAGGACCTCTGCAGAAAGCCCACAGGACAACAAGAGCTCTGACCTTATAATTTTTCCAGTAAGGAAGGAAGTTTTGCATTACAGGACAGAGATATGTACTGGGGTCACATAGAACTGGGGACAAGAGACCGTCAGAAGTCCTTGAGGGGCAAAGTTTGGTTTCTTTGAGACGCAGGTCCAAGGGCTTTGATCTGACAGCCAGAAATTTAATTTACTATTTATTTATTATTGAAACCCAGAAACCTGTCAAAGATACAAGGACTGAAGATTTCTGTTAGAAACCATTTGGAAGTGAGAACTGCCACTAGACCTAATGCCTTGTGTCTTGTTTCCTATGGCAAAGCAGGTGTTTGCTCGGGAATGTTATGTTATACTTTCTCTCCCTGCAGAGGAAAGCAGAGACCACACACTGACTTTGGCGGAGACATCTGAGGTTTCGCTTGCCAGGAAAGGATGTTTAATTTTCTGAAGGGATACAGACCTTTTTTTTTTCCTGAGGCCAGGAAGGGATCATCTGTTCCCCATTATTTGTCAGTTCTCTAGCTGTGTCATTAATTATTATTATTATCATCATTAAGGCCCTGCTTCTCTGGAATAGCATCATTAAATATGGAGGGCTTTCCCTCCAGCTTATCTTGAGAACGCTTGTCTTTTGTAATGTCCTGAAAGCTTGCGACCTGTAATATAAAGTCACGGCTGTGGAACCTGAACGTGGGCTGCCTGAAGTGGTGTTTCCAGTTGAGAATGAAGCACCTGGGAATGGGCCTCCACAATGGGTGGAGCCAGCATTCTGGCATTCATGACTCTGGAATTTTCCAATGAAAGGTGCATCATAGCTGAGAGTTGCAGAAGAGTGTATAGGGATGGCAGACACTTTGGTTTAATGTCTCTCTGCACTGGCAAATGTGTCAAGTTTCTACTTCAGACCCCAGAAAGCTCCACGTTTGTAATAATGAACACTATAAACACAATGCCAAATGTCCTAGGGGAACAACCCTCCCCCCAGTCCTCCAGATTTGTATCCATACAAACCTGAGGCATGGGCTCCCCCCGCCACACTCCCAGGCCAGGGTCTTCTGAGTGACAGATACCAATGATGAAACCGTGCATTGATACTGAGTGAACCTGCATGTCCCCTCTAGGAAACAGGTACCGCCCCCGTCCCATCTTCCAAATAACACACAGATGCACAGACTGGAACACTTAAAGAAGATCACCCCAGATTTTTCCGCTTCCATGATTGCTTTCCTTCCCCTCAGTTCATGCTCATTCCCCTCCATAAACAAAGGACAGAAGCAGAATTTGCATACTCAACTCGATGTAGGCACAAAACCTTAAGGCACTACTCAAGGCTAATTTGCATATTCCACATTGCTTGGCTACAAACTAACTTTTTCTTTTTCAATTAAAGATGATCTGATCAGCTTTGTCACTGCATTCCCTAGGGATGGTATTACTGTGTCCTTTAAAAGTGGTAGGAGGCCATCACAAAGCAATCGGGGCTTTCAAGTCCAGATGAATTTTCTTGCACAAATGCTAACTTTTACTGTGATTTGCCTTTAAGGTTGCCCTTAAGGTTCTGTGTCTTTGGTTGGGTATATAGCTAAAGCCAGGTGATCATGAGTCCAAAACTTCTAATCACTTTTCCCAGGTCCAGAGTGTTAGTCTGTGACTGACCTGTGGGATGATGCTCAGACACAAAAAAAACCTGGGCAGAGTGATGGTGCAACATTCCCTTGGTTCTTTGTCTTCTTAATGGCCAAATTAAGGTCCTGGAAGAGTTCATTTGAAAATTATTATTAATATTGGATGTCGCCCCAGGTGGAACCAATACACTTTAGTTTAAGGAATAGCAGTTTCACCCAATGAGATAAATTAACTCGGCGAAGCAGATTATCATCTGGTGCCTGGTTTTAAAAAAAAAATTGCTAATTGATATTGTGGTTCCCTGAATGAATTAATTTACCTCTCATGGAGAATAGTTTATTCTTGGCAAGTCATTTGCCTCTTTCCTTCCATGTCATCTTCTGGCTCTCAGTATCAGGTTAAAATTGGTCTGGTTCCCAAGCCACATGCTTATGAGTTCATATTTCATGTTAAGAGAATCTGATGAATGAAGTCCTGATTTCCCAAGTGCCTGGGGTAAATGGTTGGTCATGTCACAAAAGGATTTTCCACGCATCTCAAAAATAAATAGTAGAACTGCGTCGTATAGCTTAAACAAATTTTGATGGAAACAAGAATGCTTTCCAATGGTGTGGACATAAAGCTTAGGTTACAACTTTTCTTAGGTAAAAGTTGTCTTTACAAATCCAGTGTGCCAAAAACAATGGCTTATTCACCCTGGCCATTCAGCAATTATTCACCGCACTAAATTTAATCTAGCACATATTCCATCAAGCACACCCTAACATTCAGCATACGGTCCCTCATTTTAGCAGTATTGCTTTGTTGGATAGGTAGATTTTTAGACAACTGTTTTTCTTCTGTGTGTTGAAGGATGTATAGCAGCATCATGTCACATGCTAGTCGTGCATACCCAGTCATGAGTGTCAAAAATGTCTCCAGATGTTTCAAAAGCTCCATGTCAAAATCATCCCAGTTGAGAAATACTAGTCCAATGGGTATTTTCCTCTTTGAAGTCATTTGCTGATATAACCAGTGTTTACAGGCTACCTAAACCTTCACTACTGGAGCTAGTGAAAGACCACCCCCAAGGGTTTGTTTCCCAACTTTTCCACTATGTACTTCCAAAGGGTGCTTCCATAGGGGCAGATAGCAAGTCTGTCTAAAGAATACTGAAAAATGCCAGCTAACTGAACCAGCTTCCCCTATCTTATTCGTCTCCCCAGGGACTTGGCGCACCCACTATGTGCTAGGCCTTTCCACATCAATTAGACAATCTCCTACAGGCTTGCTTAAGGGCTAGCCTTGACAACTAATTCCTCATAGATATTCCCAGAACTCAGCCCTCAATTGCCAAGTTGACACCTGTATGTCTAACTAGCACTCGCGCGCACGCGCGCACACACACACACACACACACACACACACACACACACACACACACACTGAATGGATGATAAAGTATATTCTGGAGAACCTTCTAAGAATTAGCTCACTTTCTGGCTTTGCTATGTTGGCCAGGGAATCTTTACTTTTAAAACTTTTACTAAGTTTCTTTTCTGATTTTTTTAAATTTTAATAGAGTATGAACATACAGTTAGCTACCGCAGATTTGATATGTTTTGTGTCTTTTTACTTTCTCATTACAGGGCCACAATATCTTTGCTAATTTGTCCTCCAAGGAATACAGCGACCTTATGCAGCTCCTGAAGCAATCAATACTAGCCACAGACCTCACACTGTACTTTGAGTAGGTATCAGCACTAGTTGATAAGTAACATTCCATCTTTAATTAATCTTCAGGTTTAGATTGGGGGTTGCTTGCTTATTATTCTAGTTTTGATACCTGTATATAGAAGAACTATATTTTTCATGTTGTTTTCTTGTATCTAACTTAAGTTCATTAAGGTGGTGCATACACGCTGAGAATTCATGGCTACCATAGGGAGTTTTACATCTTTCTTCTGATTAATGAACCTTCTCTGAAATTCTTTGACTCTGAAACTAAGTGCTGAATGTGTTATTTTAGATGCTGCTTAAGATTGCTATCTCAGACTAGTATTTCTTATCTCTGTAATGCCATTGATGATGATGATGTAAAATATTCATCAATGAAAGGTTGACTATACCATTTTTCCTTGCTTCTTCCTCCCTTATTTACCCTTTAAACAGTAGAGTCAACCACAACATTCTACCAAATTGTTATTATTAGTGTTATCAGTGGTCGCCAAGACTTCTAATATTTCATAGCTTCCTTTTGTCATTGCTAAAGACTTGCTGATTTCTCATGGTCAATATCCTACCTTCTTTGCTTCCCCACCATCTAGATATCATTCTCTCTCCTTTTCTTTGTAGGTTTCTTTTCTCCTTTCCTCCTACACAGCATGAGGTATACCCATGTTTATTTTTCTAATTTTTAATTTATTTAGTGAAATTGAGAAATAGGGAGAGAGACAGACAGACAGACAGAAAGATGAAGAAAGGGAAGAAAGGAGAAAGAGAGAGAGAAGATGTAACCACACCACCTTCATATACATGACTTTGTGTACAAGAAGAGGTCAGAGGGCAAACTTTTGGAAGTCAGTTCTCTCCTTTCACCATGTAGACTGCAGAGATCAACCTCAAGTCATCACATTTGCATACAAGCACATTTACCTGATGAGCTATCTTGCCAGCCCTTGGAACCCATGTTCTGTGTTCTGTCCTCAGATTTCTCTCCCTCTGGCCTCATATTATCTTGAGACAGGTTATTACCCATAAATGGAAGGTCCCGGGATACTTTCTAACTCCTTAACATTCATGGACCTGTGTCACTAGCTTCTGTCCCCTAAACCTTACTGCTATCATTAATCTTTAAGAAAGCTCTAAATTTGGTTGACTTTCAAGACTTTTTTTCTTATCACCTCGAATGTTTTTTCATTATTATCTTCTTCTCTAGAATGCTCACTTCAGCCAGATCTGTCACATACTATCCATTGAATACTGTGATGTCCCTTATACCCCAATATCATTCCTACACAGGATCCTGTCCCTCCACTTTGCCATCTGGCTGAGGTGACCTATCCTTTAAGCTCTGGTCCATCTGCCACTTTTTCTAGGAAATTTCCTTCACACACCGAAATAATACTGCACTTTGGCATTGCATCAATTGTAAGAAATATAAAACCCAAAGCAACTGTGGCTTACTTCCTTTTTCATAAAGATATTTAGAGACACACAGCCTAGACTGAGCTCAGTAGCTACAGGAAATCTTGAAGGACTCAGATTCCTTCTGACTTCCCGTGTTGTCTCTGTATACATGGTTTCCACCTCTTAGTCCAAGACAGTTGCTTAAGTTCCAGCCACAACATCTATTCTCAAAACAATAGGAAAAAGGAAGGGACAAAAACTGATTGAAGGGGTAATGCAGGCCATGTTTAAGAATTTTCTGGAAGTTCTGGAATATTTCCCAGATAGCGTATAACCCACCCATTTACCTTTTACTAGCTAAAATTCAGTTGCTTGGCTTACTAGCTTCAAGGAAGGTTGGGAAAAGATGACTTTATTTTGGGTTTCTATCACTAACTAAGAAAAGAAGGCGGGACATTGGGTAAGCATTTGATAGTCTACCCATAGACATTTATATGTATTTGTATGTGCATATAATACATATGTGTGTGTATATTATATATGTGTGTATGGGTGGATGAATGAATCGATGGTTAGGTAGATGTCATAGTTAGACACAAGTGTCAGCTTAATGATTGAGAGTTTGATCTCTGGGTACATTTGTAGAGAATTAGTTGCTGAGTTAAGCCCAGAGTAAACCTACAGAAGATTGTGTAGTTGATGGGGAAGGCCCAACCCACACTGGGTGAGATTATGCCCTAGACAGGTGAGTAAAATACAGAGAGCTGGTTGAGAAAGTATCCTTCTGTATATTTGGCCAGACATGCTAGTCTGGCAAGTAAAGATTGTCCCTCTCTCAGCTGTTATGAGGGATATGATGTGGCCAGTTCCCTTGGCCCCTTAGTGACAGTGTGGGCCCTCCTGCCAAGCTTGACAGGGAATTGTAACCAATTTATCATAAGCGAAATTAAATCCTCTTATTCTCTTAAGCTGTTTTGCGGTGATTTTATTAGCAACCATGCAGGCTAAGTAGTTTACTAAACGGTATTGTGAGGGGAGTGAAGGCTTGGGAATTTTATTGACCTGGGTTTAAATCTCACTCTGGCATTCTACTTAAACCTGAGAGATTGACAGTATCGAAGTCTTCTCCCTCCTAAAACTGCTAAAATGAAACTAAATATTTTTTAAAGGTGTAAATTTGCAGGGAGAAAAAACAGAGGGCAAATAACACCTGACAAGAGAGGCCAGCACATTTGTGGAAATGCAGGGGAGAGCAGCAGGTGTGAGGTGGAGATGGGGGGTGACCTAGTGGAGTAGCAATAGAAGGCAGGACTCTCTGGAAGGACAGGTCTGCAAAGCAAGCCAGTCCACCCGGCAGAGCTGTGCTTGGGGCTTCGAGACAAGATGATACTCCAAAGTTTGAGGGAAAGAGGCTGCCAACAATGCACTTACAGTTTCTCAGTGCCCACAAAGCCTTTCACCACCATGACCAGGCAAGCTAGCTTTCCTCTGCCCCTGGAGAAAGCCAGAGAAATTTTAAAAAGGGCCTGGATTGAGGAGAAGTAAAGGAGCAAGAAGTAGGGTACAGAGCAGGAGGTTCAGTGACATGTAATCCAGCAAGGTCTCTGGATTCTTTGGATTGGAACCTAGAACCTAGTTATTCTGAAATGAAGAGTCCATAAGCTATACACTCAGGTGGCCCTATCTGACCAACAGACTCAATTAAATTTAATTCACAAAAATTAATCTTTTTATTTTTTAGAAAAGAATCTAATAAAGAAATTGACAAACAAATGAGACTCTATGTATATGTGTTTTATCCAAAAAATTTTGGAAATGTACCTAAGTATTATTTTAACTCAAAATACAAATTTAACTGGACTTTCCATGTTTTAATTAGCAGTCCTAAAATACACACACACACACAGACACACACCTCCTTCTCCTCAGGCTTTCAATTCCCATCTGTGACTCACAAATAGGCAACCAAAGATCATAGAGATTTTGATGAACCTCTGATGAAAACAAGAGGGCCAAATATACAGGGGGGAAATGGAATTTAGAGAAAATAGGGAAGGAAAAAAGCAGTTGTTAACATCCTTGAAGAAGTAAAATATTGTCACTAGTAAACAATAGTGAGATGTTTTAATATGTTAGTGACCATGGAGAAGACAGCTCTTGAAAAATAAGAATATGATGATTAAAAGGAAAACTGTAATGAAAGTGCTGGGAAATGCACAAAAGGACAAAAGGCAGCAATAGAATTTATATACGCATATATGTGTGTTCGTGTTCATTTGATGCAGATGCGTGTGTGTGTGTGTGTGTGTGTGTGTGCATGCACGCGCGCGCACATATAGAGGCCAAAGTTCGATCTCAGATGTCATCCACCTTGTTTTTGAGGCAAGGTCTCTCACTGGACTGGAACTCGCTTAGTAGGCTAGTCTTGCTAGCCAGCACCTCTCTCCTCTTTCCAGTGCTGGAATTGCGAGGGTATGTTGTCATGCCTGGCTTTTTTTTTTTTTTTTTTTGCATGAGTGCTGGGGATTGAACTCAAGTCCTCATGTTTGTGTGGCCAACACCTTACTGATTGAGCTATGTACCTAGCCCAACAAACATAAAATTAATTAAAATAAAAATCTACACTTTAAAAAAGTCTCAACTCTGTTACTAACTAGCTGTGTGTCATCAAATAAATTATTTACCTCTGTAATGCTTTTCTTCATGTGAGAAACAGGAATAGCATTTCATGTATATTGATGTCTTGTAAGTGACATCATCTACAACCTCACTTCTTTTACAGTCTATTTATTTTGTATGTGGCATCAGGTTACTTTTAGGGTCATATGACCTTCCATTTTTTTGTGGACTGATATTCCTTTATCTGGGATTTATGAAAAACCTGTGTCATTTTAGTGGTTTTTAATTTCTTCTCCATAACACTTACAGGATTCGTGTTTTCTTTCTCAAAGTAGAAGCATTTTCCAGACCAGATTCCCAAGTGACTTTTAAAGGGACAATAAATATATAAACAAACAAACCTCAGCTGTTGGTACCATTTATCAAGCTGTGTTAAGGATGGGAAGAATCACAGAGTGAACTCCTGGATGCAACAGAGCAAGTTGGTTGAAAGTCATGTGTTCATTACTCTGTCCTTATCTTCACGCCGCAGCCCCTGTTAATGTCTGCTGACTCCCACAGAAGCTGGCTTGCTCTCTTTCTGTCAGCGTTATTGTCTTCTAAGGTTCTGAATAGCCGTTTGTTCTCTAATCTAGACCTTCAGGAGAGTGATCCACTTTCCTGTCTAAAGTTGCATTAAAAGATCATCATATTTTTAGCCAAACAATCCCTTGGGTTAATGAGGAGGAAACAATGACTACACTCCATTACCGGGATGTTTTTCTCTGTCAGTGGACAATCATGGAACTAGAAAGTGTGCTGCAGATGATGTCACCCTCTTCATTTTGCAGATCAGAGACTGAGGTCCAAATAGTTGAATGATATAACTTAGGTCATACAGTAATTATTGACAAAACTGGAACCCATGTTTGTTAGGAAAAGAAAACCCATATTCGGGTTTTTCTGCAATCACCATCCTCCTCTCTAAAGGATTAAATAGTTGTTACTGAATTTCAGATAAAGTATATGGCACTATTGACCTACCCTGGTGCACTTTAATCAATTTAAGCTAAATTCTAACCTGGATTCCCATGTTCTTTTCCAAAGCATAATTGGAGACAAGGACTTGCATGCATAGTTTAGTTTAGAAAATAATACCAAAAATGAGAATCGGGGAGAGGGTTGGGACAGCATAATGAGAAAGAAGAGAAGCCACTGTGAATAACAACCCTTGTTAGTCACTGCTGTGGTCAACTGGGATTAGTCCTGTAGGACCATCTGAAAAATCTCATTGGCTGCATCTCAGAGTGTTTGCTAACCTCCATCCTCATTAGTCAAAATTGTCTTTGAGATGTATGGACTCCTGTTTGCACTTCCATGTGTGTACATAAGGGCTGGGATTTCTACAGCAGCCTTTGGTCCCATACAGGGGATCCAAGCAGCAAAACATGTAAAAGGCAGTCATGGTTTTCATGACAGTGGCTGGGGAGAAATGGAGGCAAGAGGACACAAGGTGGCCTCTACAGTTGGTTCCAGAAGTCTGGTTATCATTGGTTCCTCTGCTCTGACTACTCAAATTGGAAACGATGATGGAGTCGGGCACGATGGCACACTCCTGGAATCCTAGCACTTGGAAGAGAGAGGATGATTGACATGAGTTTGAGGTTAGGGTCATAGCAAGGTTGTACCTCAGATGGGGGGAAGAAACAGTAAAAGAAATTGTGATGGAATTGTTCAAACAAAAAAGGAAGCTACTCTAAGAAAGAGAAAGCCACTCCAGAGATGGTCAAAGTAGGCAGGAAACAGATCACCCCTTGAGAGAGTTTGTGATACGAGAGATGACAATTCCTATTGTGACCCAGAAGAGAAACATGTATATGGAATTATGAGACACTGCAGCAACCACAAGATGTGGAACTTTCCTTTCTAATGACTTTGATACTTGGTATAGCATATGAAAGGACCGCCCCAAGAGCATAAAACAAGAACAGACAAACAAACCTCCAGTGTGAATGTATAAGTTTCACACCTTAAGTCTGAGTGTTAATTATTCAGACTGATTTTCCAACTCACTGAAAACTCAGTTCCTGCCCAGTGATTTTGTGAAATTGATTTCCCATGCTTGGCTCTGAGTCCTTGCAGTCAATAAGGCTTTGATAATTAAATAGTAATTTCACCAACTCAAGTAGGAATTAGATCTGCCCTATCAGGAAGGAGCCTCACGACTTTGAGAGAGTCACTCACTTAACCTCTCTCAGCCATGGTTTTCTTGTCAGAGTTCAGGCATTTTATCCAAGCCCATCTGCCAGGGGCCTGGTGACAGTCAAAGGAATTACCTATAGGAATGAGCTTGGATAATTTAAAGCGCCTTATAAAAAAGAAATCATTCAGCCAGAAACTTCATAAAACATGCACCATAAAAGATGACACCAGGGGTGGACAGAAAGAAGGAGAGATGTAAAAAAAATCACAAATGCTAAAACTTCCAAGAGATGTCACAAATGCCCTATGTATGCTGTCTATACTGTTTCTGACTAGCAAAGATGACCTGCTACCGCTTCCTCAATTAGTAATGAAAACAAGTAAATGTGGGAGTGCTCACTTGCGAGATCTGCATACACATTTTATTCTGGCAGTCCTAGAAGATTAGGTAATCTTATTAACCCCAACAGCATGCATGGGGAAACTGAGGTCTGGAGAGATGCAGTAAATTACTTAAAATGGTAAGTGGTAAATCTGGATAGTTGAATTCCAGAATAAGCTTGACTCTTTCGCCATTCTCTCTAATTGATAATTTAAGAGTAATGAAGGAAGACCGATGCCATTAAGCATTAGAGACAGTGGGAACTCAAGTGAGCACATGCCCCTGGTTCCAAACTCAAGAGGCATCAGGCTAACTAATGACCCACCACCCAGGGTATGGGAGGTGTGAATACTCAGGTACAAGTTGTTCAGGAGCAAGTGTGGTAGAGCTGGACCTATGGCCACATGAACTGATGCATCATAGGTTGGCAATTCTTTGACTTTAATGGTCCTAGAGGTTGTTCTATGTGACAGTGTCATAGTTAGATATAGGTGTCAACTTGAAGGTTGAAGGTCGGAACTCTGGAATCAGTGGTTGAGTTAGACCCACTAACTCAAGTCTTTAGGAGATTATCTAGTTAATGGGGAAAATCCAGCCCATAATAGGTGGGTCTAGTCTCTGGGCAGATGAATAAGATGGAAGAAGCTGGTTAAGGAAGTTGGCATTCTTCTTGACCAGACATACTGGTCTGGCAAGTGAGAATTGTCCTTCTCAGCAGTCATATGGATTTGGTATGATCAGTTCCCTCGGCCCTTGGTGTTGGTGTGGGTTCTCTTGCCAAGCTGAACAAGGAACTGTAACCACACACGCATAAGCCAAAATAAAACCCTTTGTTTCCTTAAGCCATTTAGTTGTGAATTTCTCGGCAACATTAAGGCAAATTATGACACACAGCAACACACTGTTTATCAGCCATCCCAACAAGTTGTGATTTCATAATATTGTGTCTTTCATCAGACATGTTCCATGCCCAGCACTGCTCTACATACACAACCCTCTAGAGATGGAAGACTCGGGAGTGGAGACATCTTTCCCTTCAGTTTACTCTTAGGACCCCTAAACCTGACACACTGCCTGCTAGCATGAGTTCCCCTAATATTAACTTCTTTTAAAAATACTTTATTTATTTAAAGGGAGGAGGGAGAGAGAAAAAAAGGTTAGCATATGTATGGCATGGTGTGTGGGTGGAGGCCAGAGGCCACATCTCTCCTACAGCATGGGCTTCTGGTAATTGGATTCAGGTTGCCAGGTTTGCAAGCAGGCAGCTTTACCTGTCGAGCTATATCTCCTTAGTCCAACATTAACTTCTTCACATTGAATTTTCATGTCAATCTGTAGGTAGACACACTGTTCTCCCCATCTGATTGATAAGGATGCCTGATATCTACAGCCATGCCACCCTTGGTGTACCCAGTCTTGT